>CM029641.1:50001343-50312432 GCA_017311315.1 Dendrocalamus latiflorus
CCAACGGGAGCGAGGGAGCGGGAAAGCGGGAAGTGGCGGGGCGCCAAGGAGAAGGGGGTGGCGCCTTGCCGAAAAGGGAAAGCGGGAAGAGGGGGAACTTTCCCAAAAGGGTAAGTTTCAGATTTTACACACAAAAATCCAAAAAAAAATTTTAGAAAACTCCTTTTGAATTTTAGGGGCTTTTCAACCTACCCCCCTTAAAAGAATCTCGACCCCGAGATTAACTTGGTCCAGGGAGTAAGTTGGGGAAATCTCGCTGCAAGTCTGACTCTCGTTCCCAAGTGGACTCATCCGCTGTGTGATTCTTCCACTGCACTCTGCAAAATCTGACATCTTGTTTCTGAGCTGCCTCTCTGACGTTTCAAGTATTTGTAGTGGTTCTTCAGCATATGTGCAATCCTGCAATTCAATATTGACAAGGGCACTTCATCTGTGGTTGTCGTAGACACTTTCGAAGCTGAGATACGTGGAACACATTGTGTATTCTTGATAGTTGGGGGAGCTGCACTTGATAAGCAACTCGCCAACTCTTCCGATAATTTGAAAGGTCCCTCATATCTTGGTGCAATTTGCCCTTGACTTGAAACCTCTTGACTATCTTGAATGGTGTGACCTTGATGTAGACAAGTCTTACTTCAAAGCTCAAATCCTTTCTGCGGTTATCAGCATAGCTCTTCTGTCGTCTTGGCAATCTTGAGTCTTCTCTGATAATCTGACATGTGCTTCTGCATCTTGAGCAATCTGAGGGCCAATCAGTTGCGTTCACCTGTTTGTGACCAATTCAGTGGGGTTCTGCATTTTCTGCCATATAGAGCTTCAAATGGTGCCATTTGGATGCTAGCTTGGTAGCTGTTGTTATATGAGAACTGAGCAAACGGAACAAGTATTCCATGCTGCCATACACAATAGCACAAGCTCTACATATCTTCCAAATCTGGTTGGTTCTTTCTTTGTCCATCTGTTGAGGGTGATATGCTGAACTGAAATTCAAATCGGTGCCATAGCTTCATGCAATTTTCCCAGAACTTGGATGTAAACTGTGCTCCTCTATCTGAGACAATTTTCTTTGGGACTCCATGCAGTGTCACAATTTTTGTCAAATAACTCGGCAAGCTTATCCTTCCCATAGGTTTGCTTAATCGGGAGGAAATGAGCTAATTTAGTCAATCTATCAACAATGACCCAAATAGCATCATATCCTTCTCGAGTCTTGGGAAGTCCAGTAATGAAGTCCATCCCAATGCTATCCCACTTCCATTCGGGTATTGGCAAAGGCTGCAACAATCCCGATGGTTTTTTGGTGGTCTATCTTGATCTGCTGGCAGACATCACATTTAGCTACATACTCTGCCACTTCTTTCTTCATGGTTCCACCAATATTTCTTCTTCAAATCTTGGTACATTTTGTGCCTTCTGGATGGATTGAGAATTGTGAGGAATGAGCTTCGGATAGGATAATTCTCTTAACTCTTCTTGCCGGGTATGCAATAGCGACCACGGAAAGTAAGGATTCCATGCTCGTCTATCGCATACTTTGATGAATTTTCTTCTTGAATATCCTTTTTCAGTTTTTGAATCTCTTCATCTTCATCTTGTGCTGCTTTAATCTGATCTGTCAACAATGGTTGAAGCTCTAATGCTGCCATACTGCCTTGTTCTGTAATCACCAAATTCAGTCGTAGCATATCCTTTTGCAACTCTGGTGGGTACTCTGTCATGCTGGCTTTGCTTGGGTGAGCCTTACGGCTAAGGGCGTCGGCAACTACATTCGCCTTGCCCGGGTGATATTGAAGCTCAATATCAAATCTCTAATTAATTCCAGCCATCTTCATTGTCTCACATTCAACTTTGGCTGTGTGAACAGATACTTCAAGCTCTTGTGATCTGAGTATATCTCACACGATTCCCTAGCAGGTAGTGCCGCCAAATTTTGAGTGCATGCACCACGGCTGCTAGTTCTAAATCGTATGTGGGGTAATTTCTTCATGTGGCTTTAACTGCCTTGAAGCATAGGCAACAACTTTTCCGTCTTGCATAAGCACACATCCCAAACCTTGCTTCGAGGCATCGCAGTAAATTTGAAATTCCTTCTCTGGATTGGGCAAAATCAAGACTGGTGTTGTTGTCAATTTGGTCTTCAACAGCTGAAAACTCTCTTCACAAGCATCTGTCCATGTGAAGGGCTTGTCCTTCTTCAGTAGCTGAGTGAGTGGACGAGAAATTTTCGAGAACCCTTCTATGAATCGACGATAATAACCCGCCAATCCAAGAAAGCTTCTCATGTCTGTCACTGTCTTGGGTTGTTTCCATTCCATAACTGCTGCGATCTTTTCTGGATCAACCTTGACTCCATCTTCCGATATAATATGACCCAAGAAAGCAACTTCTTTTAGCCAAAAGCTGCATTTATCGAACTTGGCATACAGCTGATGTTCTCTCAATCTAGTTAATGCCATGTGCAAATGCTCTTTGTGCTCTTCTTCACAAATAAAACTGGGGCCGACCAAGGTGAAACACTCGGTCGTATGAATTCTTTTTCTTGTAATTCATCTAATTGCTTCTTTAGCTCTTTCAACTCACTGGCTGACATTCTGTACTGGTGATTGGCAATTGGCTTGGTACCTGGCACCAACTCTATGCAAGTTCTACTTGTCTATCAGGGGGTCTGCCTGGCAATTCCTTTGGAAACACATCAGGGTATTCTTGTACTACTGGCACTTGATCAGGTGTAACTGCTAGCATGTTGATCATGCGCCTTTTTGCATCCTTCAAAACTTCTCGGTCTGTTTTCACTATCACTCTCTGACCTTCAGGATTTACCAAGGATACGGTCTTGATTTCACAGTTTACCTTGCCTTTGTTTTTGGCTAACCAATTCATACCTAGAATGGCATCTAATCCTGATATGTCTAACTGCAACAATTCTGCTCTGAAGTCTACCCCTTGGATTTTTTTTTTATATTGAGCCCACTACACCCACTGTGGGACTCCATTCTAATCCCAGGGGTTTCAACCACATAGGGTCTTGGCAATGAAACAGAAGGCAACTGATTTATTGAAGCAAAACTCTTCGAAATAAACGAATGCGTTGCACCAGGGTCAAATAAAATCAATGCAGGTATGGTGTTGATTGGGAACATACCGGCAATGATGTCACTAGCTTCAGCTGCATCTTCTGCGGACACATGATTTACTCCTGCATAAAACGTGGGTCTGGTACGACCTTTGCTACTACCTGCGGATGTGAAGTTCGCAGTGCCTGCCGGTGATTGAGGTCCATCTGCTTTGATCTGCAGAGAGCCTCCTTCGGGGGTGCTAGAGCCTGACTGTGACTTTGTTTCCTGCTGCCGCTGGTTTTGGAATTGGAGTTTAGCTGCATCTGATTTCAAACTCCTCCTGGGACACTGATGCTTGTAGTGTCCAGTCTCTCCACAATGGAAACATGCATCTGTCCTTCGTGGACAGCTGCTAGCAAGATGCTTGCCATTGCAGGTGGGGCACTTGGTGGCGAAGGGTAAAGGAGAAATGTACTGTTGAGATTGTCCAGACTGGTTCTTCGGTAGCTTCACAAACTGACGTGAGGGTTGGGATCGGAATGAGAATGATCCCGAGGTTTTGCTTCGCTGGGCACTATGCGAAGAAGACTGAGATTTGTGCACTGCCTTGCGCTTCCTGTAATCTTCCATTTCACCTCTAGCCTCTTCTGAAGTAATCAGGTTGTTCACCATATCGTGCAGGTCTTTGAACTTCATGGATGAGATATGGAACTTCAATGACTGTTGCAGTCCTGCTCGAAACTTGCTCATTTTCTTATCCTCGCTGTCAACATCCTCCGGAGCAAACCTGGACAAGTGGTTAAATTGATGCAAGTATTCCATAACAGTGCGTCCACCTTGTTTAAGCGCTAGGAATTCCCGGCGCTTAGCCTCCATGATGCCATCCGGTATATGAGCCTTGCGAAAGGCATTGGAAAACTCTTCCCAACTAATCTCTCTGTTCTGCAGTGTGTGTTGATAGTTGATCCACCATGTTGCTGCAGCGCCCTGTAACTGATGGGATGCATACAACACCTTTTCTTTATCATCACATCGAACAGTGTCAAGTTTCCTTTCCACGTCCACGAGCCAATCCTCAGCTACTATGGGGTCAGCTGAGGTGAAAAAGACTGGTGGACGTGTTTTCATAAAGTCTGCCCATCGGGTGGAAATCGGTGCACCATCCCGAGGAACATTGCTTCCATCTTGAATTCCCGGAGATCTGGCTGCTATCTGTTCAAGAAGTCTGGCATGCTGGTCTAACGCTTGTAAGATGTTCTGTTCTCCCTGGTAACGATTCTGCTCCAACATTGCTATCACACTGGCGAGTGTCGCTTGATCTGTGGCAGGTGCACCCTGCCTGTTGGTCTGACCACTCTGCTCTGCCGGATCCATCTGTTGATTGGGAGCTTGAAGTCAGCTTTGCAGCGGCTTTGGCAATCAAGAGGGGATAAGTAAGACATCGAATTTTCAAGGTAAGTATAGGGCGAAAAAGGTAAGAACGAGAGCGAAAGGGACAGGAGAAAACTTTGAACACAGGGGGATTACTGATAATTAAGCAAACAACATACAAGGATAATAAATATAGATTTACAATATGCAAGTGGTACACAAGCCACTTAGGGTTCATGATTACACCTGCTTTACATTACAAAAGCACTACTACAACTCAGGGTCAGTCTAGTCTAGCGAACGACGGCTACTCCTCCAGCTGCCGAGAAACGAAAATTTTGAAGCTAGACAAGAGGAGCAGAAAATATTTTGCGAAAGCAAAACTTAAGCAGAAGAAAACTAAGATAGATAAGGTAGCAACAAGAGAGGAGAAGACAGCAATAATACTTATGTTTTTCGTAAACCCTTTTTATGGCTTAAATTAAGTTTTTGCGATAAAATCGCTTCCTAGTTTGCCTTAGGTCTCAACCAACGGTCAAGAGCCTGCTCTGATACCACTTCTTGTAACGCCCCCGTTTCCAGGGGCGCGTACGGACACGGCATTCCGTAACTATTCATGCATGAACAGTTATGGGACGTCGCGCAAGAGTATACCATTGCATGCTTACAACAAAAGTCCAGCATATATTTCACATAAGGATTAACATCCATTTTCGACAGCGGGGCGTGCAAGCCCAAAGTATACTTACATTACAAAAACTCCAAGATCCGCTTGAGCGCGGCCAAGACCTAAAGCCACGGGTCCTCGTCGAAGGAGAGACCCTCAGGGACGTCCTCGACGGGGAGACCTTCACCTTCATCTTGATCCTCTAAAGAAGGGCAAAAGCAAGCCGTGAGCCAATCAACCGGCTCAGCAAATCCCAAAGGGATCCTAACTTATTACATGCACGGAACATCAAAGGAGGGGAAATATATTTGGTTTATTAACTTTGAGTGGATGCAGTTTTATTTGCAAGCATTTTACAAAATGGACCCAAAACTACTTCTTAAGAACTCAGGGGTTTTCATGAAGATTTAATTAACCAACTATGTCAAGTTAAAGCATGTACAAAACTACTCAAGCTTTGCTGCTGGAATCACCCAAGTGACACAGCTCCATTAACCGGGAGCACGGCGTATTCGAATACCATTTATTTGACTCTGCAGAGTTTGCTCAGCT
This sequence comes from Dendrocalamus latiflorus, assembly GCA_017311315.1. Classification (NCBI taxonomy): domain Eukaryota; kingdom Viridiplantae; phylum Streptophyta; class Magnoliopsida; order Poales; family Poaceae; genus Dendrocalamus; species Dendrocalamus latiflorus. Next base: position 50,006,990 of record CM029641.1, read on the forward strand.
TTACCCACACGCACCCTTAACCCTCATGACTGAGTTAAGGAACCGGGTCTTTTCGCTGCTCAACCCTTGGTATACACTCCACCCGATAGGCGAGGAAACCCGCACATCCTCGGGTATCCGCTGGCCCTCGCGGAACGCCGGACCCGAGTTGTGGAGACCTATCGTTGTCTTGCTCCGACTCCCAATGTGGGGCTTCACTTAAGTTGAGCAGGTACTAAACCAGGGTTGACAAGTCAACACCTGTGGTTGAGCGATCACTATGACATTTGCTCAGCGTAAGGGTTTCAGTCCTTATATTTTCACATGGTCCGCAACCTTACCAGGCCCGCGACCCAACCTAGGGTAAGAGTTGGGTGAATAATCATCTAGCGATGCACCACAACCCCCCTACCTTCAATCCTAGGGTAAGAGACGGGTGAAAAAATCATAATTATCTTGCGATGCACCACAACCCACTTACCCTACCTTGTGCACGCCGGCACTCTCCGCTCTAAGATACGGTGTCCCATACCACCCTACCTTAGAGTCGGGTTTTATAAATTCTGTTGGCTCGCTGCCACGACCTTATTAGTATAAGACTTTTGAGTGATAATAATATCTTACGGTTATCTAGATTAACAGATAATTATTTCTAGGGTTACAAGGCATGGCTACAAGTTTAACATGGCATTTATCGGTGGTAGGTTTAACTACATAACATGTCATTCTAAACATTTTCTTTTACTTTGAAGTAACATTTCGCAATTAGCTCAATGCAAATAACATAATAACATAATTAAATAACATGGGTTGCAACATGATCAAAGGATTTGAGACTTGCCGTCAATCCGAATGATCTCAGCTAGCTCGAACGAAGAAACACCTGGATCCTCAGCTGGCACTTGAGCTTCCGGGATCTCCGACACTAGCGCAAACACATAAAATAATTAAATCCAGCTTGAGCCTAATCAAGCGAGGAAAAATAAACTATTTAAAAAGGAGTAAAATGCATAAATCCTTCAAATGGAATTTTAGGAATTTATCTGGGATGAATCTGGAGGAATGGAGGTCAAAAATGGGTCAAGAATATTATTTGGAGCAAAGTGGTGAAATTTGGGAATTTTTGGGATTTTCTGTGATTTTCTAGGATTTATTTGGCTTTTTCTGGATTTTAGAAAATCAATAAACCGAGGAAAATCGGATGAACAGTGATGGGCCGGCCTCCTTGCGACAGTGCAGCCTGTGCGGGAGAGCGGCCCGCGCGGCCGAGCGGCCGAGCGGCCCACGCGGCGCACGCGGCCCATGCGCGAGACGGCCGACGGGCTGAGCCCAACGCGCGCGCGCTCCTCCTCGGCGGATGGCCGACACGCGGCAAGGGCGAGCGGGCGGGATGGCGGGGAAACAGACGGGCGAGATGCGGTGGTGGGGAGATCGGACGGTAGGGAAACGGCGCGAGCGGGCGAAGCGGTACGACCGGATCAAACGGCTGAGGTTAGATATTACAGACGAGATGGACGGGCGGGAAAGAGCCACGTCGCGGGGGAGGATCGTCTTCAACCTCCGGGCGCTACAGTGCACCCGAGGCAGGACAGCGGTGACGACGGCGGCCTGGGCGCTAGGGAGCTCGTCGGCGGCGACCAAGGACACCGGCGGGCGCGGATTGACGTGGGGATTCCATTTTGGGGCTTGGGAGAGTGAGGGGATCAAAGGAGAGAGCGGGAGGGAGAAGGGGAAGGTTAGGCCTTTTGGTGGAGGAGGGGGGGTTGCCGGCGGCGAGAGGGGCCGATTGGCGGCGGTTTCACGGAGAGGGGAGCTAGGGAATTACACTGGCGGTGGAGGCGTCAGCTGGGGAGCTCCCAAACGAGCTGGCCACGGGCGCACGGTTGGGACGGCGGTGAGCTTCGGTGGCGGCGCTCCACAGTGGGTTCCCTGGTCGGAGGAGAGCACAAACATGGTCAGTAAGCTGAGGAGAAGCTCGGGGAGCAAGAAATCGGGGAATGGGGAAGGGGAGCGGGAGATCGAGCTACGGGGGTCGCCGGCGCAGGGAACGATGGCGGCGGAGCTTCGGGCGAAGGGGATCCAATCGGGAGCTCCTGGAGGTACTAGGGAGTGGCGGGATGTGAATGGAGGCGTTTGGGAGGTTCGGGAAGCAAAGGATCGGACGGGCACCGAGGGGGGCTTTTATGCCCGAGCGGGGGAGAGGGGATCCGAGGGAGGAGGGGATGATCCTTCGGGGAGAAGGCAATGGGCGCAACCGGGGAGTTGGTGGAGGGTCTCCTCTGCGCAGGGGGAATGACGCACGGCCCTGTAGCGGCTTGAAGGCGATGCGACAGGGGATGGGAGCAGGTGGGGCTCCGGTCACGGGCGATGGCGTCCGCGCGCGGGAGAAGAAGGCGCTGCCGCTGCCAGGTGGGGTCGAGGCAGGGGCGGGCGACGTGGCGCGAGGGCGGCCACGCGCTTCGGACGGGGCTGTCGGGGGCGCGGGCGCGGAGGAATCCCAGGCGTGGAGAGGCGGTGCTGGGCGAGCGCAGGCGCAGCGCACGCGCGAGAAGCCAGGGGCAGCGCGGAGCCAGGGGCAGCTCGGGCTCGGGCGCACGCGAGGGAGAAGGCGGGGAGGGAGTGCGGCGCCGGCGAGAGGGAGGAAGCAGGGAGACGTTGGGCGAGGAAGAGGGCGGAGTCAGCGCCAGCGCGAGCGCGAGAGAGGGAGGCGCCGGGAGAAGAGAGGAAGCGGAGACCGGGGAGGGAGCAGAGGCGCCAACGGGAGCGAGGGAGCGGGGAAAGCGGGAAGTGGCGGGGCGCCAAGGAGAAGGGGGTGGCGCCTTGCCGAAAAGGGAAAGCGGGAAGAGGGGGAACTTTCCCAAAAGGGTAAGTTTCAGATTTTACACACAAAAATCCACAAAAAAAAATTTTAGAAAACTCCTTTTGAATTTTAGGGGCTTTTCATGTACTCACAATGAAGCAATCTGCAGCAAATTGTTTCTGCTACGACAATGAGGTAGTCGGATAACCATAGGGTGGTCGGACGAAATCGTGACCAGGAGATGGTCAGGTGGACGTCTACGATAATGAGGTAGTCGGACGAGCATCTACGATCATGAGGTGGTCAGACGAAGTCTCAACCACGAGGTGGTTGGACAAGCATCAATGATCGTGAGGTGGTCGAACAAGCGTCTATGAACACAAGGTGATAGGACGAAGTCACAACCATGACGTGGTCGGATATGTCGACGAAGTCATGACCATGAGGTGGTCTAACAGAGTCGACAAAGCCATGACCACATAGTGGTCGGGCGTAGTCGGTGGAGGGAGGGTGGTCGGACAAAGTCACGACCGCGAGGCGGACGGACGAAGTCATGACCATGAAGCCTTAAGCGGGCCCCACTGTTCAGACTAATGTTGACTAAGGCGGCGATGAGACAAAGCCTTGAAATGAGCGCTCCTTGAAGCGTGCACTCCGACCACAAAGTGTCGGAGGAGTGTGGATGAAGTCCTGAGTATGAGGTGTTAGACGAATGTCCACGAAGTTCCAACGACGTGGCGGTTGGGGAATGCCTCACGACCACATGGTCGTAGGCGTCAACGAAGACCCGACAATGAGGCGGTCGGATGAAATCGTGACTAGGCGGTGATCGAACGTCGACGAAGTCTTGACCACGAGGTGGTCGTAGGGTGCCTCACAACTACATTGATGAAGACGCGGTCGTGAGCGTTGACGAAGTCGGTGGCATGACAAAATCTTGAACACACGCTCTATCCCCCACCCTTCGGACTGATGTCGACGAAGTCAGCAGCGGGATGAAGTCTTGAAGTGCGCGTGTCTCCATGCTTCAGACTAGAGAGAGTATAGAGTAACAGGAACTCACGTGAGTTTTTGATCAATATAAATGAAGTCGCTATAGTGTATACTACAGTCAACTTGTAGAGCCCTGCCTTGACAAGACACCGAATTTAAAAGTTAATTACTATAGGAAAAACTAAAAAAATAGCTTTTAGAAGCTAAAAAGAAGAGATCCGACATGTTTTGACTAGATTAACTTAACCTTGCCTAACACACTGTTGTTTGGTGGGTTAAGACCCTAAGCCACCCCTTAACCCGGAATTAGGTTAGCTACCTTAACCCAATCCCTCTTGCTCCACAAATTATTTTGCTAAACTATTTTAGATTTTAACCTTGATTTTGTGTTTTTCAACTAACGATACCTAGTTAGCCTGAATTACTATTCAGCTAGATTAGATGGATTAGCCGGGCTAGGAGTAGGGAAAAAAAACTAAAGATGGTTAGTTGTGGTGATTGAGCTTATTTCACCATTTTAGTGGGTTAATTTACTATCCTGAATTGGCAGGGTTAAAAGACCTTGGCTGAGTTAACTTGCCTAACCCATGGTGTTTGTGGGTTGAACACCGAACCAAACACATAGGAGTTTCATTATTGTGGTCTTATGGAGGCTCAGGTCCCATTTGGAACATAGAGGAAGTGGATGATTTTTGAAGGATTTAAATTCTATAGGGAAAATTCCTACAAGTCGTTTATAGGGATTTTGAAGAAAAACTAATATGAGATCTTGTCTTATGTTTTCCCCCTGGTTTTGTATGGAATCTCTGTGCTTCCCGGGTGACATCCAAATGACACTTATGAAAAAATTAAACCGTCCACATGGCAATTTAAGTGTTTTCCCTTCTTACCAAAAGATATTTGAAATGCATTAATTTATTAACTTAGCTTTTTTTCTTTGCATTTTCTACAAAGATAAAATAGTATTTTCTATTTTTCTTATTTTATTTAAATACATTAGAAAAGCTGACAACAAGCCGGCCTAGCTCCCTCAGCTCTCTACACGTTCAAATGGACGTGCAGTTGTCCTATCAATAATTGCCCATGGTACATGCATGTATGATTGTTTGGCGACAATACAAGATGTGACGAGACATCGGGGCCAGCACAGGCTGACTTGGTTGTTCGGGTCGTCAATCACTTGCATGCGTGTTGACAGACAGGAGTCATGTTAGCCCTTTTTTTTTCATTTTTTTAATTTTAATTATACCAAATAAACAACCATCAGTTAGTATAATTTCAGTCTGCTACAATAAAAATTCAGCTATAAACCATCAAGATTTAGCCCAACTAAGCACCACCAAATGGCTTTGGATCTTGATTCAACGTCCACCTTTGACTAATTTGTTTTTGTTACAACGAACAATTATGCTAAAATAGACGTAATTTAAATTTGATGAACTCCTACAAAATATAAAGAGAAAAATATAATACACAAAAATAGTTCTGAACTAAATAAAAATAAAGTAAACTCAAGTGAACCCCTGGAAATACATAAACAAACAGAAATAAATTTGCAGTGAAGCTCTCCTAAATTGCATATTACGTAGTACTACAATTTTACGTGATAGAAAGATAAACAACTAAAAAATTAGCAAGACCACACAAAAAAGTGCTTGATTACTAGGCCATAACAAAGGTGGCCTTGTCCTACCTCCACCCCCTTCGTCTCTTGTCCACAACCGTAGTGTTGAGGCTGAGGTTGCTTGCCAATACCGAAGATCTGATTTTGAGGAGACAGCAAAGGGAATGTTGAGTAAGGTGGTGGTCAGTGTTGGGGCAAAAGAATATAAGGGCTTGGCTGGAATAAAAGATTTTTGAATAAATTTGTAGAATTGGAATCCTACAAATTTTTCTTATGATGCCCTTTGGATTGTAGGAATGACCCTAAAAATTATTATGGAAAACTTTCCTTTCCTCCACTTTTTGGAGGATTCCAAACATGGGCTCAAACTTTCCTCCACTATCCCGCCAGGAATTTTTTTTTCCAAGCCGTCCAAACTAATGCTTATGGAATTGGGGGTGTCGGAAACCATTCCATTGGAATTGGGAAATCTCAATCCTATGAATCAAACAATCTTCCTTTGAAAATCCTAATGAATACAATCCTCCAAAAATCCAAGGAAAAATACCCTAAGGAATGAACTTTGCCTTTAACCTCAAAGGCAGAGGAGATGTCTTCTTCTTTTCTTGAGCGAATCCAACTTGGGTCATCCAAATCAAAGGGCCCTTTCCGTCGAAGTACACGTAGATTGGGCCCTTGTTTCACATTCTCTTGACCTGCAAACGATTTTGTCCGCGATCCAAATTCTGATAGGCCAAATAGGTTCTGCGGTCCGAATTCCGATAGACCGAATTAGGCCGAGAGCAAACACACTCGGATGGGCCAATTCGTGGAGAGGCTGCCTGCACTTCAACTGATCGTTTCTCTTTCTCCTTGCTCGCAGCCGGCCGCGCTGCACTGGACACCGCTTTTCCGCGCCCTTCTCCGACGAACCACCGACCAAACTGGCCGCCAAGTACTACTCCTCCTACACGAAGCGAGCAGAATGTGGTGTCGTGGACGGCGGTTGATGGTGGCGCTGTCGTCGAACGGTTAAGCATTGGGAGTTAGCCCTGATTAACATGGTTTCAACTTTTGGCTTCAGTTTAATTTTACACTATTTATAAATTTCGTCTTTTTCTGAACTTTTGGCTTTTTTTGAGTTTTTTACCGGTTTTTTTCTTCGTATTTGTTTACATTATACGTGATGGGCTAATATGTTTTTTCTATTTTTAAATTTTTTAAATTTAATTATGGTAAATAAGCCTCTATCAGCTACAGTGTTTTTTTCAGTCAGCTATAATGTTTTTAGTTATAAGCCACGAACTTTTCAGCCGAACCGATCACCACCTTACCGTCAGATGTGGAGGGAAGGGGCTACGTGCAACGCAAATGCGTTCGCAACAGCTTGTGTGGGTCCTTCGAGAACGAGGTGGCCGGGCTTCAGGTTGCTTCCCATATCGTGGTTTCTGGCATCCAAAGGCAGGTCACTGATCGGTGACCTGCGAAGGTGGCAGGATGCTGACAAGCTCTTAATTTGATCGATTGGCTGTACGCGACACCTATCGTGGAACGCAATGATGTCGATGTACTCACATGAAGCAATCTGCAGCAAATTTTTCCTGCTATTTTCAGGTATGCGTCGTGGTGTATTATTGTTTACGCCTGATGCGACAACACAAGTAAATATAAATATAGATCCACTCGTTTTAGTTTTAAATTCTGACTTTTGATTTATTTTTCACTATTCATAAATTTCATCTTTTTTTTTTACTTTTTACTTTTTGCCAATTTTTTTCCCGTAGTCGTTTGTGTTGTCTGAGATGAGCTAATATATTTTTTCTATTTTTAAATTTTTTAAAATTTAATTACACCGAAAAAGCTACCTTCAGCTACAGTGAAATTTCAGTTAGCTACAGTGCATTTTCAACCATAAGCCATAGCTTTTCAGCCCAACCAAGCAGGGCCATAGGTGTCGCTTGGTTAGGCTTAAAAAGCTGGTTTATGACTGAAATTACATTGTAGCTGGTTGAAATTTCACTGTAGCTGATAGTGGCTTATGTGGCATAACTAAATTAAAAAAAAATTAAAAATGAAAAAAAACAGGTTAACCCATCACGAATAATGCAAACAAATACTGAAAAAAGAACTGGCAAAAAAGCTAAAAAAAAGCCAGAAAAAGAATCGGCCCTGTTCTTTTCAGCTTCTAAAAGCTACTTTTCGGCTTTTCTACAGTAACTAGCTTCTAAATGGGGTGTCTTTTTAAGATATGGTGTATTAGTTAATTGTAGTACATACTGTACCGACTCATTTATTTCAGTAAAAATCGCACATGAGTTTTGTTACTCTATAACATCTCGTACAAACAGCTCAAAAACCACAAGCCACAGCCAAAAGTCATAAGCTCCAGCCAAAACGAACAGACCCGAGAAATTTAAGAATAGTGAAAAATAAGCTAGAAGCCAGAAGCTCAAGCTGAAATAAGTGGAGCCATAACCTCTTAGACTCTTTGTATTTGAATTTGAATTCGAATGTCACCATAAGAGATACAAGTACAACACGAAGAAAATACGTGTAAAGAAAATAATACTACGTTGTAGCTAAGCTGCTGACATTAAACAAGTTTAGAAATGGTGCCTGGCGGCTCTTAAGTAGGCAAGATAAAATGAAAAAGGAGTGGACGTCGTCACCATAAGTTGATTTCCAATCTGTTGCAATATATTTATTGGGAACGTCTTTACACTTTTGCCTAGTTCGGTCTCCGGGTGTTTCGCAAGACGTCGTGAACACGTCATTGCAGTCACAGAGATTAAAGTGCTCGTTAAAGTACTCGAGAGACTGGGGCAATGTTGGCAGTGATCGAATATTCTCGCAGGCAACGACAAGTTGATTTCCATGCTGTTGCTGTAACGGGGAGAGTGATTTGGATTAATTAACTTACACTATCTTTATTGGGAACGTGTTTAATCTTTTGCCAGTTCGCATAAGCAGCTGGATTAAGAAACATAAACAGCCTTTGTAACAGTTCTTACTTACGGAGGCTACATAGTAACGTTTTGCCAACACAAAATGGAAAAAAGGAGGCAGCAAAAGGGATTTACAGTAGTACCTTCCAAGCCGTTGCTCTTATTGGGAGAGCGACTTGATTACCATAAAATATCTTTCTTGGGAACGTGTTCAATCTTTTGCCAGTTTGGGTCTCCGATTGTTTTGCACGACCTTGTGAACACGTCATTGCAGAGATAGATACCAAAGTACTCGAGAGACTGGGGCAGTGTTGGTAGTGTTCGAATATTCATGCAGGCAGCGATACTTAATTCCTTGAGCGACGTGAGGTGCTCCATATTATCTGGCAAGCCGACCCAGCTGCAACGCCTAAGAGTGAGCACACGAAGATGAATGAAGAACTCATTTCTGTCAGGAATAGCTCCCAACGGGCTGCACCCGAAGAGGTCAAGTCGTTGCGGGTGCTTCGGTCCATTCTTGTTACCAACCATCCAATCTGGGTACCTCGACCCTTCGTAGTCGTGGATTTCCAGTGTTTCAAGGCCCGTCGGGGGGCAAAGGCCCTCAAGTATCTCTGCTTGGAGGTCTGCACTGCAGCTCGGAGGGCAAAGGTCCCCCCAAGTATTAGATGTGTGAGGTGCTCCTTGGCAGCTAGATTGGCCTCAAGAGCTTCTTCTTCGCTTCCAACATTCTGAAAACCATCGATTTGTAGTCGTCCTCGAAGCTTGTTTAGGTCTCAGCTGCCTTAACTCGTACCCAGGCTCCTTCTTCACCCTGAAGGATGATAATGTTTGGAGTGACGTCAGTTTGCCTATGTTTGGCAAATCAAGATATCCCAAGCTGAATAAATGCCGCAAGTTGATGAGCTTATTCATATCTTCACGGGAGGAAAATACTATAGTAGGACAACCTATAACCTGCATATGGTAAAGCCTGGTAAAAGTGATTGGTAGAATTATCTTCATTGGGCTGCCGTAACTCTGACAATAAAGATAGCGCAGACGCTTCAACCGACCAATAGATGCTGGGAATGAGAACATATGTGTTTCCGAGTGTGTTACGCTCAGTACTCGCAATGTCCTCAGCCAGTCAGCCTCATGAACATATCCTCAAAGACTTTTTCCTCAATTGCCGTGTTGTAAACGACCAGAGTTCGTAGATTTTCCAATTTGAGTATCTTCTCAGCCATCAATGCTCTATTACAAGTCGTAACGAAAAGATGGCGAACATTTCGAGGAACTTCTCCTGCCCAGCCATTCTCAATTCTGAAGCAGTCACTTCCTGCTACCTTCTCTGCTAAATCACGCAGCAGATCATGAATCGCATAGCAGTCCTGGCCACCACCTACATCACATTGCAGAAATGAGGTTGACACTAATTCATCCAAGTAGCCATGACCAACAGCTTCCATTTCCTCCCCTGTATTGGTAGTTCTGATAAACCCTTCCGCAACCCACAAGTTGACTAATTCATCACGCTTCAGTAGATATCTTCTAGGAAAAATACTGCAGTAAGCAAAGCATCTCCTGACCTGCTCGTCAAGATGATGGTAGCTCCACCACAGAGCGCCCATTGTCTCATTCAAAAGATCCCGATCCCGAACACTTCTCCAAAACTCAACCTTTGGTCTTATGCGTAGCTGTCCTCCCACTGTTCTGGCTGCTAGAGGTGATCTCTTCAGCTTTTTTGCAATGTCAGCCCCAATCATTTCAAATATTCTTCGATTATGATCGTCTATCCTTGCACCTTCGAGTGCATAATGCATGAACAATTTAAGGAAGACATTATCGTCCAAGTCAGATACGGGAATACATCTCACTGCACCCAAAGCTAACAATGCATCCGATGTTCGACTAGTCACTAGGATCTTGCTTCCTGCCTTCCCAACATCCAATGGGGAGACTATATGTTGTAGCTCCTGCTGACGCCTCACATCCTCATTGTACCAGACATCATCCAGCACCAAGAGAAACAGTTTTCCACGCAGTTGCTCCTTCAAATAATTTTGTAGGGCGTCAAGACCCTTGAATTGAGGGCACGGTTCCCCTGTAGCCTGCTCAATCATCTCACTCAAAATGGTATGCACACTAAAATTCTGCGAAACATGAACCCACATAACAAGGTCGAAATGGCCTTCCTTTTTTTCTTGCTTGTTCTTTTTCTCATGGGCACAAACATATTGTGCAAGGGTAGATTTCCCAGAGCCAGGGATGCCATGAATGCCAATTATAGAATAGGATAGGGCACTGTTGGATTCTGGTTGACCATCACCTACTGTCCCATGAAGCATAGCTATGATCTTATCACGATCTTCATCTCGGCCAATTACTACTGGTGGAGGAGCCGCCGTAGTGACTGCACCACGTGGATTGACAGCAACAGTTTGTCTCTTGTCAACGTTACTGTGGCTTGGCAAGTTCAGAAGTTGCAAAATTTTGTGCGCTTCGTTGATAATGTTTTCTATCTTCTCTAGGATTTTCTTCAACTCCATTTTTGACATATTAGGGGGTGCGTCATCTGACGTGGTACCACTCGCCTGTAAAACAAAAATAACAGGTTAGAATTTCAATGAGGATTTTTTTATGAGGATTCACCGGTGTTGGTCCAGTGATGGATCAAAACGCACACACACGGTAGTCATAACACATACGAACACTTTAAATCAACTCAAGACACACAAGAGTTTTGCGCTGCGTAATGCCGTGCAACTTTTCCATTTTTCTTCTTATTTATACTACTGAATACAACAAATGGTTACAAGTCTTTGATGATGCGTTACCATCACTAATGCTTCCGTTACATGTAAGGGTGCAAACGGAGCAGATACGGACGGATATTGCTCATCCCATATCCTTTTCCATATTTTTATCGAAGTCAGAGTCGGACACAGATAGTGCCAGATACAAATACGAATGCGGATATTCTCGATCACAAATACGGAGCGAATACATGCCACTCCGAATACGATTTGTTTTGGTCACGAATATTTAATCGGATAATGCGTGAAAGCAAATTTCACATGGTGATAGGGACAAGTTAAGCAACTAGTAAAATCTAGCTAGCAAAGTAGCAAGTAAATGATAGAGACTAGTTAAACAAGTAGTAGATAACTAGCTACATGTCACATGGTTCAAAAGTACGAATTACCCATAGTCAAGTAGTCAAATACATCACTAGTTTATTAAACTTCATTACATTTAGCAAATGATTCCACAAGGCCAGGTATCCGACTTTGTTTCCGTATCCGTCGGATAATGCTTTTTCCGAATCCATTTCCGTATCCGACAAAAAATATCCGACTCCATTTCCGTATCTGACAAAACCTTTGGATATCCAAAAATTTGTTCCGAATTGTATCCGAATTAAAACGGACGGACGGTCGGGAAATATCTGCTCCATTTGCACCCCTAATTACATGCAGCCTCTAATTACACCACTAACTCCACTAGTTAGACTCCCTGTGATCCGGTTTTGCCGTCACGATTCCCTATGACTCGGCACACACCGTGCACTACTCGAAGTACTCGCTTCACTAACCAACACACATAGGTAGTGGATACGACTAGTGCAGACATGCTGCTACCTAACCAAGTCTACGACTACACACAGACTTGACCAACTTCGAGTCCTTCGAGTCTCTTGACCACGGTATCTTCGACCACGGCTGCTACTTGACTTATGAGTACTTCGACCACGGCTTCTCGATGCATCTCTGGACCGGGTACTGTAGCTACAACTACTGACCATTGTAGCTATGACGACTTTAACTATGACTACCGCGCAGATCAACTCACGACTGTGACTACCAAATACTCGACCCACGAGTACTCGACTCCAACTACCTAGTACTCGACACTCGAGTACTCAAAACACGATTAGACAGTACTCAACACACGAGTACATGACACACGACTACATAGTACTTGACACATGACCGCATAGTACTCGACACCGACTACTATCAACAACAAGGTTAGTTCCGACAATCAACCCCCTAACCTTGTTGTCATTATTTTGAGTACCTGCTCTCCAAAATTCAAAGTAGCACCAGTTCTTCATCCGCCGTAGCGAGATGCGGCTCTTCCTTCCTTGGCTTGCAGTGCTCACTAGCAAAATGCCCATGTATGCCACAGTTGAAGCATTTCACCTTCTTCCTGTTGAACTTGCACTCATTGGTGCCAGAGTCGTTGTCGTCACTGCTGTCGTCATGGTCATTATGGCTGTCTCTACGACCACCACCTGTGACGCGGCCACCTCCATGATCATGGTTCTTCTTCGTGCCGCTGCCTGAGTCTTCACCATTCTTCTTCTTCTTGAGGGTCTCCCACCTCGTGCGCATGAGCAACAGATGCTCACTATGCTGAGTAGTCATATCTAGTGTTCAAAAATTAGTAGTGGAGGGAACCACGTGTTTATCGGTTGGTAGAGAATTAGGAGCACAACTCCATTCACCAGGTCTTGAATCTTACTTTCCCATCTTTATTCATATGCAAGTGCATATCAATAGGAAAGCATGCATGTGATGCCACAGATTTATCTCTAGCCTCCTCTATTATAGGTGCATGCTAGGGGATGCACTTGCATGTGTATACGTGTAGTATAGGTGTGTGGTGATGTGTGCGCTAGTTTAAAGTGAGTTACACTAGCATCTAATGCTAATTCGCCCAAAGGTAGCACCTGTTATAGCCTTTACGACTGCTCTCAAGATCTCTACAACCATCACCTAGCTGCTACGATGACCTCCTGTAGCCGTATGACCATGTTGTTGAGGCTACTACCACCTCCTGTGTTACTACGACTGCTCAGATGGATCTCCAACCACGCTGACAGTCGTTACGATCACACTGTGACCCCTCCGATCACTCCTCGCTGCTCCGACCACATGGTCGTAAACTTTAGCTGAAGTTATGACCACGTTCTCCACCGCTACGCTGCACTTCCTTTGACCACGGTCAATCACCGTAGTCGTAACACCTTACGACCACGCAGTGATTCTGTCGACCGCTATTGTCATAACCCTTTATGACCATGCCTTCCTGCTGCATGACCGTGGTCGTAACTCCTTTACGACCACGCATTCAGCACATGCGGACACCTCTGCTCTGTTGCTGTGGTCGTACCTCCTTTATGACCACGTCTGCGATCCTCTGCTCTGCGACCATGGTCGTAACTCCTTTACGACCATGTCTGCCGCTCCTATGGACTTCTCCGCTCGATCGCTGTGGTCGTAACTCATTTACAACCATGTATGCGATCCCCTGCTCCCTGTGGTCGTAACTCCTTTACGACCACATCTGCGAACCTCTGCGATCTCACTGACCGCCTATGACCACACCGGTCACCTCCACTGCGATCACACTGACCGCCTCCGACTACACTAGTCGCCTGTCTCCTTTGCAATCACGCTGATCGCCATCGACCACACTGGTCGCCTGTCTCCTCTGCAATCATGCTGATCGTCATGACCATGCTGATTGCCCTCTGCTTTGCGGTCACGCCGACCGCCTATGACTAGGGCTGTAAATGAGCCGAGCTCGAGCGAGCTTGGCTTTTCAGGCTCGAGCTCGGTAGAAGCTCGAGCCGAGCTCGAGTTGGGGTCCGAGTCTAGACCTGGGCTCGAGCTCGGCTCGTTAAAGCTCGATAACAATTAAAATAATTTATCATGCACTATTTTTCAATAATAAGAAAATTTTAAGTTCAAGCTTGGCTTTAGTAAGCTTGATAACAGTCAAAATAATTCAAATACACACTAATTTTCAATAATAAGAAAAGCTCGAGCTCGAGCTCGGCTCGAGTAAGCTCGGTAAGAATTAATATGTATTACTATTTAAGCTCGAATCGGGGCTCGCGAACTATTCGAGCTCGGTTCGGTGAAGCTCGCGAGCTCGAGACCAAGTTCGAGTTCGACTCGTTCAAAGTTCGAACCGAGCTCGAATCGAGTCTAGAACGAGCCGAACTCGAGTAGCTTGTGAGCTTCGAGCTTTTTTTACAGCCCTACCTACGACCACGCCGGTAGCTCCATGCTCTGCGGTCTTGCCGATCGCCTACGACCACACCAGTCGCTCCGTGCTCTGCACCTCCTCTGCGACTACATCACCTCAACTCGGTGTACCTGCGACCACATCGATCGCCCTCTTCTCGTCACCTCCTCTCGACTACATCTCGCCAACTTGGTGCTCCACCTCTCGATACAATGGCTTTGCCTTTTATACCCTGCTCTGTGAATATGAAGCGGACTTGACTACGACTCAAACTATGACTATGACACCAACTCCGACTACGATAAAGTCATACTCGTACATGACTTAAACTCGGACAAAGACTTCGACTTCGTTACAACCACGACTTCCGACTTGACTACCACCACAACTTTGAACTCTAAACTGAAAACAACATTACAAACTCTAACAGCGACTCTGGATTACCCCGTTAGACTGAGCGTAGACAAAAGCCCAACCAAGGTGCTGTGTGCACGTAGGTTCATCCCATATTCCCGTGTGGAGGCTAGGCTTTAAGCAAAATTTAGGCTTAGGATGATTCACAACCAATAGTATCTAAGAGCAGTAATAACAGGCAACATATATTGGCATATCATGGCACAACAAAGTTTAGAGGGCCTGACGCAGGAAGGTACCTGGTTTTTCAGTCGGGAGCTCTTGGGCAGGGCAGACTGGAGCTTCGTCTTCACCCAATTCCTCCTATGAGGGGGCATGGTGTCTGACTTCAACTTGTCATCAGGCAGAGATACGATATGCCTTTCGAGATGGTAATACTCAACATCATCCAAGATGTCTTCGACTTCATAGAAAGCAGATCTAAGCTCCTTTAACCATTTCTCCAAACGATCCCTGTGAGGACTCTCCTCAACTGCTTCCAGCGTCAGTTCCAGCTGTAAAACTTTGGTCTCAAGCTCTTTCAGCTTCTTTGATCTATCAAAGCCGAGGTAGGAGAAGCCTTTGTTGAGGAGCTTAGAGATGATGGGCGAGACGACCCACCCTACGGCAGATATGCCCCAGCCCACTGCGGCACCAATGGTCACCGGATCCGCCATTAGAAGCTCGCAGAAAGAGAAAAGAGAGGGGAAAGAGGGCTAGGCTGCGGGTTCTTGATTGCTCTTAGCAATTTGCGTATCGCCCAAGCTAATTTCCCTTTAGTAGAACAATTAATTTGACTAATTCAGACAAGCAGGATGACTGACCACAATGTCTTCGGTCCGGTTTCTGAACCCCCACAGGCATGTGGAAACTTCGCAGATGTCTCTATCAAATGTGGAAACTTCGCAGATTTCTCTATCAGATGAAATATCTGGGAACTTCCAGAGAAGACAGGCATTCGAACTATTGTTGCGAACAATATGGGCCGCACATATGGGTGGGCCGATTCGTGAAGAGGCTGCACTCTCTTTGATCTTTTCCGACGAAACTGGTCGCCAAGTTAGATCATCGTGCCGTTCAACTCTTCAACCGCCTTCAACAATCAAAACTGAACAAGTCCACAGTGTTGGGGGGGTTCTCTTTGCGCCTGGGTCTAGATCTGAGAGAGAGGGAGAGAGAAAGAGGTAGGGGCAGTACTAACCGTCCGAAGCATGGGAGGAAGAGCCGGCCATCGTTGGTGAAGCGGTCGGGGAGGAGGAAGACGGTGGCGGCGGTGGTGTAGATCCGGCGACGTCGACGGCGATGGTACTTCCCGCCGCTGGCTGCGCACCCACTGCGATCGGTCTAGGGTTTGTCGGTGGGGTTGTATGGCTCAGTCGAACCTCGTGACGCGAGCCGCCGGCCCCCACCTCTTTATATAGCGCAGCGCGACGGGGGCCCATCAACCAGTTGTTGGGCTGAACGCCCCCGATCAGGGCGCGTGATCAAGGTCCAGATTAGCCGTTGGGCTAATCTGGGAGAGATCAATCAAACATTCTCCCCCTTGATCTCCTTTATGCTTTAACTTTAATTACTTTTGACTTTACTCATTCCATCACAGATTAGTGTATAGAACATGTCTCATCGTCACGGTCAAACGCCGATAGATTTAACAGCTACAGTACACCTCTCTGTTCTGAAATAGTTACTTTAATCTTTTGGGCCATCTTTTAGTCCAGGAATCATAGGCTTTCCCTTAAACCCATGCCGGCTACATGTTCTCTGAACACGTTGGGTGGTAAGCCTTTAGTAAGCGGATCCGCTAACATCTTTGCGGTACTTATATGCTCTAGACTTATAATTTGATCCCGAACTTTGTCTTTCACAACATAGTACTTTATGTCAATGTGTTTGGCAGCACCACTTGACTTATTGTTGTGGGCATACGTTACTGCGGGTTCATTATCGCAGTACAACTTAAGTGGTCTATTGATGTCGTCAACCACTTTTAAACCGGGTATGAACTTCTTTAGCCAGTTCACCTGCCCCGTAGCCTCATAACATGCTACAAACTCGGCATACATTGTGGACGATGTAGTGACGGTTTGCTTTGAGCTTTTCCACGATATAGCTCCTCCAGCGAGAGTGAATACATATCCGGATGTAGACTTTCTATCATCTCCCGCAAAATCAGAATCTGTATACCCCACTATATGGAGTGAATCTGATCTTCTGTATGTCATCATGAGGCCTTTTGTTCCTTGCAAATAACGCAAGACTTTCTTTATCAATTTCCAATGTTCTATTCCAGGATTGCTCTGGAATCTGCCAAGTAACCCGGTAACAAATGCTAAGTCAGGGCGTGTGCACACTTGAGCATACTGTAAGCTTCCGACAGCTGAAGCATATGGAACCGCTTTCATTTGATCGATCTCATACTGGTTCCTGGGGCATTGAAAATCCCCATATCTGTCGCCCTTGACTATAGGTGCAGGTGAAGGACTACATTTATGCATACCAAATTTCTTTAAAACTTTCTCTATGTATGCCTTTTGTGACAGTCCCAATACCCCTTTGTTTCTATCCCGGTGAATTTCGATCCCTAGAACGAACGAAGCTTCACCAAGATCTTTCATATCAAAGTTTGAGGACAAAAACTTCTTTGTCTCCAGTAGCAGACTGACATCACTACTAGCCAGTAGGATATCATCCACATACAGGATCAGGAGGATAAACTTCCCATCTTTAAACTTTGCATAAACACAGTTATCCTCTACATTCTCTTTAAACCCAAATTTTCTAATTGTACTATCAAACTTCAAGTACCACTGTCTTGAAGCTTGCTTTAACCCATAAATCGAATTCTTTAGGCGGCATCCCATTCTTTCATTTCCTTCCACGACAAAACCTTTCGGTTGTGCCATGTAAACATTTTCCTCCAAATCCCCATTAAGAAATGCCATCTTTACATCCATCTGATGTAACTCTAAATCATAATGTGCTACTAATGCCATTATGATTCTGAAGGAATCTTTACATGAGACTGGAGAAAAGGTCTCATTGTAATCAATCCCTTCTCTTTGCGTAAAACCTTTTGCCACAAGTCGCGCTTTGTATCTTTCTATATTCCCTTGGGAGTCATGCTTTGTCTTGTAGACCCATTTACAGCCTACTGTTTTGGCTCCTTTAGGAATAATTTTCATGTCCCAGACTTTATTAGTCTTCATGGATCTCATTTCCTCTTCCATGGCCTCAAGCCATTTTGAGGAATTTTTGCTTCTCATGGCTTCTTCAAATGAGGTGGGATCATCCTCCATTTGAAATTCCTCTGTATGATAAATCTGATAATCATCAGAAATAGCTGATCTTCTTACTCTTTGAGACCTCCTCGGGGCCTCCTCAATTGGTACATTTTCTGTTTGAGGCTGTTGTTGCTCCCCCTCATCTGTGGCAATGGGTTCTATAGGATCCTGAAGAACATGTTCCTCATTATCATTCATTGTTGCCACAGGAGGAACAATAACAGGTGCTGGCACCACAGTGTCTTGCACCATCGGTGCAGCGACAGCAGGTAGTGTGAAGAATGGCTCTTGAATCATCAGAGTGGGCGCATACACCCGCTTCTCTTCAAGGTCAATCTCTCGAGCTACCATGCTCCCCCTCATCATCTCATCCTCTAAGAAGACAGCGTGTCTCGTTTCTACAAACTTTGTATATCTATCTGGACAGTAGAAACGAAAACCTTTTGACTTTTCAGGGTAGCCAATGAAATGGCAACTTACTGTTTTGGGATCAAGCTTCCCAAGGTTTGGGTTAAATACTTTAGCCTCAGCAGGACTCCCCCACACACGTAAGTGGTTTAGTGAGGGAACTCTTCCTGTCCACAACTCGTACGGTGTTTTGGGCACCGACTTACTAGGTACTCTGTTGAGAATATGAATGACGGTTTTCAACGCCTCCATCCATGAACTCAATGGCAGTGTGGAATAGCTCATCATGCTTCGCACCATATCCATCAGGGTACGGTTGCGTCTTTCAGCTACTTCATTTTGCCGAGGTTCGCCCGGCATAGAATACTGGGCCACTATGCCATTTTCCTGTAAAAACCTCGCAAAAGGTCCAGGAACTTGTCTATATGGGGTATGTCGACCGTAGTACTCCCCCCCACGGTCAGATCGGACTATCTTAATCTTTAAATCGTGTTGGTTTTCAACTTTAGCCTTAAATATCTTGAATTTATCCAAGGCTTCATTTCTTTCTTTGATTGGATAAATATATCCATAACGGGAGTAATCATCCGTGAATGTTACGAACGAGTCATAACCATCCACACTTTGTACAGGAAAAGGACCACAAATGTCTGTGTGAACAATTTGTAGAACTCCTGTGCTTCTTTTAGCGTCTTTTTTAATTTTCTTTACATATTTTCCTTTAATGCATTCTCTGCATTGTTCTAAGTCTGAGAACTCTAATGGAGGAAGAATGTCATTCTTAACTAGTCTTTCTATTCTCCCCCTCGAAATATGGCCTAAACGACAGTGCCATAATTTCGACGACTCATCTAGAGTTCTCTTTCGTTTTCTGTTTACATTCGTAGACGAGGATTCAATCACTTTCTCGCACGCGACGTTCCCATTATCGCATACGACATTCACATCATCACATAATGATAACAAATAAAGCTCATTCTGTAAGATGGCAAGACCAACACATTCTTTATTAAACATTATTTCACACTTGCCATTTCCAAAATTACAATCATAACCATCTTTGTCCAAATTTGAAACACTAATCAAATTCCTCTGTAAAGAGGGAACAAAAAGGACATCTCTAAGTAAAAGATTGGAGCCATTAGCTAACTCTAATGAAAGATCGCCAACGGCTTCAACTTCAGCTTGGACTCCATTTGCAACTTTAATGCATCTTTCGTTTCTTTGCGTAGTCCTCGTCGAACGGAATCCCTGTAAAGAATTAGCAACATGAACAGTTGCTCCTGAGTCAATCCACCAAGTGGATTTCGAATATTGCACATACAGGGATTCATTTATAAAGGTAATAATGTTCTCACCTTTCTTTGCCATTATCATCTTTAAGTAATCGGGACAGTTCTTCTTGTAGTGTCCCGTCTTCTTGCAGTGAAGACACTGATCTTTGTCTACAGCAAATTTATTCTGTTGAGGCTGATGGATAGGGGCTTTTCCCTTGTTCTTTGAGGAGAAGTTACTGTTGAAGTTCTTTTTCTTGTTATCCTTCACATAGTTGATGGATCCACCATGTGAGGATTTAATTCTTTCCTCCTCTTGCACACACATAGCTATGCACTTTTCCAAGTCCCATTTCTCGGGCTGCATGTTGTAGTTGACAACAAAAGTGTCAAACTCTTTGGGCAAGGAAACAAAAACCAAATGAATTAGGAACTCATCCTTGAGAGCCAAATCCATTGGTTTAAGCTTGGATGCCAAGTTGCTCATCCTCAGTATGTGCTCTCTTATGCCACTGCCACCACCAGAGTACCTCTCTGTCACAAGCTGTTTAATCAGCTGTGTAGCATAAGTCTTTGAAGAGCCAGTAAACTGACTCTTTATTCTCTCAAGGTACTCTGTGACAGTGTCACACTCTACGATTGAGCCCACAATAGCAGGCTCAATCGTGTTCTTTATCACAGCCAAACATTTCTTGTTGGCAGTGACCCACTTTTTATGATCAAGATCATATGACATCTTTATGGGAGCATAGTCCCTCTGTCTGGTCTGCCAAGCAGCATCAGCCTCATTTTCGTCCCTCACCGGTGCCACAGGCTCTGTGGGACACGGTGTGGTGACTACCCAGTCCACCTCAGCCAAAATGAAGGCCAGGTCAACCTTTTTCTTCCATTCGCCATAGTTGTCTCCTTTGAGAACCGGGATATCCCTGATGTAGCCCATCAAGGAGTATCCTCCTGAAACCATAATCCATATACAGTGAGAACATTTAAACATTAATAACAGCAAAATTATATGCCTTATTTCCAACGTTGGTCAAAAATATGACATACAATTTTATTTATACATTAAAACTACATCACCGTTGGGCAGAAATAGAAATAATGCATAAAATCAAAAAATTATAATACTGTTATTATCAACGTTGGTCAGAAAACAACAATATCATAATTATCTGGCAATTATATCTATTTTTCCAAAATTAAATTCTCCCGTTGGTTTGAATTTAATAATGAAAATTGATCAACATTAACTTTTGCAGCGGAAACAATAAATTCTCTATTTTTCAGAAGCATCTTCTATACTTTTCTATTCTGTCAAAAATATCCCGTTGGTTCAATTTTTGACAGATTTAATTTAGCAAAAATAGCCAAATTATCAATTAAGGTGCTACTGAAAAATAATCAACATGAAATTATTCTAAAATAATTCATATTCAGAAGCACCATTACTGTACTCATCCATCTATGGAAATAATTAACACGTTGGTGCAAAATTTACAGAGATTTAGGATCAAATTTTACTCAAATTCATTGAGAAAGGCTCCTGAAAAAACAATAAAACTCAATTTACTGTGCAATTTGGCCAAAATGGCCCATTCCTCGCGGACCCAAACCAAAACCAATGGCCGGTCAACAGATATTTTCTCCACCTCCCCTCAAAAACCGGATACACTGGCTCCTTGCTCCCACCCACCGTAACCACTCCCTGGAAAAACGGATCTGGGGCGAGGGGTGCATGCAGCCGGCCAGCAGGCGGCGCGTGCGGGCGGCAGGCGCGCGACGGCGAGGAGCGGCTCCCGGCGGCGCAGGAGGCCCAGCAGGCGGCGCGGGAGGCCGGCGGCCGGGCTGGCTGCAGCGCGGCGCGCAGAGGGAAGCGGCGGCAGCGCGGGCCCGCGCGGAGGGAGGCTCGGCGGCGGCGGCTCCAAGCAGGGCGCCTGCGCGGCGGCGGCCGGGCGCGGCGACGGAGGCGGCCGGCTGCGGGGCAGCGGCCCGGAGCGGCGGCGCACGGCGGCAGCCCATCCGGTGCGGCGCCCGTAAGGCCTCCCTCGGCCGATCTATATATATATATATATATATTTTTTGATTGCCGCCGATCTAAGGTTTCACTTTTTGGGGATAAAGTTCGGGATCTTGGACTTTTCAGGCTCTGATACCATTGTTGGGGGGGTTCTCTTTGCGCCTGGGTCTAGATCTGAGAGAGAGGGAGAGAGGAAGAGGTAGGGGCAGTACTAACCGTCGGAAGCATGGGAGGAAGAGCCGGCCATCGTTGGTGAAGCGGTCAGGGAGGAGGAAGACGGTGGCGGCGGTGGTGTAGATCCGGCGACGTCGACGGCGATGGTGCTTCCCGCCGCTGGTTGCGCACCCTCTGCGATCGGTCTAGGGTTTGTCGGTGGGGTTGTACGGCTCAGTCGAACCTCGTGACGCGAGCCGCCGGCCCCCATCTCTTTATATAGCGCAGCGCGACGGGGGCCCATCAGCCAGTTGTTGGGCTGAGCGCCCCCGATCAGGGCGCGTGATCAAGGTCCAGATTAGCCGTTGGGCTAATCTGGGAGAGATCAATCTAACACACAGGTATCCAGTCTTGGATAAGTGTGTATTCATTGCTGAGTTATTCTACTATCATCTGTGCAAAATATTTTTGAGGGAATCTGCAACTCAGTTTTGCTTGGGACAAGCAGAAGTCTGAGCATGGGGTATTGTGTTGACGCGGTTTCTACCGTATTTTACAGCCAAAAACCCTGCAAAAAGGCAAGCTGAAATAAGGATTAAAACTAAGTTCAAGCCTATTTGTGCTATTATTTCCATGTATTTTGTGTGTCAACATGTTTTTCTGGAAAATTTCCAAAAACAAGGAAAAACAAGAATGTGAAAAAAAAGCAAAACAAGTGCCCCTAGAATGTGAAAAAAAGCAAAACAAGGAAAATCAACAAGTGCCCAGCACAACATCAGCAGCAGGCACGACCAGGCCCATTAGAAAATCTTATATACATAAAGTGGCCATTACAGAGTAGCCTACTGTCTTATTCGCGGATTCCTATACCACCCGCAAGACTTGTTAGTGCAGGGTTACCGGACCGTCGAGCCCGAGATGGGCACTCTCACTGTATATTTGCTTAGAGGAGAGTTCGCCGCTCGGGGATATACACGCTTGCAGGTGTTACTACTATAGATTGTCCTTATTACAATTATGTGCATTCGGATCCTATACTCTTATAGCCCGAGATAAGCACTCGCACTATATATTTGCTTAGAGGTGAGTTCGCCACCTGGCGATATACACACTTACAGGTGTTACTACTAGAGATTGTCCTGATTCACTGTTTAATTATTCTTATAACAATTATCTTGCTAATTTCTTGGTTGACATAAAATTAATCAAGATTAAATATCTAGTATTATCAATCGGCATAACTTACATTATAATTTATAATTAAATTTTATTCTCATTTTTATTTATAAATCATATTTATCAAATTTCCATTTCACGGTGCTATGCAAACTTAAATTCTTGCATAGGCCTTTATTCTAATTTCATAACTAGACTTTCATCTTTATGATTATTCATAAATTATATGTTTATCAAAATTTTATTTGAATAATTTTTGAATACTTGAGTGCTAAATTTGATTACATGAGAGATGAACATAGAGACATACAAGCAACTTAGCTAGACATTTAACAAGTGCTAAATTTTTATTTGAATGATTACAAGGAGCACACTCGATAGGATGCGGTGCTGCCGTCAGGAAATTTTCCGACAGCAACACAATGCTTTTTTATGTGGTATTGCTGATGGTTTTGTTTCTGTGATTTCCTCCTTATCCCACGTGTAGCCTCTGTTTTTGGAAGGAAGAGAAGATCGGGAAGTAGGGGGATGAAGAGATGGAAGGGCATGAGCGTCATTTTAGAGGGCAAATAATGGATTTTAATGTCTTTGTAGTGGCATTAAACTGATTACATCCTGTTTGGCATCTTTAGAGTGGCAAATATCCGATTGCCCCATTAGTTAACCAGTATTCATATTAAGGGGAATATTAGATCATGGGAAATGTAAGATTGCGCACGCCAAATTCATTACACATTGTTTTTCAATGTAACATTATTCAGACAAATAAATAACTCACCCGTTTAACGCAAAATAAGGACAGAACAATTGATCAAACACATAACACAAAGTCACGTCGATGCCGGCATGCAGATCAAAATGTTGAGGAACGAGTCCATTCTCATCAATTGATTAGTCGACCATCACAATGTTGTGTCAAGCTGTAGATGTTGCGCAAGACAGTTATCAAGAGGAAGAAGGCACTGCCAGCGAGGGAGATCGGTGCCCACGGGCTCCTGAAGTACGTACGGGCTATGTACGCCCGCCAAATGCTCCATTTCTTCTGGCAATGTTTGTCCATCTGCCGGTGCACCTCCATCAATAGGCTGTTCTGGGGATAAACGCGTAGGTCATTCGATAGATTGTAGACATGATTGTATCATCGAATGGTACAGGATTGTAGACATGGAGTGGGAAAGTGGAGGCACACTGGATTTCTCCTGTATCAGCGAATGGTCGGAGAAGGGCGTACGTAGTAGTTGGGAAGAGAGGAAGCAAAAAATCCTGGTGACAGCTCGAAGAAAAGATGCAGCTCTAGTTGCTAAGAGACCTATTGCAATACCTAATTTGAATGAGGAGCAGTACTTCTCAATGTTCATGCATTATGCACTTGACAGTACAATTTTTGATGATCGTGAATATATAGCAATTGGGAGAAGGATTGCGGACAGGCTACACAGATCACCTATTGCAGCAGTAACAGTGGCAGGACAGCTTTGGAGAAACCCAGATATTAGTTTCTGGGAAACAACCGCAAACCTTGACCTGTTGAATAAGACCATGGGAGCTCTGTGGTGGAGCTATCAGCAACTAGATGTGGATGTCCGGCGATGCTTTGAATACTGTAGTATTTTTCGGTGGCGGATTAAGGATTTCGCCGTGCCCCAGGCTAAATTCTAAAAGGCTAACAGTCTAAAAATAACGCTAATTCATACCTACACAACCGTGTAACAAAAGTATGTCGTAAATGCATCATTGACATGAAATTTTAGCTCGATGCTTCAACATACAACATAATAAGAAAAACATGGCAAAACAAGGATACGACGATACCGCGATACGATATTTTGCACAAATAAGAATACGGCAATACGGCAAGTATATATGTATTTAAAAATTAAAAAAAATATAGACAGGTTACGAGAGAGCAAGAAACTGAGATTACCTTGATGATGCTATATATTCCATTATTCCTTGCCTCCCTTAGTCGCTACTTTCATTTATAGACTGTATAATTGACATTGCTCATTAATCACAATTCACAAAAATATAAACATTTACAGATAATTTGAGATATGACAATACAAACACCTAGCACAAAAATCATTCATGACAAATCTAATAGAATACTAAAAAAATCTAACAGCCGCTATACCTCAAAAAAGCATCTACAGTCCGCAGTCCGCGCCTCGGCTCGGTCTCGGTTCGGTTCTGTCGGTTGATAAATGAGTCCGACTCAACACACAGCCGCTCACTCTGCGCTCGCCGTCCTCCTCCAGTCCTCCTCCCTGCTCCCGTGCTCCGGGCTGCGCTCGCGGCTCCGGCGCTCGCCTCCCTCCCTGGCCCCTGCTCCGGGCTGCGCTCGGCCGCTCGCCGTCCTCCTCCTCCCTGCTCGGCGTCGGCGCTCGCCTCAGTCGCCTGGCGGTGGCGCAGTGGCGGTCGGCGACACCACCGTGCTCCCCGCGCAGCGGCGCAGCGGCGCAGAAGAGGGGTCGCCCGTCGCCGTGCTCCCCGCGCACGAGACCACGAGCGGCGGAGCGGCCGGCGCCCGGCGGTGGAAGCGCGCGCAGGTAAGGCGGCGGCCGGCGGTGGGGGCGGGCACAGGAGAGGCCGAGAAGTCAGATCTGGGGCTCTGATGGGGCGATGGGCAGCTGGGGCTGGGGGTTGCCGGGTTGGGAATGGGGATTAGGGTTTGCAGGTGGATGTCTCTGTGGATGCTCTGCTGATTGCTGTTGGCTATTGGGCTGAATTGTTGTGTGGGGCTGGGTCTCGGGCTGGGCTATAGGGCAGATTTTTTTGAGTATATATTAGAGGGGTAGTATTAGTAGTTTTATTAGGCCTCGAGCTATAGCCTACTCAGCCTGAAGCCCAGTTCCGCCTCTGGTATTTTCCCCAGAAGATATGAGTTGGAACTAGATAAGCTAGTTCACATGTGGATACCACAAAGGTTTGTGGAGACCACCAAAGAAAGCGAGGTTATAGAGGATATTGGTAAGTCCTACTTTCATCAATTGCAGTCATGCTCATTTCTTCACAGTTCATGATCTGTTGCACGACTTAGCAGAGAGGGTTGCTGGAAGTGACTGTTTTAGAATTAAGAGAGGTATCGTGGGACAAATTTCTCAAGATGTTCGCCATCTTTGTATTGAGTCCTGTGGCGAAGAAGTACTCCCGAAGCAGATTTTTGAGTTGAAAAACTTGCGCACTTTAATCATGTGTTATTCTGTCAAGAAGATGAGTAGAGAAGATTTTGAGCGTGTGCTCATGAGACTATGTGTTTGGTTGAGCTGTGGCTTCTGAAAAAAGTTGCTGTGAGCTGTGGGCTGTGGAAAAGCTGATGTAGGTTGTAGGCTGTGGAAAAGCTGTAAGCTGTTTGGTTCAAACAAGTATAAACTTACCTCTTATCTCTATTTTCCTTGAAACAACTGTGAAACAGCTCTCTATTTTCACCATTTTAAAAAGTCAAAAGCCAAAAGCCAAAAGCAGGGTTCAAGGTGCTTTCAAAACTGTACTACCTAAAAGTAGCTACTTCTGAAAAAGCAGTTTCTGATTTTCACTCTTTTAGTTGGTTTTTGGTTTTTTAAAAGCAAAAGCACCTCTCAAAAGTTCAAAAAAAGGCACCTAAGGAAGCTGCGGGTGGTGCACTTGGAACTCGAGTACGATCCCAGGTACTTGGAAGCTGCGGGCGGCACTGGTAGTAGGGCGAGAGACAGAGAGAACGAGAAGGGTAGGGAAGGTTATCTCTTGCTTATGGAATAAAAGATAAAATACAAAGATCAATTTACATGGCGGGTTGTTAAACTAATAGTGCTGGTTCATATGGGTCACAGTTCTCTAAAAACCCGTATTTAGGTCACTAATGTGCGTTTAATGGTTCATCCACACGTCATAAGTGGCCAGCCTGGCTAAAGATGCATGTGTGGCACTGCCACGTCATAGCCTATTCCCCCAGTTGATACCCTAGTTGGGACCCTAGCTGCTCGACTCCGAATTGCATATGAAAATTTTGGTACGGCATACCCTTTGGTAAAATCTTGGGTCCGCCACTACTACTGTCACACATTCTTGAACGACATCTTTTTGAAACAGGGGTAGTACTCAATAGAGAATACTAGTGGAATATGTAGCTTGCATAACCATTTGAGATTTTGCTTCTTGCAGGACGATGGCATTCCGGCAGATTCTTTCCTGCCCACTATTGCTAGATGGAACTTGAGGAAAAGAATAGAGAGGCTAGAAAATACCGTAATTGAAGTGAAGAAATCAGATCTGTTGAACCAGGAAAGAAGCATTGCACCGAGCAGTACTGCCAACATGAAAAGGAGAGGCATTAGATCAACCCCTGTACGGAAGGTATTCGGTCGAGACAAGGAGCGTGATATGATAATAAATATGCTTCGCGAGGGAGCAGATGATTGTGCACCAAGCTCCAGTAGCAGTGAGTGCTATTCTTCGATTGGCATATATGGCATTGCAGGGTCCGGGAAGACTACCCTGGCACAACATGTTCGTGACTACGAAAAGGAGTCTGAAGACAAACATTTCGACCCTATCATGTGCATTCATTTGTCTGAGACTTTCAGAGTGGATGATATATTTCGTGATATGCTGGAGGAGATCACGCAAGACCGGCACTCTGATATTACAGGTGCTAGAGCACTACAAGCGAAGTTGATGAAAGAATTGAGAGGCAGACGTTTCTTGTTGGTACTGGATGATCTCTGGGTCGAGGATGAGAATAGCCAGGAACTGGAGGAGCTACTTTCTCCACTCAATGTTGGGAAGAGAGGAAGCAAAATCCTGGTGACAGCTCGAAGAAAAGATGCAGCTCTAGTTGCTAAGAGACCTATTGCAATATCTAATTTGAATGAGGAGCAGTACTTCTCAATGTTCATGCATTATGCACTTGACACTACAATTTTTGATGATCGTGAATATATACCAATTGGGAGAAGGATTGCGGAAAGGCTACACAGATCACCTATTGCAGCAGTAACAGTGGCAGGACAGCTTTGGAGAAACCCAGATATTAGTTTCTGGGAAACAACCGCAAACCTTGACCTGTTGAATAAGACCATGGGAGCTCTGTGGTGGAGCTATCAGCAACTAGATGTGGATGTCCGGCGATGCTTTGAATACTGTAGTATTTTCCCCAGTAGATATGAGTTGGAACTAGATAAGCTAGTTCACATGTGGATAGCACAAGGGTTTGTGGAGACCACCAAAGAAAGCGAGGATATAGAGGATATTGGTAAGTCCTACTTTCATCAATTGCAGTCATGCTCATTTCTTCAACTAAAACGAAAGAGCAGTTCTGATATTAGTTCCGGAGAGTACTTCACAGTTCATGATCTGTTGCACGACTTAACAGAGAGGGTTGCTGGAAGTGACTGTTTTAGAATTAAGAGAGGTATCGTGGAACAAATTTCTCAAGATGTTCGCCATCTTTGTATTGAGTCCTGTGGCGAAGAAGTACTTCCGAATCAGATTTTTGAGTTGAAAAACTTGCGCACTTTAATCATGTGTTATTCTGTCAAGAAGATGAGTAGAGAAGATTTTGAGCGTGTGCTCATGAGACTAAGGAAGCTGCGGGTGGTGCACTTGGAACTCCAATGGTTGAGAACGATCCCAGGATGTATTGGTCAACTAAAACATCTGCGTTATCTCGGTATTGATGCACCCCCTCCCCACAACATGACTTTGCCAGCCGAATTTACCAAGCTTTACCATCTGCAGGAGCTCTGTGTCCCACCTGGCACTCGTTTGCATTGTTCCTCCGAGGAAAAAATGACCAACCTTATCAATTTACGGTGCATGCTCACGTGGTATGGGTTGAACTTTCCTGCTGTAGGGAGGCTGAAGTCGCTTCAAAATTTGTATCGCTTTCATGTGAGGAATAAGAGGGGATACGAGATACAACAGCTGGAGCACCTGAATAAACTTCGTGGCAAGCTGTATATCGAATGTCTTGAAAATGTTAAAAGCAAGGAGGAAGCTCTCCAAGCCAAGTTAGCTGACAAGAAACATCTAACGGAGCTGACGCTGCGATGGGGCGGTATTGATGAAAGCTCCAGAATGGAGAAAGAAAAAGAGGCATATAAGAAGCTCTTTTTTCCACCTGTGACGGAACGGAAGACTTGTCATCAGAGTTGCTCTCCGGAACTTCAAGCGGAGGTACTTGAGGGCCTCCATCCGCCGTCCCAGATTACATCACTTTGCATCAGGGACTACGGTGGTCTGAGGTACCCAAGTTGGTTGTCGGGAGATCGGGTCACTCAACAGGACAGCAGAAATGATCCAGCCTTGCGATATCTTATGTTCTGGAGTTGCAATGGATCGAGTGTTCCCCCCAAGATTGGTGAGTTTTTCGTTCGTTTGTACAAACTTAGTATTGCAGAGTGCAGTTGGAAACATGGACCGCCTGACATCGCTGAAGGAATTGATCATCCAAGAGTGCCCAAATATCCAGTCATTGCCGCCACTACCCCCATCCCTCAAGAGTTTTACACTTGCTGATTGCAACAGCTCTCTCACGGAGAGCTGTCAGACCACTGGACATCCAAATTGGCAAAAGATTAGGGATATTGCCGAGAAAATAATTAGGCCCCATTTGAAATGCAGGATTCCTGCAGGAATATGATAAGTAACCTCACATCCAATGAGAGTGGATGTTTCATTTCGTGTGGAATTTGTACAAAATTCTCACGTTTCAGACGGAGCCTTAATTAATCAAATTGCCTTTGCGAATATAGCAGCTCAAGTTATCAATTGCATGCAAGTTTGTTAATTCATTTGCTTTCTTTTCCCTCTTCCGTTTGTACTAGTAGTTGTGTACAAACAGCAAACCATAAGTCATCATCAAACTGAGCGCCCTTAGCAAACCAATGCAATGCTGCTAACCTTAGGGCAGTCCCAACCCAGTGATTAGGATGGTTTCCATAGAATTAAATACATTGCCATGTAAGCAAAAAACTGATGTGGCATTAGAGTTAATGAGGAGAGAAGGAGAAATCGTTTCCTACCTGAGAAACGGCGTCGGCGCTCGGTCCAACCAGCGAAGAAACGGACGGTTTCAGCGTTGGGCGTCTTCCTCGTTTCCATCGCGCTGCTTTTCCCCTCCCTTTGGATCCGCTGCGTCGCGCTCCTCAGCTCCTCCCGCGCCGCCGAAATCGACAGTGCGCGCCAAGTTTTCCCGCACAGCAGGCCACACCGCGTGCCTTTTGGCGCGCTCCCGCAGGAGGCCTTCTTTCCCCGCGCGCAAGACCAGATCGTCGCCAAACTAAGGGCGCGGCTGCGGAGCCGGATCGACTTCGATTCAGCGTGGTCGCCGGCGCCGACTCTTGATTTGGATCCACTCCGATTCAGCGTGGCCGCCGGCGCTTGATCGGAGAAGCCATAGCCGAAACAGGTGTGCCCCCGTGACCTAGCTCCTCCCCTCCTCCCCCAATTGCTCCTCCCCCAATCTCATCCCCAATTTCTGCACAAGGATGCTTCGACCGAGAAAGGAAGGGATAGAGCAAGAGAAAAGATCAAAGCGCAGATCAACATCTGAATCCGCCGGTGCTCCTGACCCTGTTGCTCCAGCCGCCGGTGCTGCAGCAGGTGCTCCTACCGCCGGTGCATGGTTTCCTACGGCGTCTGTTGGCACCTCATTCGTGCATGATTTGTCTCCTAGCAGGTCAGAATGGCTGTTCTTCATTGTTAGTAAATTCAGTGAAACTTACCTTGTTTGAGATAATATCTGAGTCAAACATATGTTGTTTTTGTACTGAACTATCCACCTGTTTGAGATAAAATCACTAAAATATATGTTGTTCTTTTATACTGAACTTATCCTTGTTTGAGATAAAATCACTGAAATTCTCTTTTCCCTATTGTTCTTTTAAGGCTGTATCCACCTGGTGGTTTCATGAACTTTCTACAGCCACATCCATTTGTGAACTATCCCAGTGGAAGCCAAATTCCAGAAAATTTCCATTTGGTTGGTGCTCCAATGAGTCAGTCTAAAGTGTCGCCAACCGGTCCATGTTCTAAAGGGACCCCATCACCATCTGGAAGTACTTCAATGAATGCTAGAGATGCACAAATGGGTTCTCCAGAAAAAGAATCAATTGATATTGATGATGATGACACCCTCCAGCCTGCTAGGTCAGAAGTGAGATTGAATTGGACACATGAAGAAGACATAAGATTGGTAAGTTAGCTTTCTTTGTTTTTGGCAGCCTTGAGTCCACAAATGTTTCCTGGCTTCATTATAATGTTTGTTCTTTTACTGGATGTAGGTTAGTGCTTGGTTGCAAAATTCAATTGACCCAATTGATGGAAATGATAAGAAGGCGGACCAATATTGGGGAGATGTTACTACTACTTACAACAGCACCACAGAAAGTAATTGTAAGAGAAACCGTAACCAGTTGAAGATCCGTTGGGAACGCATTAAGAAACCAGTGAGTGAGTTCCATGGCTGCTGGATAAGAACTACTAAAATTTACCAAAGTGGGGTGAGCGACGATCAATTGATGGATCAAGCATTCAAGCTCTATGCCTCTGAACATAATGAAAAGCCTTTCACATTGCAGCATGCATGGAGGGTACTACGACATGAAAGGAAGTGGTCTGCATATGTGAAAAAACTATTGAAGGAAAAGGACAATAGCGCAACTCGTAACCCAGCTCATGTAGTGAATGTTGAAGATAATCCAACACAGCGTCCTATGGGACATAAGAGGGCCAAAGAAGAACAAAATGGGAAACGGAAGGCATCGGATGTTGTAGCTGGGATAAATGAGAAACTAGAAAAATTCATTGAAGCAAGCACCATGGCTAGGGAAGGCCGTGAGAAGATGGCAGCAGTGCAACAGAGTTTGGCAAATAAGAAGGTAGAAGCAGCCAAGCTTGCACATAAAACAGCATGTGAGAAAACCAAGTGTAAAATGCTAGAGACTTTCAAAGACTTACTATTTGCTCCTACAAGTCATCTAAGTGAGCAAGCCTTGGCTGAAAGAGACAGAGCATTGGAGAGCATGCGGAAGAGTTTGTTTGCTAAAGATGATTAAGGTATGTATTCTTGTTTCTCATATATTTGTTTCTCATATATATGTGATCAGGTCTGAACATATAAAGCCCCTGCAGTATGAGTGCAATATGAACCAATAAAGCCCCTGTAGTATGAACATATATATGTGATCAAGTCTGAATTAGGAGGCGACAATGCTATGTTTCATTTTTTCTGATGCAGCATTGGCGTTTTGACCCAACTTCTGCAGTCTGTGAGGATTCTTGTAGATTAAGATCTCATAATGGAGATATACACCCTATATCTTTAAATCTATGGTCGAGGACAACTGCATATATAACATCTTTAAGTCTTTATACATGAGAGTCTATATATAAAATGATGAAATTATATGGCTTGGAAAAGCACTCTTGATCTTTTTGGAAAAACGCAGTATGAGTGCAGTCCTGAAACAATAAGTCTGAACTCATGCAAGTCTGCATGTTATCTTGATCTTTTTGGAAAAGCACTCTTAGATAACATGAAAAACGCAGTATGAGTGCAGTCCTGAAACAATAAGTCTGAACTCATAGACAAGTCTGAACTCTTAGATAAGTCCGAACTCTTAGACAAGTCTGAACTCATGCAAGTCTGAACATATATTTGTTTCTCATGCAAATGTGATCAGGTCTGAACATATATTTGTTTCTCATGCAAATGTGATCAGGTCTGAACTCATGCAAGTGTGAATTATGTACTACTCTATAATTATATATACAGCCACACATGTAGGCTGCTATCCTGTGCCCTCCACATTCTCTCAGTTCTCCCCTTTGCCCTCCACTTTCTTTCCTTCCCAAGATGTCAAGTGATTCTGACTCGGCTGATGAGTTGAACAGCATGGATCCAATGGATCTGTACACAATGGATGAGTTCCTACAAGAGGAAGATATATTGGAAGATGTTGCTGATCATATAGTGGCTGAATTACAGACCGATATTGAAGCTCTACATGGTCAAGGTAGGAGATTTGTGGCTAGGAGATATGTGGACAGGCCTCGTGAAGAATCCAAACAGCGGTTAATGGATGACTACTTCTCGGAGAATCCAATCTACAATGATACAATCTTTCGTAGAAGATTTAGGATGAGAAGACCACTGTTCCTACGCATCGTTCATGCCCTAGGTGAGTGGTCTCCATTTTTCACCTTGAGAACAGATGCTCTGAATCGCCCAGGGTTGTCGCCAATTCAAAAGTGCACGGCGGCTATTCGCCAATTAGCTAATGGCAGCCCTGCAGATCATCTTGATGAGTATCTTAAGATTGGAGAAAGTACTGCAGTTGAGTGCTTGAAGATGTTTGTGAAGGGTGTGATTCAAATATATCGAGCAGAGTATTTGCGACGCCCCAACGTTGAAGATGTTGAACGCTTAATGCAGATAGGCGAACGTCGTGGGTTCCCTGGCATGTTAGGGAGTATTGACTGCATGCATTGGCACTGGGAAAAATGTCCCTATGCATGGAAAGGACAGTATACTCGTGGTGATCATGGTGTTCCTACTGTCATTCTAGAGGTAGTTGCATCGCATGATCGTTGGATATGGCATGCCTTCTTTGGTGTTGCTGGATCCAATAATGATATCAACGTGCTTAATCAATCTGATTTGTTCATCGAGCAGCTGAGAGGAGAAGCTCCTAAGGTGCAATACCATGTCAATGGAAGGCAATATACAAATGGTTATTACCTAGCAGACGGCATATACCCAGAGTGGGCTGTTTTCGTTAAGTCAATACGCCAACCACAATCAACTAAGCATAAATTATTTGCACAACATCAAGAAGGTGCAAGGAAGGATGTTGAATGTGCGTTTGGGATTTTGCAATCTCGCTTTTGTATTTTGCGTCGACCAGCACGTCTATATGAGCAAGGGGATCTTGAGAATATCATGCTAGCATGTATAATCCTTCACAACATGATAATCAAGGATGAGAAGGATATGGAGCAGATTCCTATTGATTTGAATGAGGAAGCAAGCACATCGACAGTTCATGCAGCTACAATTTCTCATGGACAAAACCCAGAGATGGAAGAAGTACTACAAAGAAATGCCATCATCCGTGATCGTGCTGCTCATAAGCAACTTCAATCAGATTTGATTGAACATATTTGGCATAAGTTTGGGAATTAAAAAAATAGGTACATAAAAATTAGGTGCATATAAGATTTTTTTGGCTAAGTAGCCATTTAGAAGATCTAAAGTATTTCATTTTTTATGCAATAAATTTTACATTACTATAATTTTTGTAAATTGACTTTGTCTATCATTGTTTCCTGCAGCTCATATTTGGAGTTCCTGTGGAGTTTGAGTTACTACGGAGCTAGAGTGAAGCTGGATGAACATCAAGTTCATGATTACCTAAATATTAGCTAATATTACTATATATTATCATTCCCATGGTTATTGTTATGGTTATTGTAATGATTGAACTTTATGCCGTGTTGACCAATGGCCTTTGATATATATGCATTCCATGGTTTGATATATATATATATATATATATATATATATATATATATATATATATATATATATATATATATATATATATATATATATATATATATATATATATATATATATATATGCTTTGTCTAGCTCCAAACAAATGTGAACTGAGGTGCCTTTGATATATATGCATTCCATGGTTTGAGATATATATATATACATATATGCTTTGTCTAGTTCTATTTGGCCACATCAAATTGCCACAGCTGATCATGCTATGTTTATTACTACATGCAATTGGTCATTAATTCTTTTCTCCATAGAAACTACTATAGAAACTATAGCATTGGGGTGGTTAGGTCTAGTATGATAGTTTTTGCTCTCTCTCTTCTCTAGAAACCACCCATAGAAACTATGGGTTGGGACTGCCGGGCAGTTTCTATGGGTGGTTTCTAGAGAAGAGAGAGAGCAAAAACTATCATACTAGACCTAACCACCCCAATGCTATAGTTTCTATAGTAGTTTCTATGGAGAAAAGAATTAATGACCAATTGCATGTAGTAATAAACATAGCATGATCAGCTGTGGCAATTTGATGTGGCCAAATAGAACTAGACAAAGCATATATGTATATATATATCTCAAACCATGGAATGCATATATATCAAAGGCACCTCAGTTCACATTTGTTTGGAGCTAGACAAAGCATATATATATATATATATATATATATATATATATATATATCAAACCATGGAATGCATATATATCAAAGGCCATTGGTCAACACGGCATAAAGTTCAATCATTACAATAACCATAACAATAACCATGGGAATGATAATATATAGTAATATTAGCTAATATTTAGGTAATCATGAACTTGATGTTCATCCAGCTTCACTCTAGCTCCGTAGTAACTCAAACTCCACAGGAACTCCAAATATGAGCTGCAGGAAACAATGATAGACAAAGTCAATTTACAAAAATTATAGTAATGTAAAATTTATTGCATAAAAAATGAAATACTTTAGATCTTCTAAATGGCTACTTAGCCAAAAAAATCTTATATGCACCTAATTTTTATGTACCTATTTTTTTAATTCCCAAACTTATGCCAAATATGTTCAATCAAATCTGATTGAAGTTGCTTATGAGCAGCACGATCACGGATGATGGCATTTCTTTGTAGTACTTCTTCCATCTCTGGGTTTTGTCCATGAGAAATTGTAGCTGCATGAACTGTCGATGTGCTTGCTTCCTCATTCAAATCAATAGGAATCTGCTCCATATCCTTCTCATCCTTGATTATCATGTTGTGAAGGATTATACATGCTAGCATGATATTCTCAAGATCCCCTTGCTCATATAGACGTGCTGGTCGACGCAAAATACAAAAGCGAGATTGCAAAATCCCAAACGCACATTCAACATCCTTCCTTGCACCTTCTTGATGTTGTGCAAATAATTTATGCTTAGTTGATTGTGGTTGGCGTATTGACTTAACGAAAACAGCCCACTCTGGGTATATGCCGTCTGCTAGGTAATAACCATTTGTATATTGCCTTCCATTGACATGGTATTGCACCTTAGGAGCTTCTCCTCTCAGCTGCTCGATGAACAAATCAGATTGATTAAGCACGTTGATATCATTATTGGATCCAGCAACACCAAAGAAGGCATGCCATATCCAACGATCATGCGATGCAACTACCTCTAGAATGACAGTAGGAACACCATGATCACCACGAGTATACTGTCCTTTCCATGCATAGGGACATTTTTCCCAGTGCCAATGCATGCAGTCAATACTCCCTAACATGCCAGGGAACCCACGACGTTCGCCTATCTGCATTAAGCGTTCAACATCTTCAACGTTGGGGCGTCGCAAATACTCTGCTCGATATATTTGAATCACACCCTTCACAAACATCTTCAAGCACTCAACTGCAGTACTTTCTCCAATCTTAAGATACTCATCAAGATGATCTGCAGGGCTGCCATTAGCTAATTGGCGAATAGCCGCCGTGCACTTTTGAATTGGCGACAACCCTGGGCGATTCAGAGCATCTGTTCTCAAGGTGAAAAATGGAGACCACTCACCTAGGGCATGAACGATGCGTAGGAACAGTGGTCTTCTCATCCTAAATCTTCTACGAAAGATTGTATCATTGTAGATTGGATTCTCCGAGAAGTAGTCATCCATTAACCGCTGTTTGGATTCTTCACGAGGCCTGTCCACATATCTCCTAGCCACAAATCTCCTACCTTGACCATGTAGAGCTTCAATATCGGTCTGTAATTCAGCCACTATATGATCAGCAACATCTTCCAATATATCTTCCTCTTGTAGGAACTCATCCATTGTGTACAGATCCATTGGATCCATGCTGTTCACCTCATCAGCCGAGTCAGAATCACTTGACATCTTGGGAAGGAAAGAAAGTGGAGGGCAAAGGGGAGAACTGAGAGAATGTGGAGGGCACAGGATAGCAGCCTACATGTGTGGCTGTATATATAATTATAGAGTAGTACATAATTCACACTTGCATGAGTTCAGACCTGATCACATTTGCATGAGAAACAAATATATGTTCAGACCTGATCACATTTGCATGAGAAACAAATATATGTTCAGACTTGCATGAGTTCAGACTTGTCTAAGAGTTCAGACTTATCTAAGAGTTCAGACTTGTCTATGAGTTCAGACTTATTGTTTCAGGACTGCACTCATACTGCGTTTTTCATGTTATCTAAGAGTGCTTTTCCAAAAAGATCAAGATAACATGCAGACTTGCATGAGTTCAGACTTATTGTTTCAGGACTGCACTCATACTGCGTTTTTCCAAAAAGATCAAGAGTGCTTTTCCAAGCCATATAATTTCATCATTTTATATATAGACTCTCATGTATAAAGACTTAAAGATGTTATATATGCAGTTGTCCTCGACCATAGATTTAAAGATATAGGGTGTATATCTCCATTATGAGATCTTAATCTACAAGAATCCTCACAGACTGCAGAAGTTGGGTCAAAACGCCAATGCTGCATCAGAAAAAATGAAACATAGCATTGTCGCCTCCTAATTCAGACTTGATCACATATATATGTTCATACTACAGGGGCTTTATTGGTTCATATTGCACTCATACTGCAGGGGCTTTATATGTTCAGACCTGATCACATATATATGAGAAACAAATATATGAGAAACAAGAATACATACCTTAATCATCTTTAGCAAACAAACTCTTCCGCATGCTCTCCAATGCTCTGTCTCTTTCAGCCAAGGCTTGCTCACTTAGATGACTTGTAGGAGCAAATAGTAAGTCTTTGAAAGTCTCTAGCATTTTACACTTGGTTTTCTCACATGCTGTTTTATGTGCAAGCTTGGCTGCTTCTACCTTCTTATTTGCCAAACTCTGTTGCACTGCTGCCATCTTCTCACGGCCTTCCCTAGCCATGGTGCTTGCTTCAATGAATTTTTCTAGTTTCTCATTTATCCCAGCTACAACATCCGATGCCTTCCGTTTCCCATTTTGTTCTTCTTTGGCCCTCTTATGTCCCATAGGACGCTGTGTTGGATTATCTTCAACATTCACTACATGAGCTGGGTTACGAGTTGCGCTATTGTCCTTTTCCTTCAATAGTTTTTTCACATATGCAGACCACTTCCTTTCATGTCGTAGTACCCTCCATGCATGCTGCAATGTGAAAGGCTTTTCATTATGTTCAGAGGCATAGAGCTTGAATGCTTGATCCATCAATTGATCGTCGCTCACCCCACTTTGGTAAATTTTAGTAGTTCTTATCCAGCAGCCATGGAACTCACTCACTGGTTTCTTAATGCGTTCCCAACGGATCTTCAACTGGTTACGGTTTCTCTTACGATTACTTTCTGTGGTGCTGTTGTAAGTAGTAGTAACATCTCCCCAATATTGGTCCGCCTTCTTATCATTTCCATCAATTGGGTCAATTGAATTTTGCAACCAAGCACTAACCTACATCCAGTAAAAGAACAAACATTATAATGAAGCCAGGAAACATTTGTGGACTCAAGGCTGCCAAAAACAAAGAAAGCTAACTTACCAATCTTATGTCTTCTTCATGTGTCCAATTCAATCTCACTTCTGACCTAGCAGGCTGGAGGGTGTCATCATCATCAATATCAATTGATTCTTTTTCTGGAGAACCCATTTGTGCATCTCTAGCATTCATTGAAGTACTTCCAGATGGTGATGGGGTCCCTTTAGAACATGGACCGGTTGGCGACACTTTAGACTGACTCATTGGAGCACCAACCAAATGGAAATTTTCTGGAATTTGGCTTCCACTGGGATAGTTCACAAATGGATGTGGCTGTAGAAAGTTCATGAAACCACCAGGTGGATACAGCCTTAAAAGAACAATAGGGAAAAGAGAATTTCAGTGATTTTATCTCAAACAAGGATAAGTTCAGTATAAAAGAACAACATATATTTTAGTGATTTTATCTCAAACAGGTGGATAGTTCAGTACAAAAACAACATATGTTTGACTCAGATATTATCTCAAACAAGGTAAGTTTCACTGAA
This sequence comes from Dendrocalamus latiflorus, assembly GCA_017311315.1. Classification (NCBI taxonomy): domain Eukaryota; kingdom Viridiplantae; phylum Streptophyta; class Magnoliopsida; order Poales; family Poaceae; genus Dendrocalamus; species Dendrocalamus latiflorus. The sequence goes on from CM029641.1 coordinate 50,046,089, forward strand.
TTTACTAACAATGAAGAACAGCCATTCTGACCTGCTAGGAGACAAATCATGCACGAATGAGGTGCCAACAGACGCCGTAGGAAACCATGCACCGGCGGTAGGAGCACCTGCTGCAGCACCGGCGGCTGGAGCAACAGGGTCAGGAGCACCGGCGGATTCAGATGTTGATCTGCGCTTTGATCTTTTCTCTTGCTCTATCCCTTCCTTTCTCGGTCGAAGCATCCTTGTGCAGAAATTGGGGATGAGATTGGGGGAGGAGCAATTGGGGGAGGAGGGGAGGAGCTAGGTCACGGGGGCACACCTGTTTCGGCTATGGCTTCTCCGATCAAGCGCCGGCGGCCACGCTGAATCGGAGTGGATCCAAATCAAGAGTCGGCGCCGGCGACCACGCTGAATCGAAGTCGATCCGGCTCCGCAGCCGCGCCCTTAGTTTGGCGACGATCTGGTCTTGCGCGCGGGGAAAGAAGGCCTCCTGCGGGAGCGCGCCAAAAGGCACGCGGTGTGGCCTGCTGTGCGGGAAAACTTGGCGCGCACTGTCGATTTCGGCGGCGCGGGAGGAGCTGAGGAGCGCGACGCAGCGGATCCAAAGGGAGGGGAAAAGCAGCGCGATGGAAACGAGGAAGACGCCCAACGCTGAAACCGTCCGTTTCTTCGCTGGTTGGACCGAGCGCCGACGCCGTTTCTCAGGTAGGAAACGATTTCTCCTTCTCTCCTCATTAACTCTAATGCCACATCAGTTTTTTGCTTACATGGCAATGTATTTAATTCTATGGAAACCATCCTAATCACTGGGTTGGGACTGCCCTAAGGTTAGCAGCATTGCATTGGTTTGCTAAGGGCGCTCAGTTTGATGATGACTTATGGTTTGCTGTTTGTACACAACTACTAGTACAAACGGAAGAGGGAAAAGAAAGCAAATGAATTAACAAACTTGCATGCAATTGATAACTTGAGCTGCTATATTCGCAAAGGCAATTTGATTAATTAAGGCTCCGTCTGAAACGTGAGAATTTTGTACAAATTCCACACGAAATGAAACATCCACTCTCATTGGATGTGAGGTTACTTATCATATTCCTGCAGGAATCCTGCATTTCAAATGGGGCCTAATTATTTTCTCGGCAATATCCCTAATCTTTTGCCAATTTGGATGTCCAGTGGTCTGACAGCTCTCCGTGAGAGAGCTGTTGCAATCAGCAAGTGTAAAACTCTTGAGGGATGGGGGTAGTGGCGGCAATGACTGGATATTTGGGCACTCTTGGATGATCAATTCCTTCAGCGATGTCAGGCGGTCCATGTTTCCAACTGCACTCTGCAATACTAAGTTTGTACAAACGAACGAAAAACTCACCAATCTTGGGGGGAACACTCGATCCATTGCAACTCCAGAACATAAGATATCGCAAGGCTGGATCATTTCTGCTGTCCTGTTGAGTGACCCGATCTCCCGACAACCAACTTGGGTACCTCAGACCACCGTAGTCCCTGATGCAAAGTGATGTAATCTGGGACGGCGGATGGAGGCCCTCAAGTACCTCCGCTTGAAGTTCCGGAGAGCAACTCTGATGACAAGTCTTCCGTTCCGTCACAGGTGGAAAAAAGAGCTTCTTATATGCCTCTTTTTCTTTCTCCATTCTGGAGCTTTCATCAATACCGCCCCATCGCAGCGTCAGCTCCGTTAGATGTTTCTTGTCAGCTAACTTGGCTTGGAGAGCTTCCTCCTTGCTTTTAACATTTTCAAGACATTCGATATACAGCTTGCCACGAAGTTTATTCAGGTGCTCCAGCTGTTGTATCTCGTATCCCCTCTTATTCCTCACATGAAAGCGATACAAATTTTGAAGCGACTTCAGCCTCCCTACAGCAGGAAAGTTCAACCCATACCACGTGAGCATGCACCGTAAATTGATAAGGTTGGTCATTTTTTCCTCGGAGGAACAATGCAAACGAGTGCCAGGTGGGACACAGAGCTCCTGCAGATGGTAAAGCTTGGTAAATTCGGCTGGCAAAGTCATGTTGTGGGGAGGGGGTGCATCAATACCGAGATAACGCAGATGTTTTAGTTGACCAATACATCCTGGGATCGTTCTCAACCATTGGAGTTCCAAGTGCACCACCCGCAGCTTCCTTAGTCTCATGAGCACACGCTCAAAATCTTCTCTACTCATCTTCTTGACAGAATAACACATGATTAAAGTGCGCAAGTTTTTCAACTCAAAAATCTGATTCGGAAGTACTTCTTCGCCACAGGACTCAATACAAAGATGGCGAACATCTTGAGAAATTTGTTCCACGATACCTCTCTTAATTCTAAAACAGTCACTTCCAGCAACCCTCTCTGTTAAGTCGTGCAACAGATCATGAACTGTGAAGTACTCTCCGGAACTAATATCAGAACTGCTCTTTCGTTTTAGTTGAAGAAATGAGCATGACTGCAATTGATGAAAGTAGGACTTACCAATATCCTCTATATCCTCGCTTTCTTTGGTGGTCTCCACAAACCCTTGTGCTATCCACATGTGAACTAGCTTATCTAGTTCCAACTCATATCTACTGGGGAAAATACTACAGTATTCAAAGCATCGCCGGACATCCACATCTAGTTGCTGATAGCTCCACCACAGAGCTCCCATGGTCTTATTCAACAGGTCAAGGTTTGCGGTTGTTTCCCAGAAACTAATATCTGGGTTTCTCCAAAGCTGTCCTGCCACTGTTACTGCTGCAATAGGTGATCTGTGTAGCCTTTCCGCAATCCTTCTCCCAATTGGTATATATTCACGATCATCAAAAATTGTAGTGTCAAGTGCATAATGCATGAACATTGAGAAGTACTGCTCCTCATTCAAATTAGATATTGCAATAGGTCTCTTAGCAACTAGAGCTGCATCTTTTCTTCGAGCTGTCACCAGGATTTTGCTTCCTCTCTTCCCAACATTGAGTGGAGAAAGTAGCTCCTCCAGTTCCTGGCTATTCTCATCCTCGACCCAGAGATCATCCAGTACCAACAAGAAACGTCTGCCTCTCAATTCTTTCATCAACTTCGCTTGTAGTGCTCTAGCACCTGTAATATCAGAGTGCCGGTCTTGCGTGATCTCCTCCAGCATATCACGAAATATATCATCCACTCTGAAAGTCTCAGACAAATGAATGCACATGATAGGGTCGAAATGTTTGTCTTCAGACTCCTTTTCGTAGTCACGAACATGTTGTGCCAGGGTAGTCTTCCCGGACCCTGCAATGCCATATATGCCAATCGAAGAATAGCACTCACTGCTACTGGAGCTTGGTGCACAATCATCTGCTCCCTCGCGAAGCATATTTATTATCATATCACGCTCCTTGTCTCGACCGAATACCTTCCGTACAGGGGTTGATCTAATGCCTCTCCTTTTCATGTTGGCAGTACTGCTCGGTGCAATGCTTCTTTCCTGGTTCAACAGATCTGATTTCTTCACTTCAATTACGGTATTTTCTAGCCTCTCTATTCTTTTCCTCAAGTTCCATCTAGCAATAGTGGGCAGGAAAGAATCTGCCGGAATGCCATCGTCCTGCAAGAAGCAAAATCTCAAATGGTTATGCAAGCTACATATTCCACTAGTATTCTCTATTGAGTACTACCCCTGTTTCAAAAAGATGTCGTTCAAGAATGTGTGACAGTAGTAGTGGCGGACCCAAGATTTTACCAAAGGGTATGCCGTACCAAAATTTTCATATGCAATTCGGAGTCGAGCAGCTAGGGTCCCAACTAGGGTATCAACTGGGGGAATAGGCTATGACGTGGCAGTGCCACACATGCATCTTTAGCCAGGCTGGCCACTTATGACGTGTGGATGAACCATTAAACGCACATTAGTGACCTAAATACGGGTTTTTAGAGAACTGTGACCCATATGAACCAGCACTATTAGTTTAACAACCCGCCATGTAAATTGATCTTTGTATTTTATCTTTTATTCCATAAGCAAGAGATAACCTTCCCTACCCTTCTCGTTCTCTCTGTCTCTCGCCCTACTACCAGTGCCGCCATTGTCAGCCTTCACCATGGCACATTGCTGCTAGATTCAGTCACAAACCTACGCTCGAGGGCATTCCAGACTATAGTCGATGATGATAGAAATAACACCTGCCCTAACACCTCCGGCGAGAGGATGGATAGCAGCAGGCTTAGACACGTCTGATCTCGTTGGAGCTAGACGGTATATTGAGGATTAGGAGCCTACATTGTTCCATCTTTTGTTGATGCCATGATCAATTGGGGCAGTGCTGGATCAGTTCCTTCTACGAAACCAAACCAGCCTACACGTCTGATCTCGTTGGACCAGTCTCGGTAAGAACGGGCAACCGAAATAGCATTGGCTGACCAGGCGAATATGGATCTGCAGCAGTAACGGATCCTCTGCACCCAGGAAACCGAGGGAGCACGAGAAATGGGTAGCAGCGCAGCTGATCTGCGCAGGGTGGCGCGCACGCATCGCCCCAACCAGCACAAGCTCTGCTGCGCCCACCGCAGTAGCGCTGCTGATCTACCTCGGTTGATGTGAACGCATCGCCCCAACCAGCTCCTGCTGCAGCCAGCAACGCAAGTGCCGACAGCATCGTAGAGGCGCCGCAGCCAGCTGCAGTCATGGGACTCACCATCACCGACGACCTTCTTCTCGATTTGGTGATAATTGATGAGATCCAGTATGTCTTCCGCTTCGTCGGCGAAAGGCGGCCAGGGAGGTCAGATCCGTCGGCGAAAGGCGCTTCAGGATGGTCCTCTCCGACGGTGGCGTGGAGGGCGCGACGGCTTTCGACGGCTTTCGCGGCCGCTGCCGCAGGCGCCTTCTTCTCGCGGCGCGAGCGGCCGCCCCGGCGGGATCGGCAGAGGACGGCGAGGACGTAGCAGCCGGAGCCCTCGCGCGCGACGTCGGCGGCGAGGTCGGTCTCCACGTCGAGGGGCACGCGGCGCGCGTGGCGCAGACGCGCGAGGAAGGCCGAGATCTGCTGCTTGCGCGCCCAACAGGGTCACGTACAATGTGATCATGGGCGGGCTGTGCAAGCGCGGCATGTCGGGCTATGCGCTCAAGATGTTCGATGAAATGCTCAAGAAGAGATCGTGCCCAGTGTGAAGATCTACGCGGTCCTGCTCTCGTCCCTGTGTAAGGCAGGGAAGATTGAGGACGCTGGGCGGATGATGCTGTCATGAAAGGAGAAGGGGTGCCCGCCGGACGAGGCAACGATTTGAGTGGGCTGTGCAAGTCACGTTCGCAGCCGCACCTGGATTTCCTCACTGGGCGCGCTTTCCGTGCGTGGGAGATTTCTTCCCTGAATCTGCTCAGTGGTGGCGCGTAGGCGTCGCTTTGTGGTTTCTTCAGTGGCAGACATTGCAGGGAGCGATTCGTCGTAGAGTTCAAGGGTGGCTATGCCATGGCCTTGAGGCGCGCAGGTTCCCGGCGGGTTGGTGGCGGTCTATTTTGTGAGTGGGTAGTACGTGGGGTGCTGTGGAGGTGCTGGCGAAAGCCTTACCGGTGAACTTACCGGTCTCGACAACGATGACACCTTCGGGCGCCATTTTCCTTCCTGGAGGTGTTGTCATGGTACCCCATAGCCCTCATGTTTACTGATCTCCAGGTGAAAACCTTGCCTTGGTGAGGCGGGCGGCGTCGGCGACTCTCGTCGCCTCCTTGGAGGCGTCGTCTCGGAGGTCCTTCTTCACGCACAGTAGACCGAAGGTTTGAGGGAACGGTCGGAAAAGGATAGGGGCTTGGTTGGAATTAAGGACGGAGAAGAAGTTATGAAGCTTAGTCTTTCTAGCTTTTTTTATAGTCCTTAAGCTTTATTTCTTGTTGTTTTATGCTCCTCAGGTTTTGAGGAATTGAGCCTAAGAGCTCGTGTATCTGTTGGCTGTGTATATCCCTCGTGGATATAGAGGCCGGATTTTATATCCTTTATAAAAAAAATGTCTTCCGCTTCGTACAAAGCAGATCTTAGCATGCTTGCCAGTTTGTTGAGTATTTTCACATTAGATCTCTCCTTTCTTGCTTCCCTCAGCATCCTCTGCTCCTCTACTTCCCTCAGCGTCAGCTTCAGTTTTGGGATAGTGTGAATCTCCAGCTCTCGGAGCTTTTGCGATGCGTCGAAGCCGAGGTAGGAAAGGAATTTGTTCAGGAGCAAGGCGATGATGGGCGAGAGGAACCAACCTAATACGGTTACGCCCCAGCCCATCCCTGCAACACGCCAGGCAATCGCCATGGAATGTAAGGAGAGCAGGGAGAGAGCAGAGGGTAGAAGGATCTCTAGTCTCGGTAGCTCTTAGGCTCTTAGCAATATGCAAACATGCTGCCGTTTCAGGACTCAACAATGCCGTGTAAGACTTGGCCCCGCTTCTGCCTTCTCCAGAAGTCCGGATGCCAGAATCAACGATTTAACTTTTTAATTTTGTTTTTTCTTTTTAGTTTTAGTTTTTTTCTTTTGTATTGTCCATAGAGATATAACAGTATTTTTATTTTTTTAATTAAATAACTCAGAAAAGCTAACGCTATAGTATAATTTCAATCAAAAGCTAATAACCGAAAATCAAAAGCCGCTAAAAAAAGCCAGGATAAATGGAGCTAACGCAATTTTTTGACGAATCATCACCTATCAATGCGTGTTACAGATAAATGACATAACTACATTCAACTAGCACGGAGAGACTTGTTCAAATTAATGATTCTCAGCATTATAAACTAGTATGTTGGTGGTTCTAGTGGCACAAATGGCAAATATACTAATATAGTTGAGGACTTTTTTTAGCGAAATAATATTAAAAAAACAACGCAACTAATGCACAGTCTGCAAATAAGGAAATATGCATACAATTGATAATTCAGATAAACTCGAGCGATGAAGTCTGTCATAAATACAATTTCCTGACTTGCTGTGCTACAGTGTGAGAATCCAATGATGTTACTAAGCCTCAAAGAACTGGTACTAATACAATGATGCAAGTTGTAACAATGCAGTTGTTTGGACCAACATTTGTCTATATATTAGTGGAATCCGTACTAAAAGCCTGTCTATGCAGTTGGCTTTTCGTAGAAGCTGCGATTAACTCGCATACCTAAATATTGCCACGTGAACAACACGGAATCCGAGAAAATGTTTCATGGCAAGATTGGCCACGCTCCGAACGGTGCCAGCTTCTATCTTTTTTTTTTAATTTTTGATTTATTTAAACTAAAAACCATTTAAAATACGTCGGTTTCTAATTTTAATTTTTTTCTTTTTTTTATTCATTTGCATTGTCCGTGATAATATAACAGTATTTTCCTTTTTGTCATTTTTTAATTTTTTTAATTGAATGTCTAAAAAAATTAACTGTCATTATAATATAATTTCAGTCAAAAGTTACAGTAAGAAACTTAAATCAAAAATTAGTTAGAGCAGCACCTATCAAAAATCTGCTGATGACAGGTACGCATTTTTCCCCCTTCTGATGCCTTCGCCTCCAGCCGCCTCGCCCCTTTCGCTAATCTCAGTAAACTCTAATCCTAACCCCTGGTGCCGACGGTCGCCGTTGCAAGAGAAGGAAGAGGCACGGGTGTGGTTCCCTCGGAAGAAGGCAGGAAGGGAAGAAGAAGGGAGGCGTGGTTCCCTCCAACGCGTGCGTGTTCTACCTTACTGCACATCATAAATTATAAGCGCTTAAGAGTTTCCAAAAAAACTTCTCATGTTCACCCAAAACCGTAAGAGAATCTCAGTTTAGTTGCAAAACAAATAAACACATACTAGCACTTCTTCTTAAAGTTTGGGAAATTTGGTAATGGTTTGATTTGTTTAGACTTAGGGCATCTCCAATGGTCTGAGTCAGCTAGCTATATGCATGTACACATCAGCATATATCCTATGTGGAGGAAAGAGAGTATGCAAAAAAAATCGAGCCAGCTCTTCCTTAGAGCATCTCCAATGGGTCTATAGCAGCTATCTACAAGAGAGTCCATGTCATCAACTGTCCTACGTGGAAGATATTAAATGAAGAAAGAGAACGCAGCTCTCTACAGCTCTAGAGATAGTCTATAGCGCCAAACGAGGTAGCCTCCATAAATTCTGTGTGTGCATGTAAGCATCAAATAGCTATCCTTATAGATAGTTCTTTAGAATGCTAACTTTAGTGTGTACTATATAGATGATGTGGAAGTCTTATAGTTAGTTGCTAGCTATAACCAAGTCTATAACGCCAAACGAGGCAGCCTCTATAAATTCTGTGTGTGCATGTAAGTATCAAATAGCTATCCTTATAGATAATTCTTTAGAATGCTAGCTTTAGTGTGTACTATATAAATGATGTGGAAGTCTTATAGTTAGTTGCTAGCTATAACCATTGGAGATGCCCTAAGTGTCTCGACTCTATTTTAGGGAGATACAAGATGAAATTAATCTCATACGTCTTCAATCTCGAGTAAGTTTATCCATAGCAAACGCACTCATGACAGTGTTGTCATTGATAGAAGTGATCTCTATCCCCAAACTCTCACATCATAGATAAGCTCACTCATGACAGTATTGTCATTGATAGAAGTGATCTCCATTTCTAAACTCTCACATCAAGTGCACCCAACAGCTACGTGCATTCTCAGATTCAGTAAACAAAAGACCAATAGCATGTAAATCATGAATGATCTTGAAAATCCGTCCCCACAACTTATCCAAAGATTCACGACTTTTGCTCGATCTTTAAATATTCTTTTTTTAGTTGGTTCTATCCCACTTCCTCAATTGCGGTGAAGCCCTCATAGTAGTTAGCTAGGGTCTTTCAGATCTCGTGAGTAGACCTCAAGTGAGTGACATACTTAACCTCAGATCGACTAAGCCTTTAAATCAGAAAATTGTGAGCCATGTTGTTTGCATTTACATCAGGTATAATCACTTTGTCATTGGTCGGTACTGCATAAGAATTCTTGAGTTTAATCCAAATTGTGTACCCTTGAGCCTCAATATAGAATTGCATATGCAACCTTTTCAATAAGAGAAATTGATTCCATTGAAAATGGGTGACTTGGTTGAATATTTGTCGGATACTATAGCTCACAAGATCGATTAAAATCTATAAGAAGAGTTAACCAGACTCTGATACCATATGTAGGACCGGTATGACAACAGAGAGGGTGAATGGTGACTTCAAATTTTCCCTCAAGTATTCACCAATTCTTTACTCTAATAGCTATAAGAAGTTATGAAGATTAAAAACCCAAAACTCCAAAAACTTTCAATACTACAATTGTAGTAGAGGTGGCCCCACCTGAGCCCATTCGGCCTGTTTGGGGGAATTGTATGGCCCAATGTGGCATGTGAAAAGACATATATGCCCTTCTAGGAGCTGTATAGCTGTAAGGGCAATATTGTAATTATGCTTTACAGTGATATATATACGCCCTGGACATGGAGGAGGGGCAAGTATTGTTCATCCATCACAACCACTCCACTACTTTCCTACTTTACTGTTTGGTCAATAGCCACATACGGCCCAAGGAACACCGTTGTGGCGCGCTCCACGTCCTCAAGGAGGAGCTCTGACAATAAAAAGACTTAAAATTACAACCTACAGAATACCTACTTCGCGAGCAACAGGTGCAGCCGAACACTTAGTTGGCTCGGCGGGCCTCGGTAAAGATGTGACTGTTGGCCGAATGCCATCGTCGCGGGCGGGGCTGGGTTGCACGTGCCACGGGCGGGCCAGTGGAGCAATGCCAAACATGAGGTACTCCTCTGCGAGGTCCCTCATGTTGAACTGGAGGGTAATCCCCACTAGCCTCCGCGCCCGGTATTCGTCGTCGCGATCGAGGGCCACCGAAGGGGAAGTGTTGAAGTCCATCAAACGACCCGTCCACTTCAAGCTATTGCCGCCCTCCACGTGGTGGTAGAACCACCATTGCATCCAGTTCGACTCCCACTTTGCCCGGGTTGACGTAGCACGAAGTTGGCGCTCCTGAAATTGGAATACCCCCTCCATCCAGTTTCTTTGGTTGGCAGTGTGCATCATGAAGAAACACGAACAGAGGGGTGCTAGGCCACACCATCTCCGTTCGCGAAGCCCAACAGTACACAGCTAGGTATACCAGCACGTTCAGAGTCAGGTGCGCCAGATCTAGCCCGTACACTCGCAGCACCTCACCGATGAACATGGCGGAAGGGAATCGAAGCCCAGCCTCAAGATACACGATGAAGACCACAGCCTCCGACTTCGTGGGGGTGCGGCTCCGTCTCATTAGCGGAGGGTAGATGAACCGCATCGTGGTCCGAAAGCTTCCCTTCACGTAAAAGAGACCGGATAGTCTCCTCAGTCACCAGGCTCTGCCCCAGCACGTTCGAGCAGACGCCGTTGAGCTTCCTCGCCGCGCTCCAACGCTTGTTCACCAGCGAAGGGTCACGCTCGACCAATTCATACTCCACCTCACTCGCCGACAAACTACGATGGCTAGAAGAGCCGCTGCGGCTCGATGACGCGCCACCGCTCGGCCGGCGAGTGCGATCATTACCTCTGGCCATTTTCTCTACAGTGCTCCACACAACGTCGGGCGACAGACAACAATGGGCGACGGCGGGCTTCTGGCTCGGCCTCTCACAGAATAGTCTACCAAATGCAGCCGGCAAATGGAAGAGGTATGGCAGCGGTGGACGGCGGCAGCAAGCGACATATACGGCAACAGTGCACACAGGAGCAGTGGTGAAAAGGCAATGATGTCGCAACTAGTCAAGCGTGAAGGACAGCGACGCGATGGCGACTGTAGTTTTAAAGCTTGTTCGGCTCTCCCACGATTGGGAAGCACAACCGGTGAAAACTGACAACGCACGACCCTCCAATCATGCATGTACACATGTCACATGACGCCACGAACACCTGCACGACCACGATCAAACTCCAACCGGTGTCGCACGGTGCACCAATGCCACTTCGCTACGTGTCCCACTATGCACGAAGGGGCGGTACGATTTCGGTCAGCCAACGCACAGGCTTCAGCTTGTCAGGTCCACGATATATCGCAACACAGGCCGCAAAGACGGAGGAGGCCAAAGGGCTCGGTGGCATGGTTTCGGCCCGTGAGAAACCCTTTACCATTAGAGGCTCCTATAGTAGGGGTAGCCCCCACCTGAGCCCATCCGGTCTGTTTTGGGGAATTGTATGGCCCAATGTGGCATGTGTAAAGACATGTATGCCTTTCTAGGAGTTGTATAGCTATAGGGGCAATATTGTAATTATGCTTTATAGTGATATATATACGCCCTGGACATGGAGAAGGGGCAAGCGTTGTTCATCCATCACAACCACTCCACTACTCTTCTACTTTACTATTTAGTCAGTAGCCACAACAACAGTAATTTCAGTCTATGAACATTGGAAAATATCACTATTTCAAATCTAAAAATTCATAAAGCTTTTGATCCATAGATACAAAAGACTTGAAAGTTGAACCAAAGCTAAATCATGATCTTAAGAAAATATCTGAACCAAAAAAATCATAAAAGAACTTAAGAGAACTGTGCTTTTTTTGGTCCATAAAGCTCTCTGTTGCACCAAAACGGGACTAAAATCTAAAATTAAGCTAACTTTCAAACCAAAACTCTAAATCACTTAAAATTTGGTATGCGCCTTTTCTAGGATGCCAGGAACCTATACAATTAACGATCAAGAAAATCATTCCCAAAGTTCTCACATTTTTTTGTTTGAAGGAAGGTTGCACCAAAAACGATGAATATGACTTGCTCGTGGGTAGATGATGGCCAAGATGGCTCTAGATATGTTCTAACATATCACATCAAGCAAAAACACCAAAGAAATCAAGCCAAAAACACTCGGATCAAGCAATCACTCATGAGGGTCTAATGAAAGCAAAACCGGGTTTCTTCATAAACTTACTAACCAAGTGTTTAGATAGGTGGAGATTAATTTTCAAATGTTATCTTCATCTCTTACACGTCCTTAGTACAACAAGATCAAGAAGTGGAGTGAGAAAAGCAAAAACCAACAAAGTCAAGAGCAAATCAATCAACATAAGAGAGATCTATGGAGATGAACAAAGATTGATGTATTACTACTTGAGGATGAATGTTTTACGGCCACTCCACTTGGAAAACAAGAGAGCACACTGCATCACTCAACTTTTCTCCAACCCTAACCTTAGAACACTTAGTCACAATGAGAGGATGATTAGATGGCTAATTTCAAGTCCCCATTTCAACACGCTAAATAGATAAACTAGCCAACCAACACTTAGTGGATACTATCCACTTAGCATATATGGGGAAACCCAATAACCTCACACATATGAGTCTTAACTCACACACTGTACTTATGTACGTTTTTCAAAGCACATAACCCTGAATCCACTAAGTTCTTAACATTGATCTTCTCAGCTTCTATTTGACCTAAACAGCTTAGGATCTCCTAAGCGCCGCGGTTTTCTTTCAAGATAGTTTCCAACATTTTGGTCAACGTACCAAAATACCATTTTTTATTTAGTCTTCATTTTCCATTGAAAGTAATTGTCATACTTGCGACGTGTAGATGCACCATTAGTTTACCACGTGTCGACAAATCTCTCCCATTCCGGTTCCACCAGACCACGTCTCAATTGGATCGATCAAATCACATGGTGCAACCCATCGTTCAAATTTCCCTTCAACATTTCCTGGCTTTCTTGTGCCATGCTTGAGCTCAATCATTTCACATGGTATGAGTGTAGCCCTAATCCTCGTCGGTGATCATGGTTGACTCCAAACAAACCTACACATCTAAAGACCAAGAAATCATTTTCGGACACAAGTTCTTCACAACTTGACCCACATTAGCTGTAACATGCATCATGCAATACATATATACTGACTTAGGTCAAATCAAATTATTCTATAACTTAAAATCTTTAAAATCATCTATTTCTGTAAACTATCTAAAAAAATCTATAAATTCTAAATTTTCACTCCTATAAAATAATAATAATGCATCACAATAAAATTCTAAACTCTCTCACAAGGTTCTTCAAGACCACATCCAGGCCCGATCTAGTCGGCCAATCAGACCGCTTTGGTCTTGTTAGCTAGATCGGTTGATGATTAGACTTAAGACAGTTGTTTATTAAGGGAAATATGTTAGGTGTTAACCCGATTTCCTATAAGGTACACTGCCTGAGAGCAAGGCTAATAATACAGCCTTCAGCTGGCTGTATGGACACTTACAACCCACTTATCAGCCCATTCATATAGTAGTTTACAGCCAGCTGAAGGTTGTATGACCCACCCCTTTCTCTCACAAAGTTTCTTGGTTCTTGTGCTTCAGCTGGCTGTAAACTTACAGCCCACCTCTCTTCTCTCTCCTCCACCTCAGCATACAGCCTACTAACAGCCTCTTATTATACTTGCTCTGAGACATAAGAGCAAGTCCAATAATGGTCTTATAGCCAAGCTAGTCAGCATTTTTGCTGATGTGGAGGAGAGAAGATAGGAGAGAGATGAGTCATGAGAGCTTGGCTCTCATGCAAGCAATAAGCTGGGCACGGGAGCCTATGCAGTGGTGGGCTCAGATAATAAATGTATGTGAGGAGGAATAGGAAAGAGAATGTGAGACATGGCACCACATAATAATAAAAAACCTTTTGTAGATAAATAGAAGATAAATTATTGTATAATTTAACTCTTATAATTTGATTTATAGTCAAATACTTGACTTTATTATTGGACTTGCTCTAACAAGTTAACAACGACATTGATATCGAGAGTCAAATGCTATTCCCCACGCGCTTTTTCGTTTTACCAATCTTCGCATCATAAATGGACAGGAGCAATTAATGCATACATTTGGTGTCTCTGTCTTCTTTGGCCTGTCTGTCTTCGGAACGTGAAGACCTGCAGGTCATCAACCTTATCAGATTTTTTTTGCTTTTCAATAATTTTTAAATCTTTTAGTAATTATTATTTGTTAAACTAATAAAATTTTAATAAAAAATTATAAATTGTAACTCAAAAAAGTGTACCCTCGTTCGGAATGTGGTGTGCCAAGAGAGAGAGATATTGCAACGGAATCTTCTCGGAAGACTCGGCATGTACTATGCCTCTTATCTCACTTGTTCGAGTAGTTGTCAAATATTAGTTGGTTAGGTACGTATAACTATAATTAAGATGCAGACGACGTCGCCCTCACCGGTCTACAAAATTTATGTTGAGAAACCATAGTTGGCGATCAGTCCAATCATTTCTCTGTTTATTATGGACCTATTTGGTAGAGCTCTAGATTCTCATTTTTCAGTTTCTGCTCTGGATTCTCTAAGAATTCACTTCTCTAAGAATCTGGAGCTGCCACTGAAAAGCGTTTGGCTAGTAGGTTAGCTCCAGATTCATAAAAAGAGGGATTTGATGAAAATAGACCATGTTACCCCTAGTTTTCACACAATTATCTTTTTGCTTTTTTTTGTTTATTTCAGATACATGATTAAAAGAAAATGAATATGATTTTTTGTTCAGATAATCTTCAGCCAAGAGGACAATTGCCGAGGAAAAAACAGCAAGCTAACAGCAATCAACACACAGAGGGAGGCGGCGCTGTGGACAGAGGGAGGCGGCGGCGGTGCTGTGGACGGAGGGAGGCGGCGGCGGTGCTGCGAGAGAAGGGAGGGAGGCGGCGGCGGGGCGAGAGAAGGAGCGGCGGTCCCAAATCTGGAGGCGGCGAGTCGGGCGAGAAGGGAGGTGGCGGCGGCGGTGCTGGAGATCGGGAGGGTGGCGGCGGCGGTGCTGGAGATCGGGAGGGTGGCGGCGGCGGTGCTGGAGATCGGGAGGGAGGCGGCGGCGGTGTTGGAGATCGGGAGGGAGGCAGCGGTGGTGGTGTTGGAGATCGGGAGGGAGGCGGCGGGGCGAGAGAAGAGGGAAGCGAGTGGCGCGAGAGGGGAAGGGGGAGGTGGGCAGCACGAGAGGGGAGAGGGGAGGCGGGCGGCGCGAGAGAGGAAGCCGGGCGGCACGAGAGAGGAATGGAGAGGCGGGCGGCGCAAAGAGCGAACGAACCGAGGGAGATGGAGCGGGCGAGACGAGAGAGAAGGGGGAGGTGGGTGGGGTGAGGGGTAGTTGAGTGGCATTTGCGGGTAATTTTGGTTAACTTTCATGTGTAAATTTGTTTTTGGTTAGCTGGCTCCCCACGAGAATCCACCCTAGACCCGCTTCTCCTCTCTAGTTCATTTCTAGCTCTGCTCCTCGCGAGAATCAGAATCCAGCAATTTTGAGAAGTTGGGTGTTTGGTACAGCTCCACGAGAATCTAGTGAGAAGCTGGGAGCAGGAGCTGTACCAAACAGGGCCTATAAACAATCAGATCAATCACAGAAGACAAAACAGTAGATTAAAAATACAGAGAGGTAGAGAGATCTCCTGATCTTTTTTTATTGCTTTCTTTCTAATTCATGTATAAAATTGCTAGTAGTACTCCCTATTTATATCTTGGTGGAGAGATACCCACCATAAACTAAGACTTCAAACTCAGATTCAAGTTTCCTAACAATTTAGTCCCAAAACCACCAGCTCCCTATTGTTACAGACAGTAAGCACAACATGCCACTTACCGACTATCCTTGTGCCCCATGCGTCAGGTGTTGTCTTTCTTTTCATTTTCTGATTTTTATTTTTTAATTAATTTTTAAATAGAATATCTTTTGAAAATAAAATTTATAAATTAATTATAGTAGACATTATATCGACTTTATTTATATCGATTAAAATTGTACATGAGTGTCTCTCTCTGTACTCTTACTCGCAAATAGCTGAAATTCAAAATTTTGAACTAAAATCTATAAGCCGCAGCCAAAAAAACAGGCCTATTAAAGAATAGCCAAAGTCGTTCAAATTGAAAGAAGAGAAAAATGGCGACTTTGCAATGATCCAAAGAATAGCCAAAGCTGTTTGGCTGTAGCTTTTTGGCTTTTTGTATGGTGGTTGTATTGCAACGGTTGTTTGGTTTTTTCTAAGTAAAAAAATTTAAAATATTAAAATAATAATTTTTTTTGAAAATAACATTATATCTTTTGAGCTACTGCAAAGGAATAACAAAAAAAGAAAATACCAAAAAGCCAAAAAAAAACCGGGCTTAAGCCCTTTGGGTCACGGCAAAATCGGCACCTTTCTGCTCACAGATCAGAAACCTTCACAAAACCCCAACCAAAAATAAAGCATACTATAGAATATCCGTCTATGTAATATAAAGGTGCTGTGAATACGAAACATGAAGTCAACGGTGTACTCACGGGTTGCATTGGCTTCAATTCACACAGGAGGTGGTAGTTAGTGCGGCGGCGGCGTGCGGCCCCCTAGGGTCGGTCACAACGATCACCGCCTCCAGCTACTCCTTTCAACCCCCCTTGCCTGAAGCCAACTCGGTGGGTTAGCAAATCAATCGATTTCTTATTGATTTGGGGAGTGACATAGCTAGCTCCTTGCACATGGAGAAATGGAGAAGAAAACGAGAGGTTTACAGTGGTAAATGAAAAAACTTCAAGCTTGTTTGCAATCTAGCTAGGGTGTGCTAACCTGCTGGAATCCATGTGGCCGCCGTCGGAGGTGGCCTAGCCTCTGAGCACATCGTGGTGGTCAATCGCCGGGATTGTGCCCTTCCGCCGAGCCCAAGCGCCGTTGGAGGAAAAGCGGTGGGTGGGTGTCTTCACTTGTGCCTACTGCGGCTGTCGGCTCGGGTACCGGCCCAGAGCTCGAGAGTATGGGCTTAGTGGTTGGAGTTGGCTTGGCCCTGATATGTTTGCCAAACAAGACATGTAGCAATAAAAATTTGGGCCAACGAAATAGAAAATTCGAACAGCACAAGGGAAAGCACTATTCGAATTGCCGCATACCCACACTAACTAGCAATCAAACAGTACTACCAAAGTAACTCAAAAGGGTATTAATATGTCCACAATATCACAAATATTAGGAAACAAACAAATTTAGTGCTCATCAATCGCAGTCTTGACATTTTGCATGGTTCGTAATGCAATGTATGACAGTATTGAGTACAGCATCCACTTCACTCGCAAATGTAAGGAGAAAATATCAATTGGTCAACACCGAATAAAAGGCAGATGGACAGGGAGGCTGTGTAGATTGGCAGGAAGGCTCCGTGCGTCTGGATGTCTGAAGCTCCAGCGATGGACAGCCATCTCCTTCAGCTCCCGCCCTCTGCATAAGCCTTTGTAACAGCTCTTAATTACGGAGGCTACATAGTAACGTTTTGCAAACACAAAATGGAAAAAGGAGGCAGCAAAAAGGATTTATAGTTGTACCTTCCAAGCCGTTGCTCTTATTGCGAGAGCGACTTGATTACCATAAGATATCTTTCTTGGGAACGTGTTCAATCTTTTTCCAGTTTGGGTGTCCGATTGTTTTGCACGACCTTGTGAACACGTCATTGCAGTGATAGACACCAAAGTACTCGAGAGACTGGGGCAGTGTTGGTAGTGATCGAATATTCATGCAGGCAGCGATACTTAATTCCTTGAGCGACGTGAGGTGCTCCATATTATCTGGCAAGCCGACCCAGCTGCAGCGCCTAAGAGTGAGCACACGAAGATGAATGAAGAACTCATTTCTGTCAGGAATAGCTCCCAACGGGCTGCACCCGAAGAGGTCAAGTCGTTGCAGGTGCTTCGGTCCATTCTTGTTACCAACCATCCAATCTGGGTACCTCGACCCTTCGTAGTCATGGATTTCCAGTGTTTCAAGGCCCATCGGGGGGCAAAGGCCCTCAAGTATATCTGCTTGGAGCTCTGCACTGCAGCTCGGAGGGCAAAGGTCCCCCCCAAGTACTAGATGTGTGAGGTGCTCCTTGGCAGCTAGATTGGCCTCAAGAGCTTCTTCTTCGCTTCCAACATTCTGAAAACCATCAATTTGTAGTCGTCCTCGAAGCTTGTTTAGGTCCCTCAGCTGCCTTAACTCGTACCCAGGCTCCTTCTTCACCCTGAAGGATGATAATGTTTGGAGTGACGTCAGTTTGCCTATGTTTGGCAAATCAAGATATCCCAAGCTGAATAAATGCCGCAAGTTGATGAGCTTATTCATATCTTCACGGGAGGAAAATACTATAGTAGGACAACCTATAACCTGCATATGGTAAAGCCTGGTAAAAGTGATTGGTAGAATTATCTTCATTGGGCTGCCGTAACTCTGACAATAAAGATAGCGTAGATGCTTCAACCGACCAATAGATGCTGGGAATGAGAACGTATGTGTTTCCGAGTGTGTTACGCTCAGTACTCGCAATGTCCTCAGCCTCATGAACATATCCTCAAAGACTTTTTCCTCAATTGCCGTGTTGTAAACGACCAGAGTTCGTAGATTTTCCAATTTGAGTATCTTCTCAGCCATCAATGCTCTATTACAAGTCGTAACGAACAGATGGCGAACATTTCGAGGAACTTCTCCTGCCCAGCCATTCTCAATTCTGAAGCAGTCACTTCCTGCTACCTTCTCTGCTAAATCACGCAGCAGATCATGAATCGCATAGCAGTCCTGGCCACCACCTACATCACATTGCAGAAATGAGGTTGACACTAATTCATCCAAGTAGCCATGACCAACAGCTTCCATTTCCTCCCCTGTATTGGTAGTTCTGATAAACCCTTCCGCAACCCACAAGTTGACTAATTCATCACGCTTCAGCAGATATCTTCTAGGAAAAATACTGCAGTAAGCAAAGCATCTCCTGACCTGCTCGTCAAGATGATGGTAGCTCCACCACAGAGCGCCCATTGTCTCATTCAAAAGATCCCGATCCCGAACACTTCTCCAAAACTCAACCTTTGGTCTTATGCGTAGCTGTCCTCCCACTGTTCTGGCTGCTAGAGGTGATCTCTTCAGCATTTTTGCAATGTCAGCCCCAATCATTTCAAATATTCTTCGATTATGATCGTCTATCCTTGCACCTTCGAGTGCATAATGCATGAACAATTTAAGGAAGACATTATCGTCCAAATCAGATATGGGAATACATCTCACAGCACCCAAAGCTAACAATGCATCCGATGTTCGACTAGTCACTAGGATCTTGCTTCCTGCCTTCCCAACCTCCAATGGGGAGACTATATGTTGTAGCTCCTGCTGACGCCTCACATCCTCATTGTACCAGACATCATCCAGCACCAAGAGAAACAGTTTTCCACGCAGTTGCTCCTTCAAATAATTTTGTAGGGCGTCAAGACCCTTGAATTGAGGGCACGGTTCCCCTGTAGCCTGCTCAATCATCTCACTCAAAATGGTATGCACACTAAAATTCTGCGAAACATGAACCCACATAACAAGGTCGAAATGGCCTTCCTTTTTTTCTTGCTTGTCCTTTTTCTCATGGGCACAAACATATTGTGCAAGGGTAGATTTCCCAGAGCCAGGGATGCCATGAATGCCAATTATAGAATAGGATAGGGCACTGTTGGATTCTGGTTGACCATCACCTACTGTCCCATGAAGCATAGCTATGATCTTATCACGATCTTCATCTCGGCCAATTACTACTGGTGGAGGAGCCGCCGTAGTGACTGCACCACGTGGATTGACAGCAACAGTTTGTCTCTTGTCAACGTTACTGTGGCTTGGCAAGTTCAGAAGTTGCAAAATTTTGTGCGCTTCGTTGATAATGTTTTCTATCTTCTCTAGGATTTTCTTCAACTCCATTTTTGACATATCAGGGGGTGCGTCATCTGACGTGGTACCACTCGCCTGTAAAACAAAAATAACAGGTTAGAATTTCAATGAGGATTTTTTTATAAGGATTCACCGGTGTTGGTCCAGTGATGGATCAAAACGCACACACACGGTAGTCATAACACATACGAACACTTTAAATCAACTCAAGACACACAAGAGTTTTGCGCTGCGTAATGCAGCGCAACTTTTCCATTTTTCTTCTTATTTATACTACTGAATACAACAAACAGTTACAAGTCTTTGATGATGAGTTACCATCACTAATGCTTCCGTTACATGTAAGGGTGCAAACGGAGCAGATACGGACGGATATTGCTCATCCCATATCCTTTTCCATATTTTTATCGAAGTCGGAGTCGGACACAGATAGTGCCAGATACAAATACGAATGCGGATATTCTCGGTCACAAATACGGAGCGAATACATGCCACTCCGAATACGATTTGTTTCGGTCACGAATATTTAATCGGATAATGCGTGAAAGCAAATTTCACATGGTGATAGGGACAAGTTAAGCAACTAGTAAAATCTAGCTAGCAAAGTAGCAAGTAAATGATAGAGACCAGTTAAACAAGTAGTACATAACTAGCTACATGTCACATGGTTCAAAAGTACGAATTACCCATAGTCAAGTAGTCAAATACATCACTAGTTTATTAAACTTCATTACATTTAGCAAATGATTCCACAATGCCAGGTATCCGACTTTGTTTC
The DNA here is from genome assembly GCA_017311315.1 of Dendrocalamus latiflorus. Taxonomy (NCBI): domain Eukaryota; kingdom Viridiplantae; phylum Streptophyta; class Magnoliopsida; order Poales; family Poaceae; genus Dendrocalamus; species Dendrocalamus latiflorus. The sequence goes on from CM029641.1 coordinate 50,066,485, forward strand.
CGTATCCGTCGGATAATGCTTTTTCCGAATCCATTTCCGTATCCGACAAAAAAATATCCGACTCCATTTCCGTATCCGACAAAACCTTCGGATATCCAAAAATTTGTTTCGAATTGTATCCGAATTAAAACGGACGGACGGTCGGGAAATATCTGCTCCATTTGCACCCCTAGTTACATGCAGCCTCTAATTACACCACTAACTCCACTAGTTAGACTCCCTGTGATCCGGTTTTGCCGTCACGATTCCCTATGACTCGGCACACACCGTGCACTACTCGAAGTACTCGCTCCACTAACCAACACACATAGGTAGTGGATACGACTGGTGCAGACATGCTGCTACCTAACCAAGTCTACGACTACACACATACTTGACCAACTTCGAGTCCTTCGAGTCTCTTGACCACGATATCTTCGACCACGGCTGCTACTTAACTTATGAGTACTTCGACCACGACTTCTCGATCGCATCTCTGGACTGGGTACTGTAGCTACAACTACTGACCATTGTAGCTATGACGACTTTAACTATGACTACCGCGCAGATCAACTCACGAATGTGACTACCAAATACTCGACCCACGAGTACTCGACTCCAACTACCTAGTACTTGACACTCGAGTACTCAAAACACGATTAGACAGTACTCGACACACGAGTACATGACACACGACTACATAGTACTTGACACATGACCGCATAGTACTCGACACCGACTACTATCAACAACAAGGTTAGTTCCAACAATCAACCCCCTAACCTTGTTGTCATTATTTTGAGTACCTGCTCTCCAAAATTCAAAGTAGCACCAGTTCTTCATCCGCCGTAGCGAGATGCGGCTCTTCCTTCCTTGGCTTGCGGTGCTCACTAGCAAAATGCCCATGTATACCACAGTTGAAGCATTTCACCTTCTTCCTGTTGAACTTGCACTCATTGGTGCCGGAGTCGCTGTCGTCACTGCTGTCGTCATGGTCATTATGGCTGTCTCTACGACCACCACCTGTGACGCGGCCACCTCCATGATCATGGTTCTTCTTCGTGCCGCTGCCTGACTCTTCACCATTCTTCTTCTTCTTGAGGGTCTCCCACCTCGTGCGCATGAGCAACAGATGCTCACTATGCTGAGTAGTCATATCTAGTATTCAAAAATTAGTAGCGGAGGGAACCACGTGTTTATTGGTTGGTAGAGAATTAGGAGCACAACTCCATTCACCAGGTCTTGAATCTTACTTTCCCATCTTTATTCATATGCAAGTGCATATCAATAGGAAAGCATGCATGTGATGCCACAGATTTATCTCTAGCCTCCTCTATTATAGGTGCATGCTAGGGGATGCACTTGCATGTGTATACGTGTAGTATAGGTGTGTGGTGATGTGTGTGCTAGTTTAAAGTGAGTTACACTAGCATCTAATGCTAATTCGCCCAAAGGTAGCACCTGTTATAGCCTTTACGACTGCTCTCAAGATCTCTACGACCATCACCTAGCTGCTACGATGACCTCCTGTAGCCGTATGACCATGTTGTTGAGGCTACGACCACCTCCTGTGTTACTACGACTGCTCAGATGGATCTCCAACCATGCTGACAGTCGTTACGATCACACTGTGACCCCTCCGATCACTCCTCGCTGCTCCGACCACATGGTCGTAAACTTTAGCTGAAGTTATGACCACGTTCTCCACCGCTACGCTACACTTCCTTTGACCACGGTCAATCACCGTAGTCGTAATACCTTACGACCACGCAGTGATTTTGTCGACCGCTATTGTCATAACCCTTTATGACCATGCCTTCCTGTTGCATGACCGTGGTCGTAACTCCTTTACGACCATGCATTCAGCACCTGCGGACACCTCTGTTGCTGTGGTCGTACCTCCTTTATGACCATGTCTGCGATCCTCTGCTCTGCGACCATGGTCGTAACTCCTTTACGACCATGTCTGCCGCTCCTATGGACTTCTCCGCTCGATCGCTGTGGTCGTAACTCATTTACAACCACGTTTGCGATCCCCTGCTCTATGTGGTCGTAACTCCTTTACGACCACGTCTGCGAGCCTCTGTTCACTGTGGTCGTAACTCCTTTACGGCCACATCTGCGAACCTTTGCGATCTCACTGACCGCCTATGACCACACCGGTCACCTCCACTGCGATCACACTGACCGCCTCCGACTACACTGGTCGCCTGTCTCCTTTGCAATCACGCTGATCGCCATCGACCACACTGGTCGCCTGTCTCCTCTGCAACATGCTGATCGTCATGACCATGCTGATCGCCCTCTGCTCTGCGGTCACGCCGACCGCCTACGACTAGGGCTGTAAATGAGCCGAGCTCGACTACATCTCGCCAACTTGGTGCTCCACCTCTCAATACAATGGCTTTGCCTTTTATACCCTGCTCTGTGAATATGAAGCGGACTTGACTACGACTCAAACTACGACTATGACACCAACTCCGACTACGACAAAGTCATACTCGTACATGACTTAAACTCGGACAAAGACTTCGACTTCGTTACAACCACGACTTCCGACTTGACTACGACCACAACTTTGAACTCTAAACTGAAAACAGCATTACAAACTCTAACAGAGACTCTGGATTACCCCGTTAGGCTGAGCGTAGACAAAAGCCCAACCAAGGTGCTGTGTGCACGTAGGTTCATCCCATATCCCCGTGTGGAGGCTAGGCTTTAAGCAAAATTTAGGCTTAGGATGTTTCACAACCAATAGTATCTAAGAGCAGTAATAGCAGGCAACATATATTGGCATATCATGGCACAACAAAGTTTAGAGGGCCTGACGCAGGAAGGTACCTGGTTTTTCAGTCGGGAGCTCTTGGGCAGGGCAGACTGGAGCTTCGTCTTCACCCAATTCCTCCTATGAGGGGGCATGGTGTCTGTCTCCAACTTGTCATCAGGCAGAGATACGATCTGCCTTTCGAGACGGTAATACTCAACATCATCCAAGATGTCTTCGGCTTCATAGAAAGCAGATCTAAGCTCCTTTAACCATTTCTCCAAACGATCCCTGTGAGGACTCTCCTCAACTGCTTCCAGCGTCAGTTCCAGCTGTAAAACTTTGGTCTCAAGCTCTTTCAGCTTCTTTGATCTATCAAAGCCGAGGTAGGAGAAGCCTTTGTTGAGGAGCTTAGAGATGATGGGCGAGACGACCCACCCTACGGCAGATATGCCCCAGCCCACTGCGGCACCAATTGTCACCGGATCCGCCATTAGAAGCTCGCAGAAAGAGAAAAGAGAGGGGAAAGAGGGCTAGGCTGCAGGTTCTTGATTGCTCTTAGCAATTTGCGTATCGCCCAAGCTAATTTCCCTTTAGTAGAACAATTAATTTGACTAATTCAGACAAGCAGGATGACTGACCACAATGTCTTCGGTCCGGTTTCTGAACCCCCACAGGCCACAAACTTCGCAGATTTCTCTATCAAATGTGGAAACTTCGCAGATTTCTCTATCAAATGTGGAAACTTCGCAGATGTCTCTATCAGATGAAATATCTGGGAACTTCCAGAGAAGACAGGCATTCGAACTATTGTTGCGAACAATATGGGCCGCACATATGGGTGGGCCGATTCGTGAAACTGGCCGCCAAGTTAGATCATCGTGCAGTTCAACTCTTCAGCCGCCTTCAACAATCAAAACTGAACAAGTCCACAGGTATCCAGTCTTGGGTAAGTGTGTATTCGTGCTGAGTTAATATTCTACTATCACCTGTGCAAAATAATTTTGAGGGAATCTGCAACTCAGTTTTGCTTGGGACAAGCAGAAGTCTGAGCATGGGGTATTGTGTTGACGCGGTTTCTACCGTATTTTACAGCCAAAAACCCTGCAAAAAGGCAAGCTGAAATAAGGATTAAAACTAAGTTCAAGCCTATTTGTGCTATTATTTCCATGTATTTTGTGTGTCAACATGTTTTTCTGGAAAATTTCCAAAAACAAGGAAAAACAAGAATGTGAAAAAAAAAAAGCAAAACAACTGCCCCTAGAATGTGAAAAAAAGGCAAAACAAGGAAAATCAACAAGTGCCCAGCACAACATCAGCAGCAGGCCAAAGAGGCCGGTACCGGCCGACCAGGCCCATTAGCTAGCCGGCCCATTATCACCACCGGCCCACCGCCACTCGGCCAAGGCAGGAGGCCTAGGCCAAGGCCATGTAGGGGGGCCAGGCCCATAAGCCAGCCAACCCAGCCACCTTGGCCCAAACCGTCACCGGCTTAGGTCCTACTCAGTTGGGTTGAAAAGCTATAGTTTATGGCTGAAATTGTACTGCAACTGAAGCTGGCTTATTTAGCGTAATTAAATTAAAAAAATTTAAAAATTTAAAAATAGAAGAAATATGTGCTCATTACGGACAACATGAACGAATACGAGAAAAAAAGAATCGGCAAAAAAGCTCAAAAAAGCCAAAAGTTTAGAAAAAGATAAAACTTATTAATAATGAAAAATAAGTCAGAAACCAGAAACTGAAGCTGAAATGAGCGGAAAGAAAGCTCATAAGCTCTTGACTTGGTTTTGTGCCATCTCTGCTCCATCACGCCCGTCCACGTACACCAGACAGCCCATCGATCCACACCAGCTGTCCATGTCACCCCCTCTCCACTGACTTGAAGCCGAAGTGCTGCGCATGGTCATTATAGAATAGTCTATTGTCTTATTCGCGGATTCCTATAGCACCCGCATAGTAGTAAAGTAGCAAGACTTGTTAGTGCAGGGTTACCGGACTGTCGAGCCCGAGATAGGCACTCTCAATGTATATATTGCTTAGAGGTGAGTTCGCCACTCGGGGATATACACGCTTGCAGGTGTTACTACTATAGATTGTCCTGATTACAATTATGTGCATTCGGATCCTATACTCTCATAGCCCGAGATAAGCACTCGCACTGTATATTTTCTTAGAGGCGAGTTCGCCACCTGGGGATATACACACTTGCAGGTGTTACTACTAGAGATTGTCCTGATTCACTGTTTAACTATTCTTATAACAATTATCTTGCTAGTTTCTTGGTTGACATAAAATTAATCAAGATTAAATCTCTAGTATTATCAATTGGCATAACTTTCATTATAATTTATAATTAAATTGTATTCTCATATTTATTTATAAATCGTATTTTATCAAATTTCCATTTCATGGTGCTATGCAAACTTAAATTCTTTTATAGGCCTTTATTCTAATTTCATAACTAGACTTTCATCTTTATGATTATTCATAAATTATATGTTTATCAAATTTTTATTTGTATAAATTTTGAATACTTGAGTGCTAAAGTTGATTACATGAGAAATGAACATAGAGACATACAAGCAACTTAGCTAGACATTTAACAAGTTGGGCCCCCATGTCGTGTGAAGAAGAGAAGCAGCACACTCACATGAACAGAACAAAGGAGGGTGTTTGTTCTGGCCGAAACAGAGGTGTTGCCGGTGGCGAGGGCAACATGCATGTCATTCCCAGCATTTGTCTCCTCTCCAACATACGTATCCTCCCTAATATTTGTCTGCACTCCAACTGTTACATCGACATAGTTGGTAGGTAGAGAATATGACCACAGAGGGATTCAAGTCATGTGCATAGGAATTTGAATTGAGTAACACATCATGAGATGTATCATGTACTTCTGAATGATGTGTAGTACACTCCAAATGTAGAACCGACGGACAAGTTTTGTCTACTTGACTACTGGTTCCATATATGTTGCTTGCATGGTTATTTTGACTACAACCGACTTAGGTTGGTGACAAGTCAAAATACAACTCTACTATTTGTCATGTAGATCGTGCTCGTGTCTTTTCAAAAATCATGTTCCATCCTCTATCTTCATACAATGGAATCAGCTGAAAATAATGTGGTCCTAGAGCTCCAACATGATACCGGGCTTGGATACCCAATCTATATTGATCCTCGGTGTCTCCAAGTCCTTGATAAATCTCATTCTTCACATCTTGATACATGGTCAACTTAGAAGCAGGAAAAGTGATTTTGGGAGGAATATTGTACTGAGCACCAGTTGCTCAATATTCAGTTTCCCCTCCAACATATGCAAGAACAATTATCATATTTTACTGCACCATCTACAAACAAGAAAATATCAAAAAATACACCTTCGTTCGTATTTCCTATTATTAAAATAGTGCATACAAATAGATGACTATACAAGTGTACATAGAATTAATGAAGATAAAACCTGCCACGGCTAGACATCGAGACCAAATTGTTAAAGCCGTTATATTTTATTCAGATCAATATATCATGAATTCCGACTTCTTCGATGATCAAATTATATCAGTCTACAAAGTACAAACACATGTATCTTGATGAAATGTTTTATAATTCTCATTACAACAATGATTTAAGCTACGTTTCTGAAGGTTTAATCTCATGGACTACTATGTCATAATCATAAGTTTTCCAATGCCCTAATCAGAGTACCAACTAATGGCTTAAACACAAATAATGGACTGGCCGCTGAATATACATTATACGTACCAAGATCAAGACGGCAATAATGAAAGCAGGAAACAATGCTGTTCTTTCCTGCAGAATGCCGTTGAAGGACATGCGGAAGAACATTAAATTTTTACATAGACGTCGTCTATTTGGCCAGGGTAGGCTAATGGGCTTCACTGCGGATGTGTGGGCCATCGGGAATGCCGTGCGTCTGGGCATCCACGAGTGGACGCTGTTCTACTCCGCGTCCTTCCTAGATTAGTAGTGTGCCCGTGCTAACGCTACGGTAAAATACAAAACAAGATAAAATTTGTAAAAAAAATAAAACAAATAATCGGATTATTAAGATTCACGTCTCATATATATTTACGTACATGAAGAAGTCAATGTGTTTGGAGTTTACCTAAGGGCTTCTATACTTACGTACATGCAATTACTACATAACCATATACACAAAAAAAAATTGTAAAGTGCACACACAGACAAAAAATGTAAAGTACGGAGACAGATGTACATGCCATCATGCATGCATTCAAGCATTACATCGTTCCAGCACCATTGCATAAAGTGCGACAACTATGTGAATTCCTAAAATTCAGCCAACCGGCTAGCTACTCACTATTTGATTATGCCTAATGGATGCAATTCAACATCATCCAGATGTGCTAGTTCATGCAAAAAGTCAAACACAACCGAAAAAAGCAAGGAAAAAAAATCAAACACAGGGAGGAGCACACCGCTCCCTTCCATGAATTAGATGCTGATAGAAATATGGAGGCAAATCACATTTCTCTACTCAAAAGCACAACTTCATTCGAATCAACATAGCACATAACCAACAGATGCACGTCACGTGAAATCTAGCAACCGAAAAACAGGTTAAAGAGAAATTTAGCAAACTGTCCGCAGAGCCACGAAAAATTACTCACTCATTTAGAAGCACAACTGCAGTCAAACGACATGGAACAAAAAAGCAAGGCAAACCCATCGCTTGATTCACATTCTTCAACACAAGCACAACCTCTTAGGATGAGCAGAGCCAATTAAAGCAGAATTAACCCAATTTTATTGAGCAGTGCTCCTTGCCACAAGCAAATCCTCTCGGAGCCTCCGACAAAGCAATACAACCGATGAATAACTTACATGCAGTGCTGAAATCTCCCTCCTCACCGTAAGGACAAATAAACCAAAATTTGTATCAATCTGCACCACACCGTAAGGGCCCAACGTGAAATCAAATCAATCTGCCTCACAAGACGTCCTCACCAAACTTGAACCGACCCGCCGCTCAAAATGTGCTGCACAAATCAAAAGGTGAGTATTAACACTTGCAAAACTGATGCTGCTTAATTCTTAAGAACTGAATTATTTCGGGACAAGAATTCAGGACAGCAGATGTCTGCACTCCATTGAAACTCGATCGTAGTCCGGAATTGAGTACTGTACACTGAGTATCCTCTGTGAAAAACACCAATAAGTTTCATATTAAGACAGTAATTAGGATCAGACACAAATGATCCAAAAATATCGTAAAGAAAAGATGGGAATGGGTGTACTCACAGTGATTATCTTGGAGGTTATAATCTGCACGGGTGTACCTTGGAGTAACCGAAGTCACAAATCTTAAGCCGAGGTGCGACACTACCATCCAAGAGAGTATTTTTGCATGTCGACTTGATAGAATAGGTACCATAGAATGACAATAGCTCACTCTAGAAATCAGTTGTTGGAAGAAGAACCTTGCCTGGTGAGAATAACAAGTATTTAATCAATGTAATGACATGTGCCATCACCAGAAAATCCTAAAGATTGTTGTGAATATTCTCTACCTCATCCTTACTAAATCTCCCCATGTTGCAAATCCTTTCAAATAGCTCATCTCCAGAGGCATATTCCATAACTATATTGCCAAATGTGTCAAGAGTTAGCGCGACCTGAAAAACTAAGTGCTACTTCAATTTTTAAACCTGTATACAGTTTTGAATATTGTATAACCAAATATTTTTGTATGAAGCATATTAGCATATTAGCATTTCTCAGTTCACAAACAAGAAAAGAAGGTTCTGACCTGCTTCCCACCAAGATCACGCATTCTTCCCTCTGATATGACCCTTTCGACAGAATCCTCACTTTCGAAAGTGACAAAACCAAACCCTCTTGAACGCCCAGTGCTATGATCAAGCATTATCTGATGTTCAACCACCTTACCATATGAGGAAAAATGATCCTTCAACTCATCTGAAATTTGATACCTTCTCAGTTTTCACCATAAATGAAATATGTTAAAGATTAGTTCTTTGCAACTAACAGTAACCTTCAGTTAGTGCTGCCGGTAGCCCACCAACGAAGATCTTTCTTGTCTTGGGACCATCTTTTGATGACATTTCTTCCCTCGGGACTGTCCTTTTGACTTCAACCTGAATAGATCATAAGTTGAGAGATATAGAGAGAAGCTAAACTTTAATTCAATTGTGTGACTTTGCAAAAGAGAGTAAACTGTAGAATGAGGTCCCACACAACGGCCGATCTAAATTTAGATATCCTACCGTTCTGCCATCTATAACGTGTTCATCCTCCAAAACCTTGTCTATAACGGATGGATCAGAAAATGTAATAAATCCAAATCCACGAGGCATCTTAGTATGCTTGTCCTTCATAATTACAGAATCAGTAACTGCCCCATACTTAAAAGGAAATGCAATTGGTAATGATTATTGCTTATTAAGCCCTCCAGCAGAACTAACCAAGCTGATACGTAGGGCAAAAAAACTTGAATATCAGATTTTTAAGCTATGCAGAAGTTATAGACACTTGAATACCAAGCTGATAAGGATATAGACACTTCAAGTGAGAAGTTAACAGAAGCACATGCAGAAAAAACAAACCATAGGACCTCTCCAAACAATTGGAGCATCTTTGTCTACAAGAAACCCAATGGACATACACCGCACTCCATGGTTCTCAACTGGAATCATCTTCATGTCTGTAAAAAAGGAGATAATTATAGCCAACCAACTCAGACATGGAAAACATGTGCAAAAATGGCAAGAAAAAAATATTTGAACTGCAGTAAAAAAAAATTCCGCCAATATACGCATGTTAGTATCCAACTATCCATAACACTATTAGTAACAGGGTAGGGATAATTTTTCAAAAAAAAAGGTAGAGTCCTGTTTGTCATAAAGTTCAGAGAAACATAGAGGGTAGAGTCCTGTTTGTCATAAAGTTCGGTACTAATGGGCCAAACACACAGCATAGGAATTTGCAGTACATTTCTTTTCAAGAACTAAGCAATTTGCAGAGAGCAGTACCATTTGAGCATAGGACAAGTTCGTTGATAATAACACATAAGCATCCAGCAAGCATTCTACAGGAATAAGCCAGAGGCACATTGTTTTAATTGTTTTAATTGATGATGTTGCACTTCTTGAAGAAAAGTAGACACAAACAATGGTTTATGCTTCATCGATTATAGCACACTGAACTTTACCTTTAATCGAAGTCTCAGGAACTCCACATAATATAGGACATAATGTCCATTCTTGACAATTGCGAAGACAATATTGTTGCTAAACGTCACAGAATTAATATGCCAATCAAGCAAGGAAAAACAGACTGCACAGACAAACGTAGAAAAAGCAGACACAAACAATGGTTTATGCTTCATCAATAATAACACACTGAACTTTACCTTTAACTGAAGTCTCAGGAACTCCACATAATGTAGGACGTAATGTTGTCCATTCTTGACAATTCTGAAGACAAAATTGTTGCTAAATAACCAACGTCACACAATTAATACGCCAATCAAGCAAGGAAAAACAGACTGCACACACAAACGTAGAAAAATTTAATATGTAGGTGTATTGATCCAGTTGGTTGCATTAACAAAGGAAGCGTAAGAATATACATGAATACATACATGTCTTTTCTAGAACTAAGCAATTGGCAGAGATCTGAACATAGGACAACTTCATCGATAGTAACAAATAAGCATCCAGCAATCATTCCACAGGAACAAACCAGAGGCACACTGTTGTAATTGTTTTAAATCATTAGGGTTAAAATGCTGCTTAAGAAAGAAGTACCAAATATCCTCGAGCCAAGAAATCAGTGTCAACTTTCAAGCATATATAATATAAATGGTTCAAACCTAGCATTGCCAGAGTATCTGATGATTTGCTCAACGCTAGGATCGAGACAGGTAGACATCATAGAAGCAAAATTATTAAAAAAAAAAGGATAGATTCATTATCTTCTCCTGCTCAAGGAAATCACAATCCCTGTCCACTTGCCTGCTTCAACAAATTTAACCCTTTATTAACATTATGGATTAAAAATGCCATGATTTCTAACTAACACTAAACTCAAACATAAAAATAGAATATGAGACAATAATACAAAGGATGGTTGCACCTTTGGAACTCTTGAAACCACTGCTTCTTCAATCTAAATATGAAGTTCAGATCGAGGTCTTTCAGAGTTGTATACTGATCAATCTCAGTTTGTGGCTGGTCGCCGCCGCCGCTGGGCCAAGTTTAATAAGGGTAGTTCAAAACATCAAATCAAGTTTAATATTAATATTAGACAATATGATTAATTGCAGTTTGCAAACAAGTATCATTTTCCATCAGCAGAACAGAAACACTGTAACATTTAAGGGAAGTATGAGAACATGAATTGCATACTTACAACAGCACAGTGCGTTCTAATGGAGAAATCAACAGGTAAGTCTCTAGATCCATTTTCCTTCTTGGATCCAACAGTTCTAGATCGCAACAACTCAGCCAAATATTCAAATTCACTCCTACGAAACATAACAGATTATTATTCGAGAGAGATACATAAGTACTGATATTTCTATTATAAACTTAGAAATAAGCAAAACAATGTGCAATGCAATAGGCAAACCAATTTAGATATTTGTAATTTACATAATGCATACAACAAAATGCCCATGAAGAAACAGCAGAAAATGGACTCAAAAGATGAGTAAGGTATCAGCAAACAAGCCTGCCACTGCCTATCATCTAAAAATACGATATTCTCCAGATATACTGCCTTAACATGGAACACCTCAAGAATAATCTGAGTTCCATAGCAAACCAATCCATTACAACTGGATGAACCATCAGCAGCAGTATACAAACTAAAAAGAGTGACCTTTAATGCAACATACAAAGCACATACAGTAATTTACCCGTGAAGAACATATGGAATACATCGGAAGCATGAGCCGACTCGTCAAAATCATCATCCTAGCCAATATAAAACAGGAAAAGATCACTAATTCATCAAACGAATTGCAAACACAGTAAGAACTGTAATTGGCACTGCAATTTCCAGAGATTAAAAGTACGGCGCTCGATGTCGCCACCTAGGTCACTGGAGTATGCAGGATTCAAGCAAGTGTTATAATGATATAGACAACGGATTCCTTTCAAAGTACCTGAGGGGAGAGCAGGATCTGGAAGCACCGGGCGGCGGTGCCGAGTCCGCTCTCGCTGGGGTCAATCTCTGCATCAGTTCACACACAAGCCGATGGTTAAAAATCCGGTAAGAAACAGCAAACTTGAGCTAGAGGAAGCGAAGAACCAAAGATAGGGGAAGGTGAGGAGCTCGGCGGGGGTGGTGGTGACGTCGCGGGACGGCGGGTCGACGATGTGGGAGGTGAAGGGCACGGAGGTCTCGATGGTGAGCGCGGCCGTGGAGTCGGAGTTCGGGCGCGCGACGATGAGCGCCGTGGCCGGGGCGCGCGCGGCGGGGAGGCGGCGGAGGAGGGCGACCGCGGCCATGGCGACGGTTGGCTAGGGTTTCGGGGGGGAGGCGGGCCGGGGAGGGGAAGAGGAGGAGGCGGCGGCGCGGGGTGGGGAGGAGGAGGAGGCGGCGGCGGAGCGGACGGGTGGGGGGAGGAGGAGGGGGAGGCGGCGGAGGAGGGCGGCCGCGGCCATGGCGACGGTTGGCTAGGGTTTCGGGGGGAGGCGGGCCGGGGAGGGGAAGAGGAGGAGGCGGCGGCGCGGGGTGGGGAGGAGGAGGAGGCGGCGGCGGAGCGGACGGGTGGGGGGAGGAGGAGACGGCGGCGGAGCGGACGGGTGGGGGGAGAAGGAGACGGCGGCGGAGCGGGGGAGGAGGAGCGAGGGCGGAGTGCAGCGGAGGAGTGGGAGGTGGGAGGCGGCGGCGCGGTGTGGGGGGTTGGGGGCGGGGTGAGCATCGGGCGAAATTTTCGCGAGGTGGGGGATCAGAGAGAGCGGGTCGATGGCGCAGCGTGGGCGCGGGGTGATTTCTTGTTCAATGATGTGCATGATCCATATAATTTTGGCCTTAGGATCTTCAATGAGTAAGAGAAGAAGATTTGAGGAGAGATCCAGGCCATTCATTTGTATGAAGTTAGATTACTTGGTACACAAATCTGGGTGGACTTAGATTAGGCATGACTGTAGGGGTGGTTGAGGGGGTGGATTTAGTAAAGAAAATTTTGGTGTATTATAGAGTAGGGTAGATTTGTAAATCTCGGTTCCACTTTCCTAGTTTCGTGAAATCAGGATTATTATTTACTATAAATAAAATGTTGGCTTAGGTTGGGATAGAAAAGATTAGAATTTTAGGGCCTGTTCTTTCCTACTTTCGGCTTTTGCTATAGTACCTAACTTTCAAATGAAATATTTTTTCAGACGAGGTCTACAAGTTAATTATAGTACACGTTAAAAGTGTAGTATCTGTACCATCCAAAATCGCAAGTGAGTATTTCTCTCCATAATCTCTGTCGCAAACAGCTAAAATTCAAAATTTTCAACTAAAAGTTATAAGCCACAGGCACAAAAAAAACAGACCCTTAATTTGGTAATTAGCAAAAAGAAACCCAATTCACCCTCTCTCTTAGCCATCTAATCCACTTCAACGTGTTTACAATCTTTGAGTTACATATATCATCCACTTTGACAATTTGCTGAAAAATTGGTTTCCACATCGCATACATCGCTAAGGGGCACACTCAATAGGATGCGGTGCTACCGTTAGGAAATTTTGCGGCAGCAACACAATGCTTTTTTATGTGGTATTGCTGTTGGTTTTGGTTTTTACATACTGTTTGGTATCTTTAGAGTGGCAAATATTATTCATATTAAGGAGAATATTAGATCATGGGAAATGTAAGATTACGCACACCAATTTCATTACACATTATTCAGACAAATAAATAACTCCTTCGTTTAACGCAAAATAAGAACAGAACAATTGATCAAACACATAACACACAGTCAGGTCGATGCCGGCATGCAGATCACAATGTTGAGGAATGAGTCCATTCTCATCAATTGATTAGTCGAGCATCTCTCGGTGTTGTGTCAAGCTGTAGATGTTGCGCAAGACAGTTATCAAGAGGAAGAAGGCACTGCCAGCGAGGGAGATCGGTGCCCACGGGCTCCTGAAGTACGTACGGGCTATGTGCGCCCGCCAACTGCTCCATTTCTTCTGGCAATGTTTGCCCATCCGCCGGTGCACCTCCATCAGTGGGCTGTTCTGGGGATAAACGTGTAGGTCATTCGACAGATTCATGAACATCTCGACCACCTTGTGCTCGTTGCCCAGAGCATTCCTAATGATCCCTCTGGACACCAGCAAGCTGACGTCCTCAGCTGACTTGATGATGTGGGACATGAAGAAGACATAAGCAGTGACCGGGAAGGACGTCCGTAATGCTCCCAAGGGAACATGGAGCCGCTCAAATGCAATCTGGTTAGGTGAAGATGGACTCAGTTAATTCATTCACTGTGAGCATCGGCAGGCTGAGTGTGCGGCCGACGAATTTGATGTCATTCACGTTCTTGTTGTCCAGCTTCCTCAGGTGGATACCTGCGTGGTGTATCGCCGTCGCGGAGATACAGTGGCGGATCCAGGAAAATTTTTTGGAGGGGCTGAAGTACCTTCAGCTCGACCTCAGCCCCTTCTACATTATACATCCATGGCTAAAAATTTAGGGGGGGCTCCAGGGAGGCTCCAAGGGTCCGGTAGCGGTAGGGGGGCTCGAGCCCCCCCGCCCCACCACTGGATCCGCCCCTGCGGAGATATCATTGGTCGGCGACGATTGCAAGTCACGTTCCTGGCCGTCATCATCATGAGCTCTCCGCTGGAAGGGCCCCATGGGTGGTAACTCGTGACGGATGCGGCTATGGCGGAAAACGTCGAGGGGGTGTAGCAGTGGTTCCAGGTTCTCAGGCCATTTGGTGCTTGGTGACAAGAACTTGAGCACCAGCTCGCTAATTCCATGGACGGGCCCACACTCACCCTGTAAGCATTCGGGCCAATCAATTTTGTCATGATGCTGTACTGTAAAAACAAAGGTGAATGTACATAAAAGTAATGTACGCACCGGCGGTTGTTTATTGCTCTCAACAGCGACAAGCTTCTCCAGAACAAGCAGCGGCAACTGGTTCTCGATTAAGAGCATGTCTCGACGGACGTACGGCAACGTATTCACGTGACCGTGCCAGCCGAAGATGGGGTCGTCGTCGTCATAATCGTAGCCCTCTCTCCCGATGGCCATCCTCACCACCTCCAGCATGAAGGAGCCGTCCGTGATCATCATCTCGACGAAGCATTCCCGGTTTTGCACGGGCAGGTCATGGTACATGGACTCAAGCTTCTCCGCCACTTCATTCATGGCCTCGATAAAATCCTGTAGCGGCTTGCGAGCCCGACGGAGGAAGTGCACCAGCACCCTCCGTTTATGGTCCTGCATGGGCTGGAGGTGCTTGTCGCGGTGGTGGTACGGACCAAAGGACACCAGCTGCGGTGAGTAGTTGCTTTGGTTCTGATCCCTGATGCGCGTTGGTACCTGGTAGATGCACGCCCTCCATTCTTCCGCCTTCTCCCTGCGGATCTCTTCCGGCACCCACGTCCAGCAGCCGCCTGCTGCAATTTGATTTTGAATGATTTCATATTTACCCCTCCACTCGAAAATAGATGTCGTCTCTTATGTACTTCTTTGGCCGTCAATTTTTCGTAGTAACAAGTTAGAAAAAAAGCTCAAAAACTATTACCACTACTAAAAAAAGCCTAATATTAGACGCTACATTACAGACGATTTTTCAAAATAGTCAGTGTTAAATACAAGCACGGACGATTTTAATTTAGAAACCGTCTGTGTTGCTGCCAACGCCAAAAACCGTCTATGAAGAGGTAATATCACAGGCGATTCATGGTGAGAACCGTCTGTGAAAGTATCACAGACGGTTATTACTAAGAACCGTCTATGATATTGCTCATCACAGACGGTTTTTAATACAAACCGGTTATTATTAAAAAATTGTCGATAATAATTCCACTATATTAACTGCGTGCAGACCCGTTTGACCCTCTGTCTTAAATTCCAGATCTAGCTACTGCTTTGAATTGGAGGCAGGGGCTTTGAGGAGGCGATTTGGTGAAAGGAGACTACTTGGCAAGAGTGATTGTAGATCCATTCATTTCTTGACTACCTATGATTAGTAATTTATTCATAATTGTATTATAATTTAGATTTATAGCTTTTGGTGAAAAAAGAATTGAAGATGGTTTAAATCGAGCTAGCTTGATCTAGAGAGAAATTTATTTCCATCTAGAGAGAAGTTTATTAATTATAGGTAGTTTATTAACAATAGATTTAGATCTAGAGAAAAGTTTATTTACATCTAGCACGATTTAGGGCTTAGTCATTTCATAGTTTATTTCTACTTAATTTAATTTAATTAGGTATTCTTACTAAATCATTAATTATATGCGTAACGTAGGACCGAAGTTAGATGTATGCTGGAAACCGTGTGAGTGAAGAGTACATTAATGGCGTGTCTGCTTTCATAAGAGCTGCCAAGGAAGATATGTTGAATAAGGGGGGTGGAATATATGTACTGTCCATACATTAACTACGATAATCTAAAGGTGTTTAAGAACTGAGCGCAGATTGAATCACACTTGATTCGAAGGGGTTTCAAAAAGGGATATACCCGCTGAACTAGCTGATGAAGAGCAGACTACACAAGAAGATACTAATAATGATATCGCCAACAAAGTCAATGATATGCCGCTAGATGATATCGATTATGGTTCTGATTCGGATAGGCTGCATGATGACAATCTGGATCAGATGCTTCACGATGTGGAGGGAACTATGATGAAAGAGAGTATGTTAAATTCCGGGGCTTGATGGAGGACTCGGAGAAACCTTTGTTCACGTGCTGCAAGTCAAAATACACGAGGTTGTCAGCCGTGCTTGAACTGCTAAAATTGAAGGCAAGTAACGATTATTCCGACAAGAGTTTCACGACATTATTAGGTCTTTTAGTAGACATGCTTCTGGAGAAAAACAAGTTGCCTAAAACTATATACAAAGCCAAGAAGGTTCTTTGTCTATTGGGAATGGAAGTAGAAAGAATACATGTATGTCCGAACAACTGTATCCTCTACTGTAAAGAGTATGCAAACATGCATGCATATCCGGTGTGTAATGCCTCCCGATACAAGTGTAAGAATATAATCAATCGGATGATAGTGAGGGAATAGAGGTGAAGAGAGAACCTCCTGCTAAGGTGGTACGATATCTTCTTATAATTCCCTGTTTGAAGTGATTTTTTGCAAACCCAAAGGAGGCAAAACTGCTGCGTTAGCATTCGGAAAAGTGTAAGAAAGATGGAATGTTAAGACACTTTACTGATTTCGCCCAGTGGAGAAACATCGATATGAGGTTTGCAGACTTCGGTGCAAAACCGAAGAATATAATATTCGGATTGAGTACGGATGGAATGCATTCTTTCGGTAACATGAGTAGCCGACATAGCACTTGGCACGTGACTATCTACATGTATAACTTTTCTCCTTGGTTATGTATGAAGCAAAAGTATATTTTGTTATCGATACTTATACAAGGACCGAAGAGACCTGAAAATAATATTGATGTATACCTAGTATCATTGGTAGAAGACCTAAAAATATTGTGGATCGTCTACTCTACAAATTCTTGGGCCGTTCCGACAACGGCACACACATGCCCTCGTCTACTCCACAAAATTTCGTGCCGTTCCAACAACGGCGCATATCCGTCCAGTAGCTTTAGAGCAAGTTCAATAGAAGAGGTGGCTGCCACCTCTAGGACTAGCCACATAAGCAAAAAGAGTACACGTGGCTCATGTGGAGGTAGCTAATATAATAAGTTGAGTAGAGGTTACCTCTACTAAAGCACTCAAACATTTAATACTTGCATAAATATATCAGGGGTCACCTCTTGCATGAGGGGTAGTTTGTCTCTCTCTCCTCGTATGATGTGCTAGAGGTCACCTCTTATATAAGGGGCAGCTTGCCTCTCTCTCCTCTTGTCTCTCTTTTCCATATAGGATTGTGTTGACGTGAATTTCGCTAGAGGCGACCTAGTCAGCATTATTGTACTTGCTCTTACACGGCAATCTGCAAATTTCGAGCCGTTCGTACATGCATCTAGCATTTCTATGATGGAGACATACATGTGTCTGGCGACTCTACACGGCAATTGTCTACAAAGTTCATGCCGTCGCTAGGTTAGTACGTACGCGCTGTACAAGCAAGATAGTCTACAAAAAATCTCTTTGCGGCAGCAGCATTCGTGTCCATAAGAGCAGACTGCTCCTAATAAAATATGGAGTTACTGTTCACTTGTACGCGTGGAGTTCTACTCCAAAAGATGAGTCCATCACGCTCTGTTTGCTATCTTGCCGTCTACATCGAATTTGAAGCAGGTTAAGCCATCATCAAATAATTACACGGCCATGTTCGAACCGGTCGGAGATTCATCATATAATCTCCTTCGACTCACTTTCTTCCGACGAGGCCGGAATATACATACATGTCCTGACCAGTGGCGAAGCCAGGATTTAGTTACGCCTCGGGCTCAGTGGTGGAATGATCTTGGCTATCTAGGTTGGACCATGAAAATATTACACAGACTGGACTGAATTTACCCGAGCTGTACACTATATATTTTTCCACACCTCAGGCTGAAGCCTACCCTGCTCGGAGTGTGGATCCCCCTTGGTCCTGACCGACGAGGCTGGATATATACATCCTGTTCGTTCGCAACCGACGAGGCTGAACACCTATTTTTGAGGTTTTATATGAACTCCACGTCCAACGAGACAGGGTGTATACAAATTATTGATGTGATGATAGCCAAGGCTAGCAAGGCTACAAAATACTTCGTATTTGTCATTTTGCATGTGCATCTACAAAAAAACGTGAATCATGAGACTTGACGACGACGACCGTTTGGCACAGCTTAATAGGAGGTTTTCTATTCTACGGGTTTAAACCCACAGATATAATTAAGTGGAATCCTCATGAGACTACACAATCGTCTACATATTCAAGCGCAACACAAGAGATGTATGGAAAAACAGGAGGCTTGTAAATTTTCAAAATATTAATAAACCACGAGTTTCCTATGTCATTTATTGCATCCGTGTATGCAGGGGCGGATCTAGCGGTGGGGCGGGGGGCTCGAGCCCCCCCTACCGCTACCGGACCCTTGGAGCATCCTCATAAATTTTTAGCATGGATGTATAATGCAGCAGGGGCTGAGGTCGAGCTGAAGGTACTTCAGCCCCTCCAAAATTTTTTCTTGGATCCGCCACTGCGTGTATGTGTATTTATTTAATTGTATACAATCGTATACGTACACGCTCGCACTTCATAACGCCAACGCAGAGAAATTTAAATATTTCTCTCGCGGAGACACGAAGTACGCCCAATTTAAGAAAGCACCACTTGAGAACCTAAATGAGCTTGAAATCATGTTCAAGAATGCTAATGTCATATCTCAGTCAACTGTTATCCCTGCCATCCCTGGAGAAGTCACAATTGTACTAAGTGTTGGTTCAGATGATGCTGACGAAGATGATAAATGTGGGCATTATAGAGGGGGCAAATAAGGCAACCGAGAAGGAACCGAAGGGCCCGGCAAAGAGAGAGGTTACTAGTGTTGGTCGAAGTCCAAAGAAGAACAAGAGGAACCCTTTGGCTAAAGAATTTAAGCGTTAAGTGGACCATATATCTAGTAGCAATTCTGTGACACTCAGAGGGGTGATCAAGCTGAGAATGAGATTATAGAGCACATGCGGATGGCTATCCAATCTGGAGCAGAGGAAGGGAGTGATGAACATTTCATTGCATCAAAGCTCTTTATTAAACATGAATATTGAGCAGTTTTTCAGTCCTTAGAGACCAGTCATGGAAGGGTTGCTTGGTTCAAGAGGATGTATCAAGACCGGAGGAAGAACTAAAGCTTTCTTTATTTTTTTTTATCAATGTTATATTGTATTCCTCTATTTGCGGTTGGTTATGGTGGACTGAAATATTATGTATGTCTATGTTTGAACCAGAATAATTTGAGTTTGCCCCAATGCTATGTCTGAACTAAGTTCTTGTATGTAAATGTCTGAAACAGATTAATTTTGGTTGTGGCCATGTTATGACCATGTATGTTTGAACTAAGTTTTTATCAAGAGCAGTTTTCCTATCCTTGAGGAGGTACCAAGAGGTACAAGGTACCAAGAGGTACCAAATTAGATCCAGCCGTTCAATCAGTGTGATCAACGGCTCAAAATTTGGTACCTCTTGGTACCTTGTACCTCTTGGTATCTCGCGTCCGATACCACTAGGTACTGTCAAATCTCAGCCGTCCGATCAGTGTGATCAACGGCTCAAATTTGGTACCTCTTCCCCCTCAAGGATGGTAAAATTTCCCTTTTATCAATGGTTGTGACAATGTATGTTTGTTTTATCCAGAATAATTTGTTCTTATGCTACCTTTTTTTTAAATGTTTGCAGATGAGTTCATCAAGTGAGAGTAATTGCACATCAACCGAAAGTGAGTGATTGCACATCAATTGAAAGAGCAGTTTTCCTATCCTCGAGGAGGTACCAAGAGGTACAAGGTACCAAATTAGATCCAGCCGTTCAATCAGTGTGATCAACGGCTCAAAATTTGGTACCTCTTGGTACCTTGTACCTCTTGGTATCTCGCGTCCGGTACCACTAGGTACTGTCAAATCTCAGCCGTCCGATCAGTGTGATCAACGGCTCAAATTTGGTACCTCTTCCCCCTCAAAGATGGTAAAATTTCCCCAATTGAAAAGTTACTTCAGCGAAGATGGTATTCATGCTAACAAAAGAAACAAAAAGAGGAAACCAAGGTGTCTCCAGGTTGAACTAGAGAACAAAAATAGGAAATTGATGCATCTGCAAGCTGCAACAGTAGTCGCTCTTGTAGGTATGTACTACAGTGGTACTTACCTTGATAAGAAAAAGAGACAACCTCCAAAAGTGACAGGGTATCAATGGGGTATGGATCAACTAAATAGCAGCGAGAAGTGTTATATAATGTTTTGAATGCATAGGCCTGTATTTCATAAGTTGCATGAAACTTTTGGTGGAAAAAGATGAACTTACATCAACAAGAGAGATGACTTCTATAGAAAGCTGTAGGTATTTTCTTGTGGACATGTGGTGGCCAAGTAGAGAATCGCTTTGAACGGTCAACTAAAACAATCTGTAGGATGTTCAATGAAGTCTTGGAGTGTATGGAACGTTTAGTTAAAGACAACATGAAACCAAAAGATTCGCAATTCAGTACGGTGCATCGAATGCTTGAAGATACTTGTTTTGCACCTCACTTCAGTAACTGCATTGGTGCAATAGATGGCACACATATACTTGTTGTGAATAAGGCTAAGAAAATATACATTTTCATGTTGCAAAATATTGCTCAATTGTCTGTAACTTAGTAAAACTAAGCTGTTTTGTCAAAATAATCTGGAAAAAGAATAAAAACTAGTCAAATTTACGCTAAATCAGTACACAAACATACCGTCAGAACCCTCAAGCATATTTCTGATATTTCAATCTTCATCTACAATTGAACTGCCAGCCAACAGCCAACCAAATAAACAAGTAGACTGCCTGTTCTTTTTGGTTGCGGCTTATGGCTTTTGACTGCGGCTTTTGGCTTTTAGGCTGTTTATACAAGAGATTACAGAGTAACAGAAATTCACGTGCAGTTTTTGCCGATATAAATGAAGTCAGTAAAGTAAATACTTCGTTTAAAAGTTAGTTACTGTAGAAAAAACTAAAAAATAGCTTTTAGAGGCTAAAAGAACAGGACCCAAACTGCCTCTCAGGAAAAGCTACAACCATGAGTTACAGTTGTTTTTCATCCAGAAAGCCAAAGAGCACAACTGCACAAGGCTCTCAGAAAAAGGCGCAGCCCCGCACACCACTGACACTTGGGTGGATGAGATGTTTACAGATTTCTCTATCAAATGTGGTAACTTTGCGGAAGACAAGCATACAAACGAGATGCCTGTTTGGCAAGTCAAAAGCCGCCCGGCTTTTGACTTTTGTTATAGTACCTAATTTTTAAACGGAATATTTTCTCAAGACAGGGTCTACAAGTTAAACGTAGTATATATTAAAAGCCTAACATCTGTACCAGTCAAAATCATAAGTGAATATCGGTCTCTCCGTAATCTGTACCGTAAACAACCAAAATTCAAAAATTTCAGCCAAAAACCATAGTAAAAAAGAATAGACCCGAAATATGTGGGAACTTCCAGAGAAGACAGGCATCACAGCGGAAATTCGAACTATTGTTGCAGACCTCGTTCGGGAGTGCTAACCTCCTGGAATGTATGCGGTTGTCGCCGGAGTTGGTCGGATTTTTTGGACGAGATTGTGGTGTGGATCGCCATGGGATGGGAGACATGTTGCTGCGGCGTGCGGAGCGGACCAGACGAAGCCGAGAGCTCGTGGTGGTTCGACCACTGGAAATTATGGATTGAGCTACTCAATTGGGCTCGCCTTGTGAGCCCAGCCTAAAGGCCTGTTCGTATTTATTTTAGGTTTTTAGATTCTGTTTTTAGAAGTGAAAGTTAATATAAACGCCTTAACTTTTATCAGCCACTTCTATTTATCTGTTATAACTTTTATGCTTTCACATGTTATAATGCATATTGTATTTTATTATGTCACAATTTCATAAGTCGTATGGCTATTCGAATATTGTAGTGACTTTCATTGTACCGGCATTTGCTCTCTTTCTTACATAATGCACTCAGCAACTACTATTCATCAAGCATAGCTAAAAGCTGCTTCTATCAGCTACATATTCATTAATTATTACTATTTATTAGCTTTAACCAAAAATCAAAAGTCAATGCGAATGGACCCTAAGAATACTGACTGTCCAAAATATGGGCACAAGTTACACTACCATGGGATGTGACATACAAATTTAGATGGGCCGAATGGATCACGAATCTTATCTGCTATCAAAATCCGGATGGGCCGAATTGGATTTTCGGTCCAAATTCCGATAGGCTGAATTAGGCCGCAGCCGGCCGCCGCTCCTACAATCTCTTTTCCGAAGAAGCACCGACCAAACCGGCCGCCAAGTACTACACCAAGTGACCACCGCCCCGCCTAGCTGTTCCCCCTCCAGCCGCCTCTCCACCGCCGCGCCATGCCTACTCGACCCGTCGCCTCCGCCTCACCCCCTCGGCCCCCTCGCCGACCACACGAACCCCGCCGCCGCGCTGTTCCCGCACACCGGCTTCTCCCACCTCGTCGACCGGCCCCTCCTAGCGCTTGCCATCCACGCTCTCTCCCTCCGCCGCGCGCTCCCGCTCAGCGCCTTCCACCGCAACACCCTCCTCGCCTTCTACTTCCATCACCGCTCCCCCGCCGACGCCGATGCTTTCGATCTTCTGCGGGGCATGCGGGGCCATTAGGTCCCGCTCAGCGGGTTCACACTCGCCAGCCTCGTCACCTCGTGCGAACGCTTGGGGGAGGAGGGCCGTGCGTGCGGGGCAGCAATCCACGCGCTCGCCCACGTGTGGCAAATTCACTGATCACCATGTTTGGTAACCTGGGAAGGGTGTAGGATGCTGGGAGGCTCTTTGATCAAATGGAGGAGCGCGACATTAACATGAAGGAATCTGTAGCAAATGTTTTCTGTTTTTTTTCAGTTATGCGTAATTGTGGGTTATTAAGACCTGATGCAACAACTTTGTTGAAACACCCCTGAAAAATTTCAAAATTTTTGAGCATTTTTCTTGAATTTTTGAGTGAATTTTGGGAACTTTCCTTTTTTTGGAAAGTCCCCCGGTTTCCCGCTTTCCTTTTCAGGCGCTGCAGCCTCCCTCTTTCTTTGGCGCCTTCCCCCCTTTTCGCCTTCTCCTTTCCCCGACGCCTCTCCGCTCCCTCTCTGCCGCTGGCGCCTCCCCCTCCCTCCCCGTTCTCTTCCTCGCGTACGCGCTGTGCGCCTGCGCCCGCTTTCGCACCGCCTCCGCGCCCATGGTTTCTCCCCGCGCCCTCGCCGTCCCAACAACCCTTGGTCCGAACAGTGGGCGCCCCGTGCCACGCGTCGCCCCACTTCTGCTCTGGCCCCACCTGGCAGTCGCCGCGCCTCCCCCTCCCGCACGCGGACGCACCCGCGCCATGCCGTTCGGCCGCCTGCCCCCGTGCCGTCGCCTCGCCAGAATTCCTGTGCAGAGCCGACGTCACCCCCCTTTGCGCGGAGGAGACACTCCACCAGCTCCCGTCCCCTCCGGCTGACTCCCGCGCCCGCGCCTTCTCCCTGAAGGCTCCGCCCCCTCCGCCCGGGCATAAAAGCCGCCCCTCCACTCCCTCCTTCTCCTTTACTTCCCAAACCTCCCTGACACTCCCATTAGTCTCCTACCACTCCCAGGGTTCCCCTTGCACAGCCGATTGAAGTCCCTCCGCTCGGAGTGCCCCCATTTCCCTCCCCTGCGCCGGCAAACCCCGAAATGCAATCCCCTCCTCCTCTCCTCTATTTGTCGATTCACTTAACCCCGAGCATCTCCCCTGCATGCTGATGCCACTGGTGAATTTGTTTGGGCAGAAGGATCACTGAGGAGATCCACCACCGTCGACCACCGCCGTGCAAAGGAGCTTCCCGTGGCTAGCAATCCTCGAACCCCCTCAGCCAGTTTCTCCATCGCCATTGTGAGCTCTAAGCTCCCCTAACCGTGAGATTGCACCCTAATTGGACAGATCGCCGCCGGTGTGCATTTGCGCCGCCGTGGAGGCCGCCGACTTCTCTCCTGCCTCGGGCCACCGCCACCCATGCTCCCGTTCCCTAAAGCCCCAAAATGGAACCCCCACACCTCAAGCTACCCATTGGTACTCTCCATTGCCGCCAGGGTTCATCGCCGTCGCCGGAGGGCGGAGGTGCCCACACCTCTGTCTCTCGGCCAAACCGGCGGCGGCAGGTTGAAGACAACCCACCCCCGAGGCGTGGCCGCATCCCCTCCGTCCATTCCCTCTGTCACCCTCTAACTCCAGCCGCCCGATCGAACCCTCCGCTCCGCCCACCTTCATCCCCCACTGCCGTCCGATCTCCCCGCTCCGCATCACGTCCGCTTGCCCCGCCCCCATCTTGGCCGTCCACCCGAGCCGCGTGTCACCCATTTGGGCCGCGTGGGCGCGCGGGAGTGGGCCGCTCCCCTCGGCCTGCTTCACCGCGCCGAGCGCGCGCTGTGGGCCACGTAGACCACGCGGGCTAATTTCCCGGCCGGGCTGCGCTGTAGCTCGGGCCGGCCCGTTACTATTCACACCGATTTTTCAGTGATTTCCCAATTTCCAAAAATCCAAATAAATCCTAGAAAATCACAGAAAATCCCAAATTTCACCACTTTGCTCCATTTGATGTCCTGAACCCATTTTGACCTCTATTTCTCCAATTTCATCCCAGATAAATTCCAAAAAAATTCCCCTTTGAGGATTTATTGCATTTTACTCCTTTTTAATAGATTATTTTTCCTCGCTTGATTAGGCTCAAGCCGGACTTATTTTGTTTGATGTGTTTGCGCTAGTGTTGGAGATCCTGGAAGTTCAGGTGCAGTCCCAGGATCCAGGAGCTTCTACGTTCGAGCTCGCCGAGATCATCCAGATTAACGGCAAGTCACAAGTCCTTGACCATGTTGAAATCCCATTCCATTTAAATTATGTTATTATGCTATTTGCATTAAGCTAGTTCTGAAATGTTAGTTCAAAGTAAAATAAAATGTTTAGAATGACATGATGTGTAGTTAAACCTACCACCGACAAATGCCATGTTAAACTTGTAGCCATGCCTTTGTAACCCTAGAAATAATTACTTGATAATCTAGATAACTGTAGGTTATTATTATCACGCAAAGTCTTACACTAATAAGGTCGTGGCTGCGGGCCAATAGAATTTGCAAACCCGACTCTAGGGTAGGGTGGTATGGGACACCGTACCCTAGGGCGGAGAGTGCTAGCGTGCACAAGGTAGGGTAAGGGTTGGGGAAGGAGCCGCGAGATGGTCCTCGCCCATCTCTTACCCTAGGATTGAAGTTAGGGTGAGGTTGTTGTGGGGAGCCACGAGACGGCTTTCGCCCACCGCCTACCCTAGGTAGGGTCGCGGACCTAGCGAGGTTGCGGACCATGTGAAAATATAAGGACTAAAACCCTTACGCTGAGCAAATGTCATAGTGATCGCTCAACCACAGGAGTTGACTTGTCAACACTGGTCTAGTAGCTGCTCGACTCGATTGAAACTCTACAGGAGAGGAGGAGGAGGTTGAGAAGTGAGGTTAGGTAGGCCGTGCTGCGGATTCCTAACAATGGTAGGGTCCACTCGAAGCGGACGGGAGTTTTTATGTGCCAGACCCGAGTAGATTCTACCGGGTAGAGCCTATATAAAGAATTGAGCAGTGAAACGACCTGGCTTTCTTAACTCTATCGCGGGAGTTAAGGGATCGTGTGGGTAAAGCTGAGCAAACTCTGCAGAGTCAAATAAATGGTATTCGAATACGCCGTGTTCCCGGTTAATGGAGCTGTGTCACTTGGGTGATTCCAGCAGCGAAGCTTAAGTAGATTTGTACATGCTTTAACTTGTTCAGTTGGTTAATTAACCTTTCATGAAAATCCCTGAGATCTTGAGGAGTAGTTTTGGGTCCGTTTTATCAAAATATTTGCAAATAAAACTGCATCCACTCAAGTTAATCAACCAAGTATACTCCCTTCCTTTGTTGATCCGTGCAAGTAGTAAGTTAGGGTTTCCCTTGTGATTTGCTGAGTACGGGGTTGGAGTACTCAGACTTGCAAAATTTTTACAGATACCAGAAGAAAAGCAGGCAATTCAAGATTTCGTGTTAGGGTTGCGACCGCACTCAGGCTTTCCTGTGGTGCCTTTGCGGTTCTTCTGCAATGTAAGTATATTTGGGCTTGCTCGCCCATTTGCTTGTAAAATTTGACCGTTAGGTCTTATTTCAATCAAGCTAATCTTTCTTAAATGTTCGTAAGCAGGCATGATACTTGTTCGGTCCGTAACCAAACTCCTGGGTGGTTGCGGATTAGTGACGCCCCTGTTCCTCCCAGAAACGGGGGCGTTACATTTGTGCAGCTTGGTTTCTGTCTGTACCTCCTTAGATCATGTCGGACATGGAAGCGGAATTCATTCCCTGTCCCAGGAGTGGTCTGCATTCGTATATTCCCATGATTAATATGTATGCTGCTGCTGCTGGGAAATTGAGTGATGCTGAGTTTTTGTTCTGGAACATGAGCAGTAGGGATCTAATATCGTGGAACACTATGATTCGATCCTATGTGCAGAATTATTATTGCATTGATGCGTTGCGCATAGCCCTCGATTCAAGAGGGGGAGAGGAGCTCACCGGGAAGGGCGGCCAAGGTTGGGGATGGCGGAGCAGAACTAGCAACGAGAGCCGGTACGGCGGCGAGGTGGATGATGGCACGGGCTCATCGGAGGGGAAGATGCTGCCTGGCGGTGGTTGGGGTGCCTTGGGGATGTCCGAGTGAAACTCCATGAGTGGGCAATTGCAGGGGCGGACCCACCTTTCGGGCAAGCCCGGGCGGCCGCCTGAGCTCCGTCGTCGGCCAGACCCCACCTCCCCGGCATAAAATTTGTTTCCTTTTATCAATTGATTTGTCTGACACAAAATCCAATCAAGTTGCTCAAATGGAAATCCTAGAAAAAAATTCGAATAACACCAATGGGCATTAAAAGTTTTCAAATTTTCATATTTCAATATTCCAAATTTTTGGAATGTTACCCGTATGTGTGGAGTTGCAAGTCGCAGCTGCTCAGAAACTCTAAATAGTATTTTTGGCATGGCTATTCTGCTCAGATACTGCTGTCTCCGTTCCCATCGCGAGTGGTGAACAAACCACGACGGCCCTTCTCCGGCTGTCGGCTCGGGTACTAAAAGGAGAAACTTGGGCCAAGAAAGGAGAAACTCTGAACAGAGAAAACACTATCAAATTTTTGCATGCCCACACTAACTAGCAATCAAACAGTGTTAGAAAAATTACTCAAAAGGGTACTAATATTTTATCACAAATATTGGGAAACAGATAAATTTAGTGCTCATTTACGTCGTACGTAATGCAATGTATGACCGTACGAGTACAGCATCCAGTTCACTCACAAATCAGCAACAACAGATCAACTGTTCAACACCAAATAAAAGGCACACGCCTACGCACAAGTCGCAATCCGGCCAAGCCTGTGTAGATCGGCAGGCTCAACTTCAATTCCCCTCCGCGCGTCCGGATGTCTCAAGCTCCAGCGATGGACGGCCATCTCCTTCAGCTCCCGCCGTCTGCATAAGCAGATGGATTAAGAAACATAAGTAGCCTTTGTAACACTTCTTACTTACGGAGGCTACAGAGTAACGTTTTGCAAACACAAAATGGAAAAAGGAGGCAGTAAAAGGGATTTACAGTTGTACCTTCGAATTGACATGAATATCTTTATTGGGAACGTGTTCAATCTTTTGCCAGTTTGGGTCTCCGATTGTTTTGCACGACCTCGTGAACACGTCATTGCAGCCAATGATAACCAAGTCCTTGAGAGACTGGGGCAGCGTTGGTAGTGATCGAATAGGCATGCACAAAATGATCCACAATACCTCGAGCGACGTGAGGTGCTCCATATTATCTGGCAAGGCGTCCCAGTTGCAGCCCCAAAGTTTGAGACTACGAAGATGAACGAAAAACTCGTTTCTATCAGGAATAGCTCCCAACGGGCTGCAGTCACGGAGTACAAGTCGTTGCAGGTGCTTCGGTCCATTCTTGCTACCAACCATCCAATCTGGGTACCTCGACCCTTTGTAGCCGTCGATATCCAGTTTTTCAAGGCCCATCGGAGGGCAAAGGCCCTCAAGTATCTCTGCTTGGAGGTCTGCACTGCAGCTACTATTCCACCGGTCCCACTTTAAGTAAAGTTCTGTAATGCGTTCCTTGCCAGCTAGATTGGCTTCAATCACTTCCTCTTTGCTTCCAACATTCTCAAGCCCATTGATCCCTAGCCTTCCTCGAAGCTTGTTTAGGTCCCTCAGCTGCCGTAACTCGTACCCAGGTTCCTTCCTTACTCGGAAGTTCGGTAACGTTTGGAGTGACGTCAGCCTGATAATGTTCGGAAGATTTGTTTCTAACAAGGCAAATATACAATGCAAGTTGATGAGGTTACTCATATCTTGACCAGGGTAAAACACCAGTTCTCTGCATAAACCGAAATCTAGCACCTGCATATGGTAAAGCTTGCTAAATGTTCTTGGTAAAATTAGCTTCAAAATGTGGCTCTTAATTGCAAGATAGCGTATATGCTTTAATTGGCCAATAGATGCTGGGACTGAGAATTGACTGGACTGTCTCCAGACTTCTACGCTCAGCATCCGCAATTTCCTCAGCCCCGTGAACATACTCTCAAAGTCTTCGTCTTCAATTTCTTCTGTCATTGCACCAATACCAATGATCAGAGTGCGTAAATTTTCCAATTTGAGTATCTTCTCAGCCAACAATGCTCTATTACAAGTCGTAACAAAAAGATGGTGAACATCTCGAGGAACTTCTCCTGTCCAGCCATTCTCAATTCTGAAGCAGTCACTTCCTGCTACCTTGTCTACTAAATCATGCAGCAGATCATGAATCGTATAGCAGTCCTGGCCACCACCTACATCACGTTGCAGAAATGAGGTTGACACTAATTCATCCAAGTAGCCATGGCCAACAGCTTCCATTTCCTCCCCTGTATTGGTAGTTCTGATAAACCCTTCAGCAACCCACAAGTTGACTAATTCATCACGCTTCAGCAGATATCTTCTAGGAAAAATACTGTAGTACGCAAAGCATCTCCTGACCTGCTCGTCAAGATGACAGTAGCTCCACCACAGAGCACCCATTGTCTCATTCAAAAGATCCCGATCCCGAACACTTCTCCAAAACTCAACCTTTGGTCTTATGCGTAGCTGTACTCCCACTGTTCTGGCTGCTAGAGGTGATCTCTTCAGTTTTTTTGCAATGTCAGCCCCAATCATTTCAAATATTTTTCGATTATGGTCGTCTATCCTTGCACCTTCAAGTGCATAATGCATGAACAATTTAAGGAAGACATTATCGTCCAAGTCAGATATGGGAATACATCTCACAGCACCCAAAGCTAACAATGCATCCGACGTTCGACTAGTCACTAGGATCTTGCTTCCTGCCTTCCCAACCTCCAATGGGGAGACTATATGTTGTAGCTCCTGCTGACGCCTCACATCCTCGTTGTACCAGACATCATCCAGTACCAAGAGAAACAATTTTCCACTCAGTTCCTCCTTCAAATAATTTTGTAGGGCGTCAACACCCTTGAATTGAGGGCATTGTTTCCCTGTAGCCTGCTCAATCATCTCACTCAAAATGGTATGCACAGTAAAATTCTGCGAAACATGAACCCACATAACAAGGTCGAAATGGCCTTCCTTTTTTTCTTGCTTGTCCTTTTTCTAATGGGCACAAACATACTGTGCAAGGGTAGATTTCCCAGAGCCAGGGATGCCATGAATGCCAATTATAGAATAGGATAGTGCACTGTTGGATGCTGGTTGACCATCACCTACTGTCCCATGAAGCATAGCTATGATCTTATCACGATCTTCATCTCGGCCAATTACTACTGGTGGAGGAGCCGCCGTAGTGACTGCACCACGTGGATTGGCAGCAACAGTTTGTCTCTTGTCAACGTTACTGTGGCTTGGCAAGTTCAGAAGTTGCAAAATTTTGTGTGCTTCGTTGATAATGTTTTCTATCTTCTCTAGGATTTTCTTCAACTCCATTTTTGACATATCAGGGGGTGCGTCATCTGACATGGTACCACTCGCCTGTAAAACAAAAATAACAGGTTAGAATTTCGATGAGGATTTTTTACGAGGATTCAACGGTGTTAGTCCAATGATGGATCAAAATGCACACACACGGCGGTCATAACACACACGAATACTTTAAATCAACTCAAGACACACAAGAGTTTTGCGCTTCGTAATGTCGTGCAGCTTTTCCATTTTTCTTCTTATTTATACTACTGAATACAACAAACGGTTACAAGTCTTTGATGATGTGTTAACACCACTAATGCTTTCGTTACATGCAGCCTCTAATTACACCACTAACTCCACTAGTTAGACTCTTTGTGATTGGGTTTTGTCGCCACGATTCCCTACAACTCGGCGCACACTGCGCACTACTCAAAATACTCGCTTCACTAACCAACACACACAAGTAGTGGATACGACTGATACAGACACGCTGCTACCTGACCAAGTCTACGACTACACACAGACTTGACCAACTTCGAGTCATTCAAGTCTCTTGACCACGGCACTCCGACCACGGTATCTTTGACCATAGCTCTTCGACCATAGCTGCTACTTGACTTACGAGTACTTCGAACATGGCTTATCGACCGCATCTCCGGACTGGGTACTGTAGCTACGACTGCCGACCATTGTAGCTACGACCACTTTAACTACGACCACTGCACAGATCAACTCACGACTGTGACTACCAAGTACTCGACACACGAGTACTCAACTCCGACTACCTAGTACTTGACATTCGAGTACTCGAAACACGACTACATAGTACTTAACACACAAGTACATGACACACGACTACATAGTACTCAACACACGAGTACTCGACACCAACTACTATCAACAACAAGATTAGTTCCAACAATCAACCCCTAACCTTGTTGTCATTATTTTGAGTACCTGCTCGCCAAACTTTAGAGTAGTGCCAATTCTTCATCTGCCATAGCGAGGTGCGACTCTTCCTTCCTCAGCTTGCGGTGCTCACTAGCAAAGTGCCCACGTATACCATAGTTGAAGTATTTCACCTTCTTCCTGTTGAACTTGTGCTCACTAGTGTCAGAGTCGCTGTTGTCGCTGCTGTCCTCATTGGTGTACAGCCTTTCCATTTTCTCTTCTTATTTATACTACCGAATACAACAAACAGCTACAAGTCTTTGATGGTGTGTTACCACCACTAATGCTGTCTTACATGCAGCCACTAATTACACCACTAACTCCACTAGTTACACTCCTTGTGATACGGTTTTTCTGTCAAGATTCCCTACGACTCAATGCACACCGTGGACTACTCGAAATACTCTCTACACTAACCGACACACACAGGTAGTGGATACTACTAGTGCAGACAGACTGCTACC
The DNA here is from genome assembly GCA_017311315.1 of Dendrocalamus latiflorus. Classification (NCBI taxonomy): domain Eukaryota; kingdom Viridiplantae; phylum Streptophyta; class Magnoliopsida; order Poales; family Poaceae; genus Dendrocalamus; species Dendrocalamus latiflorus. The sequence continues at coordinate 50,098,515 of CM029641.1, forward strand.
AGACCAAGTCTACGACCACACGTAGACTTGGCCAGCTTTGAGTCCTTTGACCACGGTATTTTCGACCATGGTGTGTTCAACCATGGTTGCTACTCGACTTACGAGTACTTCGACCACAGTGTCTTCAACCACGGCTACTACTCGACTTACGAGTACTACGACCACGGCTTCTTGACCGCATCTCCGGACCGGGTGCTGTGGCTATGACTGCCAACCTACGAATACTGTAGCTACGACCACTTCAGTTACGATCACTGCGCAGATCGACTCATGGCTGTGACTACCAAGTAATTGACACATGAGTATTCAACACACGACTACCTAGTACTCAACACACAAGTACATGCACACGACTGCATAGTACTCGACACACGACCGCATAGTATTCGACACGAGTACTTGACACTAGCTACTAAGTACTATCAACAACAAGATTAGTTCCAACAACCGGTCACCCCAACATAAGAGAAACCCTAAGATGACTTAGGAAATTTGTTAACACCCCTACATATTTTTTGTCTTAATACATATCATGTCTTAGAAGATTTCTTCAAAGAAAATATAACTTTTACATTTCCCTCCAAGACTGATTGCTAAACTTCATTATGCATCATGTCTATGCAGTAGATGCAACCTGAGTTGGGAAAGCCACGATTACTGTTGGGGAGAGCCACAAGTGCAAAAGTAATACTACCTCCATTTCAATATAGATGTTCTGTTGCAATACGAGAAATCAAACTTTATGTACATTGATCACCAATATACGTAAAAGTACTTAGATTAGTTAGAAAATAATAAAATTTTGTAAAAAAAGCTTCCAAAATATTATGTTTTAGAGTTTTTATCAACATATTAATAAAAAAGTTATTGGTCCAATGTTTATATTGAAGACCATGTCAATGCCTAAAATGATATTTGTTTCAAAACGGAGGCAATAGTCATATGCTGAGTAGTCATATCCGGTGTTCGAAAATTAGTAGTGGAGGGAATCACGTGTTTATCAGTTGGTACAGACTTAGGAGCACGACTCCATTCACCAGGTGTCGAATCTTACTTTCCCACCTTATTCATATGCAAGTGCACATCAATAGAAAAGCATGCATGTGATGCCACAGATTTATCTCTAGCCTCCTCTATTGTAGGTGCGTGCTAGGGGACGTGCGTATACGTGTAATATAGGTTACCCCGTTAGGCTGAGCGTAGACAAAAGCCCAACCAAGGTGCTGCGTGCACGTAGATTCATCACATATTCCCGCGTGGAGGCTAGGCTTTAAGCAAAATTTAGGCTTAGGATGTTTCACAACCAATAGTATCTAAGAGCAGTAATAACAGGCAACATATATTGGCATATCATGGCACAACAAAGTTTAGAGGGCCTGAGGCAAGAAAGTACCTGGTTTTTCAGTCCGGAGCTCTTGGGCAGAGCAGACTGGAGCTTCTTCACCCAATTCCTCCTATGAGGGGGGCATGGTGTCTGACTCCAACTTGTCATCAGGCAGAGATACGATCTGTCTTTCGAGACGGTAATACTCAACATCATCCAAGATGTCTTCGGCTTCATAGAAAGCAGATCTAAGCTCCTTTAACCATTTCTCCAAACGATCCCTGTGAGGACTCTCCTCAACTGCTTCCAGCGTCAGTTCCAGCTGTAAAACTTTGGTCTCAAGCTCTTTCAGCTTCTCTGATCCATCAAAGCCGAGGTAGGAGAAGCCTTTGCTGACGAGCTTAGAAATGATGGGCGAGACAACCCACCCTACCGCTTTCATGCCCCAGCCCACTGCAGCACCAATGGTCACCGGATCCGCCATTAGAGATAAGAGAGGGGAAAGAGGGCTAGGCTGCGGGTTCTTGATTGCTCTTAGCAACTTGCGTATCGCCCAAGCCAATTTCCCTTTAGTAGAACAATTAATTTGACTAATTCAGAAAAGCAGGATGACTGACCGCAATGTCTTCGGTCCAGTTTCTGAACCCCCACAGGCCACAAACTTCGCAGATTTCTCTATCAAATGTGGAAACTTCGCAGGTTTCTCTATCAGATGAAATATCTGGGAACTTCCAGAGAAGATTTCTCTATCAGATGAAATATCTGGGAACACCGGAAATTCGAACTATTGTTGCGAACAATATGGGCCGCAAGTTACACTACCATGGGACATCACGCACTCTTTGATCCTTGGTCGCAGCCGGCCGCCGCTCCTACGCATCTCTTTTCCGACGAACCACCGACCAAACTGGCCGCCAAGTACTACAACAAGCGACCAAACTGACCACTGCCCCGCCTCGCTGCTCCCCCCCCCCCCCCCCCCTCCCGCCGCCTCTCCACCGCCTCGCCATGCCCACTCGACCCGCCGCCTCCGCCTCACCCCCTCAGCCTCCTCGCCGATCACCCGAACCCCGCCGTCGCGCAGTTCCCGCACACCGGCTTCTCCCACCTCACCGACCGGCCCCTCCTAGCGCGCGCCATCCACGCTCTCGCCCTCCGCCGCGCGCTCCCACTTGGCGCCTTCCACCGCAGCACCCTCCTCGCCTTCTACTTCCGGCACCGCTCCCCCGCCGCCGCGCTCCACCTGCTCGACGCAATGCCCGACCGGACCCCTCCCTCCTGGTACACCGCCCTCTCCGGCTGCGTCCGCTGCGGTCTCTACGCCGACGCGTTCGATCTTCTGCGAGGCATACGGGGCCATGAGGTCCAGCTCAGCGGGTTCGCGCTCGCCAGCCTCGTCACCTCGTGCGAACGCTGGGGAGAGGAGGGCCGTGCGTGCGGGGCAGCTATCCACGCGTTCCTCCATTTGATCAAAGAGCTTCTCAGCATCCTTCACCCTTCCCAGGTTACCAAATATGGTGATCAGTGAATTTGCTCTGGATGGGAAGAAAGGAATGCTCTAGAGACCCAACGTGGATGGATAAGATGCAAAGAAGGAAATCTATTGTACGGATGGGCCACATGCTAATGTTTTTACGAGAAGAGAGGAGAAAGAGGTATCACTCATCAACTCTCTATTTTAATCTATTTTAAGACCTCGTTTGGTTGGGTTAAAAAGATATGATTTATGGCTGAAATTATATTATAGCGGCTGAAATTTCACTGTAGTTAAAGATAATTTATTTGGCGTAATTAGATTTTTAAAAAAATTAAAAATAGAAAAATATGCTAGTTCATCACGGATAATGCAAACAAATACGAGAAAAAGAATAGGCAAAAAAGTTTTAAAAAGCCAAAAGTTTAGAAAAAGATAAAACTTATGAATAGTAAAAAATAAACCAAAAATTAGAAGCTGAAGCTAATACGAACGGGATCTAAATAAGTAGAGATGACATGCTCCCTGGGATTCAATATTACTGTTGGAAAAAAAATTGCAGGTCTTGTAGTGGTGGGGGGAGATGAGGCGTGACGGTTTCTAGGCTTCTGGCTGCTGCAGTCACCGCCGAAGGTGGTGGGAGTAGAGCAGCAGAAATGGGCTGTGATGAGGAGTGGTGGCGGGAGGACAGAAGTTTCAATGGGCTGGATGAAAGCTACCCGCTGTGGGCCCCCGAATCTGAGCAGGAAGGACGGATGTTGCTGGTGCTGGGTTCTTGCAAATCTTAGCAGTTAGCACTAAATCTTCATCCAAAGGAACTAAATAATAGAGATAACATGGTTTCACCGTATGGCAGTGAATTTTTAGCTAGTGGGGACCAATTGTATAGGTATATAGGTTTCCGCTTGCCGAAACCCAGGTGAGGAATGAAACACTTTTAGAGCAAACTTTTATTCTTGCATAGGCCTTTATTCTAATTTCATAACTAGACTTTCATCTTTATGATTATTCATAAATTATATTTTTATCAAATTTCTATTTGAATAATTTTGAATACTTGAGTGCTAAAGTTGATTACATGAGAAATGAACATAGAGACATACAATGTAACACCCCGCCCATTCTCTGGACCAAGATGCTACCACCTCTGCATACTCTTACCATTTTACTAACATTAAAGGAATTTAAGCCAACATTAAAATTATCCAAACTACTGCTTTCAGATATATCATAGCATTTTTTTGTGGTTACTATAGCCTAGTAAAAGCAAAAGTACACTGACAAAAATGATGTAAAAGTGCTACTGGTTTGTGCCGATTATTCATGTGCTACTCCCGCCTATACATGCCGTCCTCAACGGTCACCTAAAAATAACAACAAAGCAAGGGTGAGTCCAACGACTCAAATAGTACAAAGCAAAACCGCAAATAACAGGTTCAATCATTAGACCATACCCATTCCAGTTTCATTAACCATTTTTTTTCTATTTAACCATTTCAAGTTACGATTAACCATTCATCATGCACATGCACCTTTCTCTTATCTCTTTAGGTTCTCACTAACCATTCAATATGCATATGCTCATGCACATGCACATGCTCAACTTTCTCCACTCTTTAGCCTATACCGGTATAGCAGAGTGAGCACCCGTCGATGCTCACCCAAGCCCGCCCTGTTTCATGCGGGGACCTCAAGCCCGTCCTGTTTCATACGGGGACCTCAGTAGCCCGTATTCTCATACGGGGACCTCAAACTCTACTCCCGTGGAGCGTCCACTCAACGTGGACCAACATCATCTCTTTTCATGACATGCATGCAATGCAAATACCCTGATTATGCATATTATCATGTCATGTCTCAACATTCCTCATTTCTCAATATGCATTCCGAAACTCTTTAACTTACCCCAACATGGTAAGTATGCATCATCCGGAAATAGAAAACTTACCCCAGCATGGTAAGCAGTGCATCATTATTCAATTTTTAACCGAAAATTACTACCCGAATTCACCGCTTTACAATGCACTTGCCTGGTTAACCTCGGGAATGACGCGTGGACGGCTCCGCCCCGGGACCTCCATCTGCGTACATGTTAACCCGACTCAACGGCAAATCAAAAACCAGTGCGTACACAGAGAACAACGACTCTAAGCGCAAATCCCGCTCTGGCGTAAACGCTCAGGTTTTGACGGACCTGTCGCGCAGGTGCCGAACCCGTTTTTTTTCTCTTTCTTTTTCTCCTCTTTTTCTTTTCTTCCTTCTTTTCTTTTCTTCGCCTATTTCTTTTTTTTCCTGCCTTCAGCTCCTGCGGCCGAACTGGCCCTTCCATTTTTTATGGCCGATTGGCCTCATGCCTCCAAACCACTCTCTCTCTCTCTTTCCTCATTTCTTCTGGCTGAATGGGCCTTATCCTCTTCCCCCAAGCGGTCTCTCTCCTGCCTCCTGCTCCGGCTGGGGCGGCGCAGCGGCGTGCGGCCAGCTCGGCGACGCCGGCGGCTCCGCCGCCCCCTCCTCCTCTCCCGTCCCCTCTCTCCCTCGCGGCGCCTCCATGCACTGCGTCGGGCGGCACAACGACACGCGCGCGGTGAGTCCGGCTCGCCGACCGACGCCCCACGCTCACCTCGCACGTCTTGGATCCGACCGGGACCGGATCCCGCCGCTTCCCCATGCGCGCGCGCGACGAGGTGCGCCCTCCCGTGCGGCATGGCCGCCGGATCTGCCGGCTTCGCCAACTCTCTTCTCCTCCCCCATCCCCTCTCTCCCCCTAGCGCGGCGCTCCTCCGACGGCTCGATGGCGCCCGGCCCGCTGGCCTCGGGCCAACCACCGGCCGGCCCCTCCGCCGCTCCCCTGCAGCACCTACCCCGATGGCGCCTCCCCTATGCGCGTGCGGTGGTGCGGTGCCGGGCACCGCCACCCGGACGGCACAGCCGGTGGGCCGCCGTCCTTGGCTCCGGCCACGGCCACCCTGCACCTTCCAATTTTTGGCTTGCTATTGCCCTACCATACGCATGATTTGGGGGAGGGAAACCTCACTTGGCTTGGATTGGATGGGGTGAGAAGGCGATGACGATGTTGAGGGTGCAGTTGATTCCTCCTCTTGTCGTCCTGACCGGCCACTCCCCTTGCTCCTCCTCTTCGGGCTCCTCCCTGCGGTGGTGCGGATGTGCTCGGGTCTTGGGGCTCTCGGCTTGCAGTGAAGGGATTGGAGGGAATGTTGCTACTTGTTGGCTTTGGTCTTATCCTAACTGAGAAAAAAAGATGAGAGGATAAGGCTTGCTCTGGCTTTATAAAGGCGTGGGTGGCTGCCTTGCATTTGTGAAAAGACCGTCATGCCCTTTCCTTCCTCTCCCATATTTTTGACTGCTCAGGGGCATTTTGGTCCAATGCTGTGCTGGCTTTGGGGTTTCTTTTACTGCAACGGTAAGTCAGTAAAGGTAAGGTAGAAATTGCCGGATGATGAAAACCCAAGTCGCGAGACGGTGCCGACTGTCCCTAGGCGGTCCGGGAACCTTTGAGAGCGCTAATTATAAGGCTCTCAAGACGGTGCCGACCATCCTGGGATGGTTTGGGAACCTCTGCGAGCGACACTAAATCGGCATTCTAAAAGATCGATGGGTTTGACGGCAAACTACGCTCTTAAACGCTATCAATTCCCCTTATGCATAATTGTGGTATTACATTCTACCCCCCTTAACAGAATTCGACCCCGAATTCTGGCATTCAACAATATGCACGAATGAACAAAATGTAATAAACTGCACATCATAACATTAACTCGTACCCATGGAGAACAAGTCCGGGTACTTCTCGCGCATGCGAGACTCCAACTCCCATGTCGCTTCTCGCTCAGTCTGGTGTGCCCAAAGCAGTTTAACATACTTTATCGTTTTATGCCTCAACACCTTCTCCGATTCCTCCAGAATACGAACTGGATGGAACTCGAAGGGGAGGTCTTGCTTTATGCACATTGGTTCTAAGACAATCTCATGCTCTGGATCTCACAAGTACTTTCTCAACCTCGACACATGAAACACATTATGCGCTCTACGCATAAACTCAATTCTCATGCCTCGACATAAGAAACCATCCAATCCTTTAGGAAAAATACTCTCATTGCTTGCACAAAAGAGACACGGCTACTCTTATTTGCAACAAGGAGAGCTCTTCTCTTTTACAAGAGAAGTATCACGCAACATTCATAGAATCAACTCATTCATGCACAAACATCAACCCTTCTCCCGAAATAGAAGGGGATTTGTTTCCTCTCAGGAAACCATTTCATCACTATAAATCCACTCAGAGTGAAAACCGGATAGGAAATCAATCCTCATCCTAACAAACAACTTTATGCCGCATATTCCATGCGAAATATTTCTATTCCCCAAATCAATCTTTTCTTTTCCAAGAAAAGAAAGCATATTCTTTTAGGCATAAGGATAACACCTTAGCCAAAAACCGCATAGACCACAAGTAAAATGCGGAAATACCGCAACTTTCCACTTAAATCCACTATCCCTCAAAGTGGTCATGAACGGATTCCCAAATCCGGGGAACCCAAAATAGTCCTTTGATTATCGATCAATCACTTCAGTCGATAACACGAGATATATTTTACTTCGTGTCCCTTAAAAAAAATCAGTATCGATCACACATCCATGTGACTAAACTTGCAAAGATAGTTCTCCCTAACTCTCTTAGCAAGAATAATAGGTTCCCATGGTTCGACATATCAAAACATTCCAATTACCCATGTAATGGATTACACCCCTGACTACTTCTTTAAATAATGGTCACCAAATACGGTGGATAGAACAAATCACACACCACTCTCAACTTCTCACATCCACAGAAGAAGGTGAGCTCCATTAGGATCTCATGTAACATCAAATAACTAAATCTTCCAAAACCTCTACTTTAACTTTACCTCAATCTTTTAGCCTCTACTAGCTGTCAACAAATATGAGACTCATAAACCAAGGTTCCCAATACTTCCCCAATAACTCCGATATTAACATCATCCTCGATCTATGTTATTGGAATCAAGCAATCTAAAACATTAACGCCTAATGGTGATTACCTCAAAACATAAATCAGGGAAGCTCTTTCGCCAAAATCTCATACTCTCATCGCTACCCATGCTTTACCCACTTAAATGTGACATCAGTCACCAAATTTCCCATGGGCGCTACTAGTTGCGATACCACAATCGACCATCAATTTCGCCTTTAAGGCCAAGTTTATCCCTAACCAATTTCCCGCCAGGATTATGGCATAAGGTCAACTCAGAACTCTATTAGCCATACGAATCTTTATTATCACCCTATTACCAACATATCAACCATTTCACTCTAGGTCTAGGCCTAATAGAGCTTCATGTTATGAATTTAACATTCATTCTGAGAGCAAGGGATTCCAATCCTTCAGCAACCCTCCAAAGTTAAGAAGTCTACGAAATTTAAACATCCAAAAACAGAACGAAATCCCAACGACTTTCATTCTTCAATAAAACAGGACTTTAGAATGAGTTCATCACTCACTCCCCCAAAACAACTACAAAACTCCCCCAACACGGGATTCACTCTTTTAACGATGCAATGCCTAGACAGGAGAACCATTCCCACTGGCCATAGCATCACATCACAACAAACACATTAGGCAATTAACACCAAGAAAACGGAGAGATGCAACCAAAATCCAAATATTACATTACCCTAGTTGACGCGCCCGGGCCCACTTTAGACTCAACTCAAGACAACCGAAATTGCAAGTTTGGGAAATGCTCAGGACTCATTCCTGAGTACGCCTAGGACTTCGTTCCTAGGTACGCCCGAAACTTACGCGTTCGGGAGTGCCACGGACCACTCATCCGGGTAATCTCATATGCAGAAGTGAGGGAAGTCATGTAGCACTCACGACACATGCACATAAATCAATCTGTGAGTCATGCGGATCTCCTACCGTACCTCCAAGCATTCATCATTGTTAGAACTGAACATGACCTCCCTTCGAAGTTATGAACCCCAAATGATAATGCATGCCAATACACAAAGTGTTTTTTCCAAATACCAACAGAGAAACCAATTAAAATTCTTTTCCCCATAACAATGTCAAGCCAGTACCTCTTGTACTGCTTGCACAGATTAGCAAATGTCTATTTGCTAATACATAAGTCATTGTCTTTTAGTATCTCATCTTGAACCTTTCCACGGCTCACCGGATACTTTATTCTTCCATATTTACTCTATAGTTCATCGAACACTACCACCTTACTGTACAAAACAACACAATCGTAACAACTATCAAGCGCGCATACCACAAGATGTGGTCAAGGCTCTTTGATCAAAAGATCCACCATCAATAAATGATCCCATGAGCACCTAATTCCAAGGCGCTAACTAATCTCTACCAGCTCGACTTTAAGGATGATCAATCACCCGGATTTTAGCAAACCTCGAATGCACTTTCACAAACCACAATTGCTTTTAAGCATTGAATTCGTCTGTTCTATTTCCGTAGGCGTGCACATGATTCCTTACAAAATGCAGTGGCAACTCCACAACTCATGCTTAAATATTGCCACCAGATCTCACTAAAATGTCATTAACTTCATCCCTCAGAATTTAAGTCTCACAACAATTCTTCTCCATTCAAGTTAGCTGGGAGACTATCCGACGTCAAGATCCCTATTCTAGTCCTCCCAACGAATTCCAATAGAGTTATAAAATCATAACTATTAAAACCTTTCCAAAACATCAATCATGATTAAATGATCAATCATGATGCGGGGTTGACGGACTTAGTTTTATAATCCTTCACCTATTATCAACTGAAAGGATAACTCCAGATGTGGGAGTTTCCACCAAGACAATAGATTAACACACCCCTTTTTAGCAAGACCCGCTCGCCTAGCTAGGTTCATGGATTCGGGCCAAAGTAAAACCAGTCATTCGATGTGACATAACAGTCTAAGCAACCGTAATCGCCAACTGGTTCACTAATAATTCAAATCCCACTATTAAACAGAAACGGATATGCTTTACACCGCTACTTCTCTTGTTACTACAGAATCCTCATTGAGTTCAACTCAACTTCAATCCCACAAACATAACTAAAGTTAATTACTCTCCTAGGTTCTCACAATTTAGAATACCATGTCCTACCAACTTGTTACTTTAACCACCATATCCCACATACGCCTAATCCAACACTTAACCACTATTAGACATTGCCTTTTCTAAAAATATTGGTCTCATCATGCAAGTTACTCCAATCGTTCATTTAATCAAAATTCTCCCGAAAGCCAGACTTGCATGGAACATTCCCCACCATCGGGTATTTACTAAACAACTCAACGAGTTGCTAACCAAAGGGAACCAACTTCCCGAAACTGAAACAAAACATCACTACCTCAATGCCACAAATGGCAACATGACCATGCCTCTCCAGTGGCCACGGTCTCAATCTCTATTGCATCGGTACACGACACAATCACGGCAAAGTCCCGTAGGAGACACAAATAACTAGTTCAAATGCTTGCTATCAGCTCACAAGCATCAACATCAAGCATTGCATGTCAACAACATGACTAACAGAAGCGAAAATGCAATGCTTGACCCAATTCCCATCCTACTGTGCATATGTCTGCATCCTCTAGCTTTCGGCATATCTGTTCAAGAAAGATGGCCAATCACACAGCTAGCCCACAACCATCCATTTCAACAGCACATATCAACATCAAGGCTACGAAAGCGTAAATGCAATGTAAGACCCATTCCCCATCCTATGGTGCACCAGTGTGTCAAGTTTTAATTTAGTTATTAGGCCTAAGTCAAATTTTAGTTGAATAATTAATATAGCTGTCACATTTCTTTACCACGGACCTAACGCCCGCTCTGATACCAACTGTAACACCCCGCCCATTCTCTGGACCAAGATGCTACCACCTCTGCATACTCTTACCATTTTATTAACACTAAAGGAATTTAAGCCAACATTAAAATTATCCAAACTACTGCTTTCAGATATATCATAGCATTTTTTTGTGGTTACTATAGCCTAGTAAAAGCTAAAGTACACTGACAAAAATGATGTAAAAGTGCTACTGGTTTGTGCCGATTATTCATGTGCTACTCCCGCCCGTACATGCCGTCCTCAACGGGCACCTAAAAACAACAACAAAGCAAGGGTGAGTCCAACGACTCAGCAAGTACAAAGCAAAACCACAAATAACAGGTTCAATCATTAGACCATACCCATTCCAGTTTCATTAACCATTTTTTTCTATTTAACCATTTCAAGTTCCGATGAACCATTCATCATGCACATGCACCTTTCTCTTATCTCTTTAGGTTCTCACTAACCGTTCAATATGCATATGCTCATGCACATGCACATGCACATGCTCAACTTTCTCCATTCTTTAACCTATACCGGTATAGCAGAGTGAGCACCCGTCGATGCTCACCCAAGCCCGCCCTGTTTCATGCGGGGACCTCAAGCCCGTCCTGTTTCATACAGGGACCTCAGTAGCCCATATTCTCATACGGGGACCTCAAACTCCACTCCCGTGGAGCGTCCACTCAACGTGGACCAACATCATCTCTTTTCATGACATGCATGCAATGCAAATACCCCGATTATGCAAATTATCATGTCATGTCTCAACATTCCTCATTTCTCAATATGCAATCCGAAACTCTTTAACTTACCCCAACATGGTAAGTATGCATCATCTGGAAATAGAAAACTTACCCTAGCATGGTAAGCAGTGCATCATTATTCAATTTGTAACCAAAAATCACTACCCGAATTCACCGCTTTACAATGCACTTGCCTGGTTAATCTCGGGAATGACGCGTGGACGGCTCCGCCCCAGGACCTCCATCTGCGTACATGTTAACCCGACTCAACGGCAAATCAAAAACCAGTGCGTACACAGAGAACAACGACTCTAAGCGCAAATCCCGCTCTGGCGTAAACGCTCGGGTTTTGAGGGACCTGTCGTGCAAGTGCCGAACCCGTTTTTTCTCTCTTTCTTTTTCTCCTCTTTTTCTTTTCTTCCTTCTTTTCTTTTCTTCGCCTATTTCTTTTTTTTCCTGCCTTCAGCTCCTGCGGCCGAACTGGCCCTTCCATTTTTTATGGCCGATTGGCCTCATGCCTCCAAACCACACACTCTCTCTCTTTCCTCATTTCTTCTGGCTGAATGGGCCTTATCCTCCTCCCCCAAGCGGTCTCTCTCCTGCCTCCTGCTCCGGCTGGGGCGGCGCAGCGGCGTGCGGCCAGCTCGGCGACGCCGGCGGCTCCGCCGCCCCCTCCTCCTCTCCCGTCCCCTCTCTCCCTCGCGGCGCCTCCATGCACTGCGTCGGGCGGCACAACGACACGCGCGCGGTGAGTCTGGCTCGCCGGCCTCGGCTCACCGCCGGCCGGCGCCCCACGCTCACCTCCCCCGTCTTGGATCCGACCGGGACCGGATCCCGCCGCTTCCCCATGCGCGCGCGGCGAGGTGCGCCCTCCCGTGCGGCATGGCCGCCGGATCTGTCGGCTTCGCCAACTCTCTTCTACTCCCCCATCCCCTCTCTCCGCCTAGCGTGGCGCTCCTTCGACGGCTCGATGGCGCCCGACCGGCCCGGCCCGCTGGCCTCTGGCCAACCACCGGCCGGCCCCTCCGCCGCTCCCCTGCAGCACCTACCCCGATGGCGCCTCCCCTATGCGTGTGCGGTGGTGCGGTGCCGGGCACCGCCACCCGGACGGCACAGCCGGTGGGCCGCCGTCCTTGGCTCCGGCCACGGCCACCCTGCACCTTCCAATTTTTGGCTTGCTATTGCCCTACCATACGCATGATTTGGGGGAGGGAAACCTCACTTGGCTTGGATTGGATGGGGTGAGAAGGCGATGACGATGTTGAGGGTGCAGTTGATTCCTCCTCTTGTCGTCCTGACCAGCCACTCCCCTTGCTCCTCCTCTTCGGGCTCCTCCCTGCGGTGGTGCGGATGTGCTCGGGTCTTGGGGCTCTCGGCTTGCAGTGAAGGGATTGGAGGGAATGTTGCTACTTGTTGGCTTTGGTCTTATCCTAACTGAGAAAAAAAGATGAGAGGATAAGGCTTGCTCTGGCTTTATAAAGGCGTGGGTGGCTGCCTTGCATTTGTGAAAAGACCGTCATGCCCTTTCCTTCCTCTCCCATATTTTTGACTGCTCAGGGGCATTTTGGTCCAATGCTGTGCTGGCTTTGGGGTTTCTTTTACTGCAACGGTAAGTCAGTAAAGGTAAGGTAGAAATTGCCGGATGATGAAAACCCAAGTCGCGAGACGGTGCCGACTGTCCCTAGGCGGTCCGGGAACCTCTGAGAGCGCTAATTATACGGCTCTCAAGACGGTGCCGACCGTCCTGGGATGGTCTGGGAACCTCTGTGAGCGACACTAAATCGACATTCTAAAAGATCGATGGGTCTGACGGCAAACTACGCTCTTAAACGCTATCAATTCCCCTTATGCATAATTGGGGTATTACATACAAGCAACTTAGCTAGACATTTAACAAGTTGGGCCCACATGTCATGTGAAGGAGGGTGTTTGTTCTGGCCGAAACAGAGGTGTTGCCGGTGGCGAGGGCAACATGCATGTCATTCCCAGCATTTGTCTCCTCTCCAACATACATATCCTCCCTAATTTTTGTCTGCACTCCAACTATTACATTGACATAGTTGGTAGGTAGAGAATATGACCACAGAGGGATTCAAGTCATGTGCATAGGAATTTGAATTGAGTAACACATCATGAGATGTATTATGTACTTCTGAATGATGTGTAGTACACTCCAAATGTAGAACCGACGGACAAGTTTTGTCTACTTGACTACTGGTTCCATATATGTTGCTTGCATGGTTATTTTGACTACAACCGACTTAGGTTGGTGACAAGTCAAAATACAACTCTACTATTTGCCATGTAGATCGTGCTCGTGTCTTTTCAAAAATAATGTTCCATCCTCTATCTTCATACAATGGAATCAGCTGAAAATAATGTGGTCGTGGAGCTCCAACATGAAACCAGGCTTCGATACCTAATCTATATTGATCCTCGGTGTATCCAAGTCCTTGATAAATCTCATTCTTCACATCTTGATACATGGTCAACTTAGAAGCAGGAAAAGTGATTTTGGGAGGAATATTGTACTGAGCGCCAGTTGCTCAATATTCAATTTCCCCTCCAACGTAACATATGCAAGAACAATTATCATATTTTACAGCACCATCTACAAACAAGAAAATATCAAAAAATACACCTTCGTTCGTATTTCCTATTATTAAAATAGTGCATACAAATAGATGACTATACAAGTGTACATAGAATTAATGAAGATAAAACCTGCCACGGCTAGACATCGAGACAAAATTGTTAAAGCCGTTATATTTTATTCAGATAAATATATAATGAATTCCGACTTCTTCGATGGTCAAATTTATATCAGTCTACAAAGTACAAACACATGTATCTGGATGAAATGTTTTATAATTCTGATTGCAACAATGATTTAAGCTACGTTTCTTAAGGTTTAATGTCGGGCCCCCGGATTACCAAACCCGGACCTCTGTGTATTACAGCACTAGTCCCAGATCAAAGCTAGTGCACACAGTCAAACAGAATGGGAAACATCACCATCAACGATTTATTACAATAGATAAGAGTACTGACCACCGGGTCACCTTATTACAAAGGAGGTTTCAAGACCTCACACAATCAAACACAGCGGAAGCAAAGTGAAATTAAAGCAGACCCATCAATATGCCACAGGCAGTTGACTGGGGAAGCGCGACCTAGTCCTCCGGGAAGAATCCATCGCAGCCACAAGCGAAGCAGTAGTCGTAGTCACCTTCTTGAGCTTCAACTTCCTCTGAGATTTTATTTTTAAGTGTAGCATGTGAGTACATAAAGTACTCCGCAAGTCTTGGGAAAAATGCATAGATGCAAGGCTTAACAAAGGAAGGCCATATGGTTCATTTGCACAAAGCAGTATTTTAAATTCAATTACTACTAATTATTTTCGAAGGCATTAATTTAATGAAGTAAATGTTTTAACAGAATTATCTTTCTAGTGAAGGTTCCAACTACCAACACTAGCTAACTAATTACCATTTGTCAAGTTTTAAACTGCGGGTTCCATCCACCCTCTCTGGCTCCATCCGCCAGGATTCCCTTCCGAGGGTTCCCTCCACCCTCGGAATACCAAACTTTTGATTTTAAAACCAAAACCAGAAATCTACCATGTGAATGCATTCCTTGCCCGCCCTTGACCGTGGGCACGGCTATTCGAATAGTTTTACACTCTGCAGAGGTTGTACAACTTTACCCACAAGAGATAAATTATCCTAAAAGTCAACACGCTTCCTTTGGCATGAGACCCAGATAAAATACCACAAAGCCTTTACCTTACTCTAATCTAGCTAGACACCACCCGCTGAGGTTTCACCGCAGAAGGGTTAAATCCGCCCAATCTGAAGCCCCCTCTTGCGCCATATGAGTACAGTAAATCCCTGTCCCTCACTGTGAACAACCAGTCCATCCCTGGCATCCACTTTCCACTGGTGGCACCTAAACTAGACTATCATAAGTTAGTCAGCTAGGTCGTACCCATATAGACTTGTGGTTGTACGGTTAATGCTCAGTTTGGACAAACACAAGCGTCGGTCCTTAATTGACTAGGGTGGAACATACACTTAACAAGTTCTCGTGCTTACTGCACCAACCCAAACAGCCATCCACCCTAATCTAAACCAACTTTCACATTTTTATTTTATTTCAAAATCACAGTGACAACTCCAATTGCCACTTCACTTTTAAACTCAAGGGTTTAACAATAAACCATAATTTCCCATTTTCAAGATTTTTCCAAAGTTATTAGATAGCAAGACTAAGCATCAACCTACCATTCTAATATTCACAAAGATTAATAGTAATCTCATTATTGAGACAAAGGAAGTTCTAGGGTGACAAGGTACATGGCAATCAATGTCAAATGAGGGCATAACAAAGTTGTAATAACTAATTCCTAAAGATTTGAACTAGTGACTTTATGTAAATAGCAATGCACATAATTTAAAATATTTTAAAAACATTTCAAAAGCATAGGCTCAAAATGATCAAAGGAGACTTGCCTTCTTGCAGGGTTTCTGGGTCTTCTTGCTGCTGTGAAGAGGGTTCGTTGACAACGTTGGAATCTACGCGAGAAAAGACGAGGCAACAAAGCAAATCAATACAAATAAAATTCAAATAAAAACCAAAAATTCAACAGAGGCCATAGTTGGATAGATTATGATTTTAGAAGAATTTAGAAATTTGAATGGCTGGATTTGGAGTTAAAATGAGAAAGTTATGCTCATTTGAAAATCTCAGATTTGAATAAATCTAGAAATTCCCAAATTTCTGACAGGTGGGGCCCACTGGAATATTAGATTTTAATTTCTATTTTTATTTTGAGAGACTGACAGGTGGGGCCCACTGAACAGTAACCACTGGTGGTCACTGACATGTGGGACCCACTGGACAGTGAGCCCACTGACTCAACCTCTGACACATGGGACCCACTGGACTCCGGGCCCACTTGTCAGAGACAGCACAGAGGGGTGGGGCCCAGGCGGCAGTGGCCTGCGAGGACAGCTGCCACTGACGGGTGGGGTCCACTTGTCAGCGCGGTTTAATTAAGAAAAACTCAACCTCCGCGTGCGGAGCCGAGGGCTCGAACGCGCGCCGAGGGAGTCGGGGGAGGGGAGAGCGAGCGGTGATAGCCAAGTGAGCGGGGAGGCTTTGCCTACCCATATAGGGCAATCAAACCTTTTGAATTACCTGCCGGAGGGGAGGCCGGGGAAGGTGGCCGGAGGCAGGGTCGTCGGCGGCGAGGGAGTGGCGGAGGGGTTCGGGTGACGCGTGAAATGCAAACCCGGAGCGGAGACGAATCCAACGGAGGGGTTGGCAGGGCTCGGGGACGGGCGGAGGTGGCCGGCGACGAGGGAGGGCGGAGCTGGCTCGGGTCCTCCGGTGCGACGGCGCTCCGACGGCGGGGAGGGGCGGCTGAGGTGTCGGGGAGGATCGCACGGCCACGGGGGTGCTCGAGGTAGCGGCGGCGAGCTTCGGGGAAGACCGAGGCGACGGCGATTACTCACCGGAGCACTTACCGGACGCGCACGGGGAGCTTCTGGTGCGACGGCGCTCGGGGCTCAAGGGGAGAAGTGGAGGGCGCTGGGAGGTGGTGCGGAAGGAGGCGAAGCCGAGGGAGCTATTTATAGGGACGGAGGAGGGGACACGGGCGCGCAATTGCTCGCCGGTGTGTCGGCCGGGAAAAGGAAGGAAAGGGGAGAAACGGGAAAGAGGGGGCGCCGATGGAAGGGGAGCCCGGGAGATCGGGGATTCGGTCGCGGCGGCGTCCGGGACTTCCAAAACCGAGGAGGGCCGGGTAAGGCAAGGCGGGATCCGGCGCGGTCTTGGTCGGCCGGCGAAAAAGGAAAGAGGGGGAAGGAAAGGAAGGCGCCGGCTCCGCGGGGACGACGGGTCTGACAGGCGGGGCCGGGTGGCAGCGGGAGCGAGGGTGCGTGCGGCTGACGGGCGGGGCCCGCGGGTCAGTGGGGGTGAGGCGGGAGTGAGAGCGGGCGGCTGGATGGCCCGCGCGGAGACTCGGCTCATCCGAGCCGTCCACGCGTCGGGCGCGGAGGAGGGGAAGGCGGGGCCGCCGGCTGACGGGCCGGGCCCGCTGGACAGCGAGGGAGAGGGAGGTGCGGCCGGGATCGGCCGAGCGGCGACGTGGGCGGATCTGGGCCGTCCACGCGTCGGCCGGAGGAAAAGATTTGGATTTTTAATGATTTTTAATTTCAGAAAATGCTAGAAATTTATTTAGGCCTCAGAAAAATATAAAAATAACTCCAAAAATTCCAGAAAATTTCACAGAAGCTCCTGGAGATATTTTGGATTTAATAAAATTATTTCCAACTACTGTTGATATTTAATTTTCATATTTTGAATTACTTTTTAAATTCTGAAAAATAGTTTTTAAATTCCAGAAAAATCCAGAAAGGCAAATAAAAGCCAAGTAAAATCCAATTACCTTAAAATAATTAATTTGAATTTAAATTTTTCAAAAAGCCAAATTTTGGGATGTGACAAACCTACCCCCCTTAGAAAGAATCTCGACCCCGAGATTCGTATGGACTGGGAAAAAGGTCGGGGAACTCTTCTTTTAGATCCTCTTCACGCTCCCAAGTTGCTTCCAATTCTGAATGGTTGCTCCACTGCACTTTACAGAACTTGATAACCTTGCTGCGCGTACGGCGCTCTGCTTCCTCCAATATCTTGACTGGATACTCTGGATAGGTGAGGTCCTCCTTCACGTTTATTTCATCTAGAGGCATCTGCTCTTCTGGAACTCTGAGACACTTTCTTAGTTGAGACACATGAAAGACGTCATGCACCTTTGACAGTTGTGGTGGAAGCTCCAACTGGTAAGCCACTTCTCCTCGTTTCGCCACAACAGGAAAAGGTCCAATGAATCTGGGAGCTAGCTTTCCACTGACTCCAAAACGTCTCATTCCTTTGAGAGGTGACACCTTCAAATAAACATGATCCCCAGGTACGAATTCTAAGCTTCTACGTCGATTGTCCGCATAGCTTTTCTGTCTGGTTTGTGCTGTTTTTAATCTGTCCTGGATTAGACGAACTTGTTCTTCTGCTTGCTTCAGCACATCTGGTCAAAACACTTGTCCTTCTCCTGTTTCCTTCCAATACAATGGAGTCCTGCACTTTCTGCCGTATAGGGCTTCGAAGGGAGACATTTGCAAACTGGATTGATAACTATTGTTGTAGGAGAACTCTGCATAGGGTAAACTCTGATCCCAATTACTTTTGTTTGCCAGTACACAAGCTCTCAACATGTCTTCCAGGATTTGATTTACTCTTTCTGTTTGTCCATCTGTCTGTGGATGATAAGCTGTACTGAAGTTTAAGTTTGTGCCCAAAAGTTCATGTAGCTTTTGCCAAAATCTCGAAGTGAACTGGGTTCCTCGATCGGACACTATCTTCTTTGGGATCCCATGCAAGCACACAATTCTTGACATGTACAACTCTGCAAGTCTATCCCCGGAGTATGTGGTCTTTACTGGAATGAAATGGGCGACTTTTGTCAAACGATCCACTATAACCCAAATTGAATCGTGCCCTGTTTTGGTTCTTGGTAATCCAGTTATAAAATCCATACCAATTTCTTCCCATTTCCACTCAGGGAACTGCAATGGCTGCAGAAGTCCAGCAGGTCTCTGGTGTTCAGCTTTAATTCGTTGGCATACATCGCACAAAGCTACATATTCTGCAATTTCTCGTTTCATACTTGACCACCAATATCTCTCCTTGAGATCTTGGTACATCTTGGTACTTCCGGGGTGAATTGAGTATCCAGATTCATGAGCTTCCTTCAGGATTAACTCCTTTATCTCTTTCTTTTCGGGTACCATAATTCTTTTCCCAAACCACAGGGTACCTTCTTCATCCTCTGAAAATCCCGAGGCTTTCCCTTTCTTCATATTATCCTTGATCTCCTGGACATACTTGTCCTCCTTTTGAGCTGCCCTGATTTGATCTTCTAAGGTTGGTTGAACTTCCAAAGTGGCTAGGAACCCTTCTTCCACTACTTCTAAGTTGAGCCGTTGGAATTCTTCTTGAAGGGCAGGCATACTGTTCTTAATCCACAGCTTGGCACAATAACTCTTTCTGCTCAAGGCATCAGCTACCACATTAGCCTTTCCTGGGTGATAATGTATTCCAATATCATAATCCTTTATTAACTCAAGCCATCTCCTTTGCCTCATGTTAAGATCGGGTTGAGTAAATATGTACTTCAGGCTTTTGTGATCCGTGTAAATCTCGCAGCGGTTACCAATCAAGTAATGCCTCCATATTTTCAGTGCATGCACTACGGCAGCAAGCTCTAAATCATGAGTTGGGTAATTTCCTTCATGGGGTCGCAGCTGCCTTGAGGCATATGCTACTACCTTTCTTTCTTGCATCAGTACACAGCCTAGTCCTTGCCTTGACGCATCGCAGAAGACTTCGAAATCCTTCCTAATGTCTGGAAGCGTCAACACTGGTGCAGAAGTTAACCTCTTCTTCAGCTCTTGGAAACTATCCTCGCATGGTTTACTCCATTCAAACTTCTTTTCCTTCTTCAGCAACTGGGTGAGAGGTCTTGCGAGCTTGGAGAAACCTTCAATAAATCGACGATAGTAACCAGCCAATCCAAGAAAACTTCTGATCTCGGATACTGACTTTGGTTGTGTCCAATTAAGCACATCATTAACTTTCTCAGGGTCTACGGACACTCCTCCTGCCGAAATCACATGGCCCAAGAAAGCTACTTTCTTTAACCAAAACTCACACTTACTAAACTTGGCATACAACTGATTTTCTCTGAGCTTTTCCAAAACTATCCTCAAATGTTCGGCATGTTCTTCCTCATTCTTGGAATATATCAAAATATCATCGATGAATACAACCACAAACTTATCCAAATATTCCATGAACACCTTATTCATCAGGTTCATGAAGTATGCTGGGGCATTGGTTAGACCGAAAGACATCACTGTATACTCATACAATCCATAACGGGTAGCAAATGCGGTCTTGGGTATGTCCTCTGGTCTTAACTTCAGTTGGTGATACCCTGATTGAAGATCAATCTTAGAGAATACACATGATCCTTTCAACTGATCAAACAGATCATCTATTCTGGGTAAAGGGTACTTGTTCTTAATCGTCACATCATTCAAGGATCGATAGTCCACACACATGCGAAGACTTCCGTCCTTCTTCTTCACTAACAGTACTGGTGCTCCCCAAGGTGACGAGCTTGGCCTTACAAATCCTTTATCC
The DNA here is from genome assembly GCA_017311315.1 of Dendrocalamus latiflorus. NCBI lineage: Eukaryota > Viridiplantae > Streptophyta > Magnoliopsida > Poales > Poaceae > Dendrocalamus > Dendrocalamus latiflorus. Next base: position 50,119,217 of record CM029641.1, read on the forward strand.
TGCAGCTCTTCAATTTGTTTCTTAACTTCCGCCAAATCATTTGCAGACATCCGATAAGGTCTCTTGGAAATTGGAGCTGTTCCAGGTACTAGGTTGATGACAAACTCTACTTCCCTGTCTGGCGGCATTCCGGGCAAATCTTCAGGGAATACATCTGGGTACTCACTCACTATAGGTACTTTTTCCAGAGTCACTCCCTTCACACTGTTCAAACTACACCCGCTATGGGTAGGGGAGTCTGACTTATACCTTACTTGAATCCCATCAGAGTTAGTGATTGTAACAGCTCGATCAGCACAATCTATCTGCCCTTTATACTTGGTTAACCAATCCATTCCAAGTATTACATCTAAACCCTTGGAGTCTATTATAATAAGATTCGCTAAGAACTTAACTCCATTTATATCCACAACTGTGTCAGGGCAAACTGTGTTAGTCCTCATTTCCTTTCCAGGGGACTGGACTAGCATGGGGGTCTGTAGTTTACTCACATCCCAATTATACCTTTCAACCACATCTTTGATCCAATCATCTGCCTCCAAGGGATCCACTGATCCAGCAAAAGTGGGAGGTCTTGTCCTCATGAATTCTCCCAACTTAGACTGGGGTGCCTGGTTGGGTGCATGCTGGGCTGGCTGCACTTGGTTTTGTGCTAAAGCTTGAAGAAGCTGAAGTTGCATGGCTATCATTTGCTCCAAGTTGGGGGCCTGAGCAGGAGGTGGTGGAATGTTGTCCTCCGGCTGGCTGTTGGCGTCACGGCTGCTGCCAGGGTTGCTCCGCGTGTTCACCATCTGAAGCGGTTTAGGTTAGCAGAAGGTAAGAGGGAAATAGCAAAGGTAAGAGATTAGGGGAACTAAACCACATCCCAAGCCAACACACAAGAAAGAACTAGCAACCACTTAGGGGAAAACTTTATTAAAAACAAGATAACTTCAAGGATGGCTGTACCACAAGTGCACATAGGCCTGTTACAGTCCATCTAGCACACCAAAACATAACAATAAGCGTTCTAAGGACGCGGACATTTTATTTGGGTACTACGGACTCAAAAGACTACTAATCCTCTCCAAAGACGCGCTCCTCAGGGTCTTCTTCCGGGTCCTCTTCTGGATCCTCCTCCGGGTCTTCCTGACGTTCTCTCACGTGGTGACGTGAACAGTCACACTCGGCCGAGGCACGGTTACGACTGGAGGCAGTCGACCGAGAACGAGAAGGAGAAGGCTTGCGCTTCTTGAGAGTAATGACAGGTGGCGGACTGGGGCGTCGCACCTTCTTGCATGCTGTAAGTCTGATGTGGAGTCCTGAAAGTCGAGCTGGTGCCGGGTTGTTGGGGATGACAGCGGGTACTGGAGAAGACGGCGTGTAATCAACTACGGGTGAAGACGGCGCGTAGTCGGCTGCGGCCCGGAGACGTCCCAACTCAAACTCAGCTGCCTGGCTTTGGAGAAGCTGTGCGCGAAGCGTGTCGGAATGCTGGTAGCTGGAAGTGAGAAGCATCCGAAGTTGTCCAATCTCCTCCTGAGCTCTAGCATAAGTGACTGCCATCGCTTGGGTGAGCTGCACCTGATGTGACAGTCGAGGATCGTCAGTTGGAATATCAAAGGGATCTGGATACCTCTGTCCTACCCTGGGGTTGATGAAGAAGCAAAAAGGGGACTGATGTACAGCATCCTTGTGCAGGTGGCACAACTCGTCAATGGCGAGGCGTGCTGCGTCCTGGACTGCGTCGAAACAGCGGGACCGAGGGTGCTTGATGGGGTAGGTGTGGGATTTGAATTCCTCTTCCCGTGCATACAGGAATACCTCCATCGTCCAAGAGTCTCGATCCAGGATCCGCGTCTTCCGACCCCTGAAGATGGGCGGCTGACGGTACTCCAAACACTGCATCAGCTGCCGGAGAAGGCTAGCGAATGCTCCAGCATCCTCTCCATGTGAGTAGTAGTCCCACGGGGCAGCGGATGACGAACCGGCCATCTACAAAGTTTGAAATAAAGGAAGAGATTAGTAAAAGTTTTAACAAATGGAGTTGGAGACAAGAACGAGATTCTAAGTAGGAAGAGAGTAGAAGCAAAGAAGCTTACACATTTTTAATATACTCTTTTTATAAATATAAGTCCTTATGGTTTGCCATTCCTAACCTAGGTCACATCCTACAGTCAAATTGGCTCTGATACCATCTCTGTCGGGCCCCCGGATTACCAAACCCGGACCCTCTGTGTATTACAGCACTAGTCCCAGATCAAAGCTAGTGCACACAGTCAAACAGAATGGGAAACATCACCATCAACGATTTATTACAATAGATAAGAGTACTGACCACCGGGTCACCTTATTACAAAGGAGGTTTCAAGACCTCGCACAATCAAACACAGCGGAAGCAAAGTGAAATTAAAGCAGACCCATCAATATGCCACAGGCAGTTGACTGGGGAAGCGCGACCTAGTCCTCCGGGAAGAATCCATCGTAGCCACAAGCGAAGCAGTAGTTGTAGTCACCTTCTTGAGCTTCAACTTCCTCTGAGATTTTATTTTTAAGTGTAGCATGTGAGTACATAAAGTACTCCGCAAGTCTTGGGAAAAATGCATAGATGCAAGGCTTAACAAAGGAAGGCCATATGGTTCATTTGCACAAAGCAGTATTTTAAATTCAATTACTACTAATTATTTTCGAAGGCATTAATTTAATGAAGTAAATGTTTTAACAGAATTATCTTTCTAGTGAAGGTTCCAACTACCAACACTAGCTAACTAATTACCATTTGTCAAGTTTTAAACTGCGGGTTCCATCCACCCTCTCTGGCTCCATCCGCCAGGATTCCCTTCCGAGGGTTCCCTCCACCCTCGGAATACCAAACTTTTGATTTTAAAACCAAAACCAGAAATCTACCATGTGAATGCATTCCTTGCCCGCCCTTGACCGTGGGCACGGCTATTCGAATAGTTTTACACTCTGCAGAGGTTGTACAACTTTACCCACAAGAGATAAATTATCCTAAAAGTCAACACGCTTCCTTTGGCATGAGACCCAGATAAAATACCACAAAGCCTTTACCTTACTCTAATCTAGCTAGACACCACCCGCTGAGGTTTCACCGCAGAAGGGTTAAATCCGCCCAATCTGAAGCCCCCTCTTGCGCCATATGAGTACAGTAAATCCCTGTCCCTCACTGTGAACAACCAGTCCATCCCTGGCATCCACTTTCCACTGGTGGCACCTAAACTAGACTATCATAAGTTAGTCAGCTAGGTCGTACCCATATAGACTTGTGGTTGTACGGTTAATGCTCAGTTTGGACAAACACAAGCGTCGGTCCTTAATTGACTAGGGTGGAACATACACTTAACAAGTTCTCGTGCTTACTGCACCAACCCAAACAGCCATCCACCCTAATCTAAACCAACTTTCACATTTTTATTTTATTTCAAAATCACAGTGACAACTCCAATTGCCACTTCACTTTTAAACTCAAGGGTTTAACAATAAACCATAATTTCCCATTTTCAAGATTTTTCCAAAGTTATTAGATAGCAAGACTAAGCATCAACCTACCATTCTAATATTCACAAAGATTAATAGTAATCTCATTATTGAGACAAAGGAAGTTCTAGGGTGACAAGGTACATGGCAATCAATGTCAAATGAGGGCATAACAAAGTTGTAATAACTAATTCCTAAAGATTTGAACTAGTGACTTTATGTAAATAGCAATGCACATAATTTAAAATATTTTAAAAACATTTCAAAAGCATAGGCTCAAAATGATCAAAGGAGACTTGCCTTCTTGCAGGGTTTCTGGGTCTTCTTGCTGCTGTGAAGAGGGTTCGTTGACAACGTTGGAATCTACGCGAGAAAAGACGAGGCAACAAAGCAAATCAATACAAATAAAATTCAAATAAAAACCAAAAATTCAACAGAGGCCATAGTTGGATAGATTATGATTTTAGAAGAATTTAGAAATTTGAATGGCTGGATTTGGAGTTAAAATGAGAAAGTTATGCTCATTTGAAAATCTCAGATTTGAATAAATCTAGAAATTCCCAAATTTCTGACAGGTGGGGCCCACTGGAATATTAGATTTTAATTTCTATTTTTATTTTGAGAGACTGACAGGTGGGGCCCACTGAACAGTAACCACTGGTGGTCACTGACATGTGGGACCCACTGGACAGTGAGCCCACTGACTCAACCTCTGACACATGGGACCCACTGGACTCCGGGCCCACTTGTCAGAGACAGCACAGAGGGGTGGGGCCCAGGCGGCAGTGGCCTGCGAGGACAGCTGCCACTGACGGGTGGGGTCCACTTGTCAGCGCGGTTTAATTAAGAAAAACTCAACCTCCGCGTGCGGAGCCGAGGGCTCGAACGCGCGCCGAGGGAGTCGGGGGAGGGGAGAGCGAGCGGTGATAGCCAAGTGAGCGGGGAGGCTTTGCCTACCCATATAGGGCAATCAAACCTTTTGAATTACCTGCCGGAGGGGAGGCCGGGGAAGGTGGCCGGAGGCAGGGTCGTCGGCGGCGAGGGAGTGGCGGAGGGGTTCGGGTGACGCGTGAAATGCAAACCCGGAGCGGAGACGAATCCAACGGAGGGGTTGGCAGGGCTCGGGGACGGGCGGAGGTGGCCGGCGACGAGGAAGGGCGGAGCTGGCTCGGGTCCTCCGGTGCGACGGCGCTCCGACGGCGGGGAGGGGCGGCTGAGGTGTCGGGGAGGATCGCACGGCCACGGGGGTGCTCGAGGTAGCGGCGGCGAGCTTCGGGGAAGACCGAGGCGACGGCGATTACTCACCGGAGCACTTACCGGACGCGCACGGGGAGCTTCTGGTGCGACGGCGCTCGGGGCTCAAGGGGAGAAGTGGAGGGCGCTGGGAGGTGGTGCGGAAGGAGGCGAAGCCGAGGGAGCTATTTATAGGGACGGAGGAGGGGACACGGGCGCGCAATTGCTCGCCGGTGTGTCGGCCGGGAAAAGGAAGGAAAGGGGAGAAACGGGAAAGAGGGGGCGCCGATGGAAGGGGAGCCCGGGAGATCGGGGATTTGGTCGCGGCGGCGTCCGGGACTTCCAAAACCGAGGAGGGCCGGGTAAGGCAAGGCGGGATCCGGCGCGGTCTCGGTCGGCCGGCGAAAAAGGAAAGAGGGGGAAGGAAAGGAAGGCGCCGGCTCCGCGGGGACGACGGGTCTGACAGGCGGGGCCGGGTGGCAGCGGGAGCGAGGGTGCGTGCGGCTGACGGGCGGGGCCCGCGGGTCAGTGGGGGTGAGGCGGGAGTGAGAGCAGGCGGCTGGATGGCCCGCGCGGAGACTCGGCTCATCCGAGCCGTCCACGCGTCGGGCGCGGAGGAGGGGAAGGCGGGGCCGCCGGTTGACGGGCCGGGCCCACTGGACAGCGAGGGAGAGGGAGGTGCGGCCGGGATCGGCCGAGCGGCGACGTGGGCGGATCTGGGCCGTCCACGCGTCGGCCGGAGGAAAAGATTTGGATTTTTAATGATTTTTAATTTCAGAAAATGCTAGAAGTTTATTTAGGCCTCAGAAAAATATGAAAATAACTCCAAAAATTCCAGAAAATTTCACAGAAGCTCCTGGATATATTTTGGATTTAATAAAATTATTTCCAACTACTGTTGATATTTAATTTTCATATTTTGAATTACTTTTTAAATTCTGAAAAATAGTTTTTAAATTCCAGAAAAATCCAGAAAGGCAAATAAAAGCCAAGTAAAATCCAATTACCTTAAAATAATTAATTTGAATTTAAATTTTTCAAAAAGCCAAATTTTGGGATGTGACATTTAATCTCATGGACTACTATGTCATAATCACAAGTTTTCCAATGCCCTAATCAGAGTACCAACCATTGGCTTAAACACAAATAATGAACTATCCACTGGAATGGATCTAGAAACACATGCAACTGAATATACATTATACGTACCAAGATCAAGTGGCAATAATGGAAGCAGGAAACAATGTTGTTCTTTCTTGCAGAACGCCATTGAAGGACATGCGGAAGAACATCAAAGTTTTACGTAGACGTCCGTCTATTCGGCCAGGGTGGGCTAATGGGCTTCACTACGGATGTGTGGGCCATCGGGAATGCCATGCATCTGGATGTCCACGAGTGGACGCTGTTTCACTCCACGTCCTTCCTAGATTCGTAAATATCAGTCCCACTTTCCTAGTTTCGTGAAATCAGGATTATTATTAAGAGTATTGCTATACAATATTCGACTGTTTTAGAGGATAAAAACAGTCAGATTGATCTAGGACGTTAGATTTCTATCCAACGGATCCACCCATATAAGCCCCCCTCCAAAAAAAATGACTCCCTCAAAAAAAAATGATCTAGGACGTTGGATCTCCATCTAACGGCTCAAAATCTGACTGTTTTTGTACTAAAAAACAATCGAATGTTGTATAGACACTCCCTATTATTAACTATAAATAAAAATTTTGGCTTAGGTTGGGATAGAAAATATTAGAGTTTTAATTTGGTAATCAGCAAAAAGAAATCCAATTCACCTTCTCTCTTAGGCATCTGATCCACTTCAATGTGTTGATCAATCTTTGAATTACATATATCATCGACTTTGACAATTTGCTAAAAAATTGGTTACCACATTGCATACATCACCAAGGAGCACACTGATAGGATGCGGTGCTGCCGTCAGAAAATTTTCAGGCAGCAACACAATGCTTTTTCATGTGGTATTGCTGATGGTTTTGTTTATGTGATTACCTCCTTATCCCGCGTGTAGCCTCTGTTTTTGGAAGGAAGAGAAGATCGGGAAGTAGGGGGACGAAGAGATGGAAGGGCATAAGCGTCATTATAGAGGGCAAATAACGGATTTTAAGCTGATTACATCCTGTTTGGTATCTTTAGTGGCAAATATCCGATTGTCCCATTAGTTTACCAGTATTCATATTAAGGGGAATATTAGATCATGGGAAATGTAAGATTGCGCACACCAAATTCATTACACATTGTTTTTCAATGTAACATTATTCAGACAAATAAATGACTCCCTCGTTTAACGCAAAATAAGAACAGAACAATTGATCAAACACATAACACAAAGTCACGTCGATGCCGGCATGCAGATCACAATGTTGAGGAACGAGTCCATTCTCATCAATTGATTAGTGGACCATCACAATGTTGTGTCAAGCTGTAGATGTTGCGAAAGACAGTTATCAAGAGGAAGAAGGCACTGCCAGCGAGGGAGATCGGTGCCCACGGGCTCCTGAAGTACGTACGGGCTATGTACGCCCGCCAAAAGCTCCATTTCTTCTGGCAATGTTTGCCCATCCGCCGGTGCACCTCCATCAGTGGGCTGTTCTGGGGATAAACGTGTAGGTCATTCGACAGATTCATGAACAACTCGACCACCTTGTGCTCGTTGCCCAGAGCATTCCTCATGATCCCTCTGGACACCAGCAAGCTGACGTCCTCAGCTGACGTGATAATGTGGGACATGAAGAAGACATAAGCGGTGATCGGGAAGGACGTCCGTAATGCTCCCAAGGGAACATGGAGCCGCTCAAATGCAATCTGGTTAGTGAAGATGGACTCAGTTAATTCATTCACTGTGAGCATCGGCAGGCTGAGTGTGCGGCCGACGAATTTGATGTCATTCACGTTCTTGTTGTCCAGCTTCCTCAGGTGGATGCCTGCGTCGTGTATCGCTGTCGCGGAGATATCATTGGTCGGCGACGATTGCAAGTCACGTTCCTGGCCGTCATCATCATGAGCTTTTGGTGACTCGTGACGGATGCGGCTATGGCGGAAAACGTTGAGGGGGTGTAGAAGTGGTTCCAGGTTCTCAGGCCATTTGGTGCTTGGTGACAAGAACTTGAGCACCAGCTCGCTAATTCCATGGACGGGCCCACACTCACCCTGTAAGCATTCGGGCCAATCAATTTTGTCATGATGCTGTACTGTAAAAACAAAGGTGAATGTACATAAAAGTAATGTACGCACCGGCGGTTGTTTATTGCTCTCAACAGCGACAAGCTTCTCCAGAACAAGCAGCGGCAACTGGTTCTCGATTAAGAGCATGTCCCGACGGACGTACGGCATCGTATTCACGTGAGCGTGCCAGCCGAAGATGGGGTCGTCGTAGTCATAATCGTAGCCCTCTCTCCCGATGGCCATCCTCAGTTCCTCACCACCTCCAGCATGAAGGAGCCGTCCGTGATCATCATCTCGACGAAGCAATCCCGGTTTTGCACGGGCAGGTCATGGTACATGGACTCAAGCTTCTCCGCCACTTCATTCATGGCTTCGATAAAATCCTGTATCGGCTTGCGAGCCCGGTGGAGGAAGTGCACCAGCGCCCTCCGTTTATGGTCCAGCATGGGCTGGAGGTGCTCGTCGCGGTGGTGGTACGGACCAAAGGACACCATCTGCGGTGAGTAGTTGCTTTTGTTCTGATCCCTCATGCGCGTTGGTACCTGGTAGATGCACGCCCTCCATTCTTCCGCCTTCTCCCTGCGGATCTCTTCTTCCGGCAGCCACGTCCAGCAGCCGCCTACAGTGCCGTCTGCTGCAATTTGATTTTGAATTATTTCATATTTACCCCTCCACTCGAAAATATATAGATGCCGTCTCTTATGTGTACTTCTTTGGCCGTCAATTTTTCGTAGTACCAAGTTAGGAAAAAAAAAGCTAAAAAACTATTACTATATTGTCCAGAAACAGTAATTATTATATTGTGATAGCAGTACATTTCATAACGACCCGCTTGCAAATGTAGATCGTGCTCCCATGAGTGCAATTAAGTTCTGACCACCATCAGTATTATATAGAACGTATATAGTGGGTGTATTCTTTTCCACCATCAGTACTATTCTCACTCTTCCTTTTTCCACTCTCTCTCTCTCCCTCGTACGCACGGCAGCCCGGCGACTAGCGGCACCATAGCGGAGGCGTGCAGGCCAGGTGTGGCTGAGAAGGACAACGGCGCGAGCTGGGCGCGGCTGAGAGGCGGCGATGCAAGCCAGGCACGATCGAGAGGCGGCGACACAGGCTGGGTAAGGCTAGGAGATAGCGAAGCAGGTCGGCCTGGCCAAGAGGTGTCGCGACAGGCCGGGCGCGGGGCTGGGGGCGTGTAGGCTGGTGCGGTGACCCAGTGCCAGCGCAGCGGCCCGGCAGCGGCGTGGTGGAAGCACGCAGGTCAGGCGCGACCGGGAGGAGCGGCGGTTTAAGCCAGGCGCGGCCGAGAGGCGGCGGCGCATGACAGCGGCAGTGGCGGCGCGCGGCGGTGACGGCTGGCGGCCGGTGGCAACGACATGGCCGAACAGCTGTTCAAGCTGCCAAACGGCGTTTCGCACGGCCAAACGGAGTTTCGCTCGGCCGAACGGTGTTTCACTTGGCCAAACGGCCGTTTGTGCAACCAAACGACGTTTTGCTTGGCTGAATGGTGTTTCACATGGCCATAGGGCTAGCAAACCCGTTTCCTCTTCAGTCAAGTTTATCTCCCATCATTCCTTTATCGAAATCATCTATGCCTGATCGTTAAACTTTCCATTTTATCGTGTAGGATATCACTAGCTGTTGAGGGAGCATTCGTGTAGTTGTGCATTCCAGATCCTTCATGCAACGTATCCGCTGAGCGTGCTCAAGGCAAGTACCTCATGGTCGCTCATGGTCGTGACATGTTCGTTTCACATATCATATGTTTCCAGCTTACTTGTCACCCTGTCATTGAGTACAATTATCACACCACTCATGCTTGCCTGACTATTATCATATCATTAAAATTATCACGCTAATATCATATCACTAAAGTTAAATGACTAAAGTCACCTTGCTAATATTGTATCACTAAAGTTACCTAGCTAATATCATATTGTTAAAGTTACATGTCTGATATCATATCATTAAAGTTATTATATCACTAAAGTGACCTGGTTGATATTATATTACTAAAGTTACCTTGTTGATATTGTATTACTAATGTTACCTGGCTGATATCGTATCACTAAAGTTACCTGGCTGATATCGTATCACTAAAGTTACCTGGCTGATATCGTATCACTAAAGTTACCTGGCTGATATCGTATCACTAAAGTTACCTGACTGATATCGTATCACTAAAGTTACTTAACTGATATCGTATCACTAAAGTTATCTGGCTAATATCATATCATTAAAGTTACCTTGCTGATATCAGATCACTAAAGTTACCTGGCTAATATCATATAATTAAAGTTACCTGTCTGATATCATATAATTAAAGTTACGTGGTTAATATCATATCACTAAAGTTAACAAGCTATTGGCATATCACTAAACCTTACCTGGTTATTATCACATCACCAATACTTGCCTAATTGTTATCGTATACTAATACTTGCCTGATTATAGACTTTTAATACTGTATTCATATCATGATATTTTAGGTTATCTTGTTTCACATGCTTTTATGTTTATTAGGATGCTTAGTTAAAATGTTTTAGAATTTATGCTTTTAATTAGTGTTTTAAAATTCATGCTTAAATCGTCAATAGGGGTAGCATATGAACATGTTTTAACTTAGGTTTAAATTAGTAGCACTCCTTTGACATTAGGGCTGTTATGTTTTAGTTTCTTAATATCATGATCCATTAATTGTATGATGTTGTTTTTGAGCCATGAAGGATTTATGTATTAAAACTGTTAATCTGACTAATAATCACTTATCATATAATAAAATTGGAATGGTTGATAACCTTGTGTAAGCTATATTATATTACCTCTTTAGGATAACTCCCATATCACTATCACTACGTCATCATTCCACATCGCCCTCATATCAAAAATTATGTCTCTCCATTTTTCAACCTTACCAAACCCTTTTCATTTCTCATAACTTTATCTTAGTCTTTTCTTAGTTCCCTTAAATTCATATCATACATGTTAACAATATAACAGTTACTTGGCCTGGGGTTATCCACATATAGGGGAGATTACCACTCACCTGATAACGTACGGGGGGTCGTACACTCTCGTTACTCAGGATATTATACCCCATCGGTGGTTATACAGTCGAGGACAGTGACGTGCCTGACTATTCTCATATAACTGGGTATGTCAGAAGTGATCGCCAGTGTTATTGCCATAACTTACTAAATAACAATTACCTTTTATTCTATTGATCCTGTCACCTCTATCCCTGACATTTATCAGTGTTTCCGGTAACCCGATTTTATTGCAATTAACCTGTGTGAATTACTTGCTTACATTACCTGTCATTTACTCACAGTGTTGTGATCGTTGTTGGGTACTTGTTGAGATTTTTAAATCTCACGCTTGCTCTTTTCATTCTCAGGTAAAAGGTCGGTGGAGTGATAGCATCATGCATGGGTGGGAGCACTTGAGTTTTCAGCACCGTGGCTTGCTATTATTTTGTTGTTTTCTTTGCTCTTATTTGGGTAGAAGTGGACCGGTCCTATATTTGAAACATTTATTTCAGTTTCCGTTGGTTCTCTCTTAAAATTTTAATTTCTTTGTAATTTCCAATGTTGTTCTTATTTATTCCTTACTTTGGCCATGATATTCCTTAGTAGTATCTCATATTGGTATGTGGGGTGCTACACTGTCACATCTTTTTTTTTGCATAATTTAATGTGTATAAAACTAGTATGTAATTGATGTAAAAAGGCTATGCACAAAAGAATAATATGTATTGGATCATTTCTCAATGTATCACATCACATACTAATAACTAATGAGCAAACTAGTGGACGAGGGCATATATACATTCAACGTCTAAATAAATGGGTACTCCTTGATGAAATAGTACTCGAATGAGAGGGTAGGAGAGGCAAATTTATTTCATCCATTGGATCTAAATCTGATGACTTAAAATTTGAGTACTATTTAGCAACAAAGCACTCTAAGTAACAAAGCACTCAAGTACTTCTTGGACATCACCATATAATTTTTCATCATTTCTAACACACTAATATCATATTATGACAGTAATTAGCGATCAAAGTGATACTTTAGTGACTACAGCAATATTCAAAATTACAAACATTTGCAATCGCGTGGACTATCATCTTCACATGACCAATAAAAATAACTTTATATATAATTAAATTTGATGGCATGTCACCGTGAAAGAGACCAAGGCTACGTACGGTACCTGGTGTCAGCAGTTGCTGCTCAGAGCAAGTCTTATAATACAGCCTTCAGCTGGCTGTATGAATACTTACAGCTCACTTTTCAGTCTACTCATATAGTAGTTACAGCCAGTTGAAGGCTGTATGACCTACCCCTTCCTCTCACAAAGTTTCTTGGTTCTTGTGCTTCAGCTGGCTGTAAGCTTAGAGCAGGTACAATAAGGCTTAGTCAGCAGGCTATAGCAAATATAATATCAACCAAATCTTACGTGGCAGAGAGAGAAAGGAAGAGAGAGAAGGAAGCTGGCTACTAAATTACAGCTAGCTATAGCACGTAAAAATATGCATTTCACTCTCTTACACGTGGGGCCAAATAGTTATTGTAATAGCTACCTTATTGTATGAACTATTTTTTTGAAGACTATAGATGAAATGGACAAATGTTATAGTCACTAGTTGGCTATACTATTGTACTTGCTCTAAAGCCCACCTCTCTTCTCTCTCCTCCTCTCTCTCCTCCACCTCAGCATACAGCCAGCTTACAGCCCCTTATAATACTTGCTCTCAGGCGCTTGTTCAACGGTGACGACAACACCTCTACACTCGTGGAAGTTGTCGAGCGCCTCCTCCATGTCAACTACACCCGACATCCAATCCAATCTTGGACTGCCCGCCGGCTGCAGAGAAGGGATTTGATTGATGCAAATTATATTGAACGTGTCTTTGTTTTCTATTGCACTGAAGGCAGATGCAAATATGGGTCGAAGAACTGTCGAGATGCAAATATATATACGTGTGTGCAGTGATGGATGGAGCATGTTTGAGATCATTGTACGTGGCTAGCTGGCAAGCATAGCTAGCTATTGTAATAAACCCTGAAGAAGGGAGGAATATCATTAAAAAAAGGTTAGATCTTTGCAAGGAAGGAATTGCATTGCAATAGAGGCAAGGAAGGGCATGTTCTTTTCGGCTATAGTTTATAACTTTTGGCTAAAATTTTTGAATTTTGGTTGTTTACGGTACAGATTACGAATAGACAGATACTCACTTGTGATTTTAGCTGGTACAGATGTTGGACTTTTAATGTGTAGATCGTTTAACTTGTAGACCCCATCTTGAGAAAATACTCTGTTTAAAAGTTAGGTACTGTAGCAAAAGCTAAAAGCCGCCAACTTTTGATTTAAAGAACACGCCTGAAATTGCGTTGCAATAGAGGCAAAGAAGGTATAAAGCATAATGGTTGATTTTGCAGGAGGATGGACGACAGTTATCTTGCTACAGAATGCTCATGTTAGCACATCTTTATATTCTAGTTTTTTCTAGAGTTGCTCTAGGCACATACAGGGGACTTTTTTTTGTGCCACCTAAGGTAGAGTAAAGAGATGCAAACTGAAAAAAAAGTCCCAGGGGACCAACCCCCCCTATTGCAAGTTTGCAACACATTCTCGCTGCCATCAATTGCTGCAAAACCAACTCTTCAGGGTAATTAGCATCAATCAAAACAACGCTTATTCCAGGTACCCGTTTGACGACAACGCCACCATCAACACCATCCAGGACACGACATTCCGCTTGGTCATCTCTCAAAACAACCTCTTGGCATCCAACACAAGGCCACGGGAACCGTACAGGTGCACGAGCGGCGGTAGTAGGCATGGCGCGGAGGTGGAGAGGCGGCGAGGCGGGACGGTAGCCGCTTGGTGTGGTACTACTTGTAGACCACTAGGCCTAGTAATGGACTAGACTTTATAGGGCTACGAGGGTGGGGCTTCTAAATAGGCTAGCTTTAGGTCATATTAAATAGGCCAAAACGAGAAAAGGGTAACGATAGGGTTGAGCTGACTTTTAAATAGGATAGGGTTATAATTTGGTGTCGCTCGGTTGGGCTGAAAAGCTATAGCTTATAGCTGAAATTGCACTGTAGCTGATTAAAATTACACTGTAACTGAAGGTGGCTTATTTGATGTAATTAAATTTAAAAAAATTAAAAATATATTAGCTCATCACGGACAACGCAAACGAATACAGGAAAAAGAATCGGCAAAAAGCTTAAAAGACAAAAGTTTAGAAAAAGATGAAATTCAGAAGTCAAAAGTTTAAGCCGAAATGAGCGGGGCAAAATAAGCTAGTAATTTTTGATCAAATTCGTGATTGTAGCTCATAGAAAGAACAGAGTTGTGCACCTCAACCCTACGAGCACGTAATGGTAGCTGTTAGAAATTGGCCCATTTATTTATGGCTCATTTCCTTAATTCCAAAGCATGCATAGTTTAGTACTATATTGCTAAAAAAAGGTGAGGAAGACCGATTTATAAGGTGGAGTTCTTGAATATGGATAGAGATTGTATGAGAAGGTTCTGTCTAGTTACATACACGCGCACGCACGCGAGTGTATTCGTGTATTTACGCATGAAAATCTTGTGACTTGCGACCGTGCCGTAACGTGGCGCGCCCTTGGCAGACCAAGTCTATCTTTAGTTTTGCTGAACCCTGCACCTCACTCTCTCTGTTTGAATGAGATTCAAGCTTTTGAATTTGAGGCTTAATTGGGTTTTGCATCACTAATTTATTATGTTTGTCTCCTCATAAAATTTGAAATTAAAATATTGTCCACATTTGTAACAGTAGCTCAGTTCGCAAACCACAAACCTCCCAACTACCCAGGCTGCGCCGCCGCAATAGCCACGCGCGGCGGCCTGGGCGGCGTGGCGTCGTGCAGCCATCTTCATTTTCTACGTGCTGCTCTCTTTTATTTCTCACCCATCAGAAGGGAGAGGCGGCGGAGGGAGAGAGGAGACCGAGTGATAAGAGTAGGGAAGGATCTGGGCAGAGAGGACCTTTCGTTCTTCTCCATCGAGGTATGGATCGAGACACCTGCGATTTTTGAGTTAGTCGCGGGTGTAGGAGCAGATCTGTAGTGTTCTTTGCCAGAGAGAAGTGTGGGAGCCGAATCAGTTCTGTGGTTTTGGGTTTGATTTGTCTTCTCTCGCCTTGTATGCTTTTCAATTGGAGCTCTAATATTTAGTGCAAAAGATTAATCTCATCCTAACCAAGGCCTGCTATCAGGGGCTAGTAATGAATAATGATCATTTTTTTGCCAAGTGCAACATTTATAGATGTGGAGATGAGGTGGCCACGTTTATGAGCGGGACACAAGTTCTGTTTGGACCTAGACATGATTGTGGGAAAGGGAATACATGGGACCTAGACATCGCCAAATGTATAGGCTGATCATATTCATATCTTCGAGAATCATGCAAACTATTTAGATGTTTTTCCTCACAGCGCTTCTAAATTTGATAATACTTGGGAATCTTGTCAGGGGCGATCAATGCATATTTTCTACAGTACCTGTTGCAAGTCATCAGCCCTATCATTCAATGTGTCAAGAGGGATGAATATTGCAAAGGAAACTTCTCCGAAGACTTTATTTCAAAAAAAAAACTTCTCGGAAGACTCAATTATGTACTATGCCTCTCATCTCACAAGTTCGAGTTGTAGTCAAATATTAGTTGGAACCGGTCGACAAAATTCAGTCCCAAAGCAACCAGCTCCTATCTGTTACAGTAAGCTCAAGCTGCCCCTTACCACTTACCTACTGCTTCTGCGCCCCATGCGTCTGCTAGTAAGGAATAGCCAAAATCGTTCAAATAGCGAGAAGAGAAAAATGCCAGCTTAAAGTCGGCACCATTCTGCTCACAGATCAGAATCCATCACGAACACCAAACCACAAATGAAGCACACTTTAGAATATCCGTCTATGTAACATAAACGTGCAGTGAATGCGTAACATGTTAATCCCCGCTTATTTCAGCTTCAACTTCTAATTTCTGGCTTATTTTTTACTATTCATAAATTTCATCTTTTTTCTAAACTTTTAACATTTTTTGAGTTTTTTTGCCGGTTCTTTTTTCCCGTATTCGTTCGCATTGTCCGTAATGAGCTAACATATTTTTCTATTTTTAAATTGTTTAAATTTAATTAAGCTAAATAAGTCACCTTCAGCTACAGTAAAATTCCAGCCGTTACAGTGCAATTTCAGCCATAAGCCATAGTTTTTCAGCCCAACCGAGCAGGACAGAAGTTTGTGGTGTACTCACAGTTTGCATTGGCTTCAATTCACAACAGGCCCCGTGGAGGTAGTAGTGAGTGCGGCGGCGGCGTGCGGCCCCCTAGGGTGGATCACAACGATCACCGCCTCCAGCAGCTACTCCTTTCAACCCCCCATGCCTGAAGCCAACTTGGTGGGTGAGCAAATCAATCGACGTATTCTTGATTTGGGGAAGCGACATAGCTAGCTGCTTGCACATAGAAAAATGGAGAAGAAAAACGAGAGATCTACAGTGGAACATGCAAAGGCTCCAAGCTTGCTAGGGTGTGCTAACATGCCGGAATCCATGTGGCCACCGTCGGAGGTGGCGCAGCCTCTGAGCGGATTACGGTAGGGAATCGCCGGGACTCTGCCCTTGTCCGCGAGCTCCGCGGAGAAGCGGTGGGTGGTTTCACTACAGCCCTTCTCCGGCTGTCGGCTCGGGTACCGGCCCAGAATTCGAGATTATGAGCTGAGTGGTTCGAGTGTGCTTGGGCCCGGAATACGCTTACCGACAAAACACATAGCAATAAGTCAAAGAAAAAACTCTGAACAGCGGAAACACTACAGAATTCTTGCATGCCCACACTAATTAGCAATCAAACAGTGTTAGCAAAATTACTCAAAAGGGCATTAATATTAGGAAACAAATAAATTTAGTGCTCATTCACATCGTACATAATGTAATGTATGACAGTACGAGTACAGCATCCGGTTCACTCGCAGCTCAGCAGCAACAAATCAACTATCCAACTCTGTCGGATCCCGAAGCAGCAACTTCAGGACTCTCTGTGTTAATCGCACTGTCCCAGGAAAAGCTAGTGCACACAGAGTCAACAGTGATGCATATCTCATATACAACCACACTTTATTATATAACAGCATAAAGCCAAAACAAAAGAAGACAGTGGAAGATGAATGTAGCACAACCCATCCAGCCTTCCCACAAGGCGAATGATTGTAAGACATGGCCTACTCGCAATCCTCATCGTAGTTGTCGAGGTCTTCCTCTGGAAAGAAGTTAAGTTTAGCAACATGAGTACAAAAGTACTCCACAAGTTACATCAGGAGTTTAACAGAGTCAATGCATGCATAGAGTGTATCAAAAGAAGGCATAATATGGTTAGTTTGCATAAAAGACAACATTGGAGTAAATATCATAAAGCAAGTACAAAAACTAAATTTGATACAGTATGCAAAAACAACATTGTAATCAAAATAAATATCGTTAATGCAGGTCCATCCTCTACACTAACCTATTCACGGGTATCCCACCCGGACCACCTTTCCTGAAAAGATTTCATATGGATTCCGTCCATCCCTATGGTTTTTAATTTCTTATGGATTCCATCCATCCATAAGTTTTCCACAAACCATTTTGAAAACAAAAGTCTAATACATGAAAAACTTTACTCAGTTTGCCCATGACCGTGGGCACGGCTATCCAGGATAGATTATAAACTCTGCAGAGGTTGTACAGTTTTACCCACAAGACATGATCATCCCTATTGCCACCGGAGTAACACACTTCCTTAGGTGTGTAACGAGGAGATCATGACAAAGCCTTTACAATGTTCTGCAGTCAACTTAATCACGCCACCACTAAGATTTCACCACAACATGAATCTCATGGCTTACGCCGCGCTCACATTCAGCCTATAGCGAGACCGAGTTGCAACTTCACAAATTATTCGGCCAGGTCTGTCCTATACTAGACCTATGGTAGTACGATAGAGCTTTGCAACAGTAGCTCATAGATCGGTCCTTAACTTGACTTAGGCCTAACCACTTACCCCTTGTGCTTGGCAATCGACATTGAGTCACCAAACATCAGTGCATGCCAGAAAGCACCCACCACCATACCAATGCCTAAGTCTAAACTAAGTTTTATATTTTGTTTGGAAATAATTTCGTAAACATTCTTGACTCACCAAAGTCAAGAATTCATTTTTAAAGTTTATCATTTCATATGAAAGATTTGTCCCAACCCATAATCATTCTAAGCATGGCTAAGCAATTCTACAAAATTTCTAGTTAGTGCTAATGTACTAACTAAGTTTTATCTAGGGTTGACAAGGTATAAAGTTATTCAATGTCAAATTTGGTTGTCCAACAGATTTAGGCGTAACTAGAGTTCAAAACTGAATTTAAACTAGACTTGAATAAAAATTACGCATGCATATCAATTTAAAACAACATAAATAATTTAAAATATTGGGATTAACATAGTCAAAGGTGTAACTTGCCTTGCTCAGGGTCTTCATTCAAGTCGTCGCAGTCGTTCTCTTCGAGGTCTTCGTAATCTACACGCGAAGAACCAAATAAATAAAATTTAAACAAAAATTCAAATAAAATTCAAAAAGAGTCTAGAAATGGGTAGTTTAGGATTTTAGAAGAATTTAAAATTTTGAACGGATCAAATCGGACTTAAAATGAGGAAATATAGGCTTCCAGAAGTTTAAAAAGAGCAAAAAAGAAAAAAACTGATTTTGGGAATTAGTTTTTGTACTTGAAAAAGGCTAATTATGACGTCAGCAGGTATTTAAATTTTGAAAGCAGATGGATTAACAAAGTAAGCAGCCTTTGTAACAGTTCTTAATTACGTAGGCTACATAGTAACCTTTTGCAAACACAAAATGGAAAAAGGAGGCAGCAAAAGAGATTTACAGTTGTACCTTCCAAGCCGTTGCTGCTGTTGGGCGAGGGACTCGAATATATTAAGTCTTACCATTCAGTATACAAATATCTTATAGGGGGCGATTATTTGGGCTTTTTTTGTGGCTTATGGCTGAAAAACACTGTAGCTGACAGAGGCTTATTTAGCATAATTAAATTTAAAAAAATTAAAAAATATAAAAAAAATATGTTAGTCCATTACGTATAATACAAATAAATACGGGAAAAAAGAACCGGCAAAAAAGCTCAACAAAAAGTTAAAAGTTCAGAAAAAGATGAAATTTATAAATAGTGAAAAATAAACCGAAAGTCAGAAGCTGAAACTCTTTTGATCACTACCTATATCTTTATTGGGAACGTGTTCAATCTTTTGCCAATTTGGGTCTCCGATTGTTTTGCACGACCTCATGAACTCCTCAGTGCAGAGAGAGATACTCAAGTACTCAAGAGACTGGGGCAGTCTTGGTAGTGATCGAATATTCTCGCAGTAAAAGATCGACAATTCCTTGAGCGACGTGAGTAGGGGTGAAAACGGGTCGGATTTTTTCCGACCGAACCGGTACCGAATCCGACCGGTAGCAAATTCGGTAAACTAATTTAATATCCGGTCGGATTCGGTTTCGAATACGGATATGTATAAACGGATTCGGTAACGAATTCGGTATAGCTAATATCCAACCGAATAAATTCGGTATTCGGTTATTCGGATAGTATCCGAATAAAAACCGAATACATATCCGATTATGCGAGCGCTCGGCTACAGGAGAGGTCCCCTCCAAAAATTGGCTTATGCTGCTTGTTGCGGCGTGCACGCGGTATCCTTCAGTAAAAGATGGAAGAATAGTTCGCTTTGTGCTCACCTCGCAGCTGCGTGCTTGTTTTGGTTGCCCTGGCCCTCGTTATATGCTTCGCCCTCGCTGCGCAGCTCTCGCCAGGAAGCGATGTGGTACTAATCGCCCACTCCTACGCGCTCAGCCGCGTGCCTGCGCACACCGAATTGGGCCAGGCCCGTGAGAGCTCCCACCAACCTCAAGTTACTGAGCCGGGCTGGCATTGCATCGCATAAGGAATTTATACGAGAGATGGCATCACATCTTGGACTTCTGGATCTCACCCACTTGCATATGTGTTTTAAATTCTATACTTGTTTTTTTATACAACTAATGGTTTTTTATCTGTATTTTTTAGACAGATGCGGGTGTTGAAGGTACTAACGTAGATAGTGTATATGATTTTAGATTCAAAAAACTATTTAAAAAACTCACTTCAAAAAACCACTATATTTATTTTGACTTTTGGAGAAACCAAACACCAAAAATCTAAAAGAACAAGGTATTAAGCTCTCTCTTCTTTCTTTAACTAATACCTTGTATGGAGGCAAAACAGAAAAAGTACTTGTATTTTATGCCAAGCATGCTACGACAGGCTAAAAAAGCTTGGTTAGTGAGTGAAGTGGATTAAGGCGTGGTAAGATACCTTTATTCATTATCTTTTTATTGCTCGATAATACTTGCTACTAATATGTTGATTCAGGTATTGCACTCTTCTTTTTGTAAATGTTTTTTTTATCTTTTTTCGTTACAAATTTGCTTCTAACTTAGTTTGACATATTAATGGCAAATTGTAGGAGTATTGGTTTCAGATTTTATATAAAACCAAAAAGCCGTTGTAACTTTGTAAGCTTTTGGAATTAAAGTACAAGCTTTTGGAACTGTAATCATCCGCATTATCCGCCTATATTATCCGTTTCCGAGCCGAATCCGTTACATATCCGTCCCGATGGTACCGTATTCGAAACTCCGAATAATCCGAATTCGTATTCGTATCCGGTCTTACCGTATTCGACTCCGAATCCGGAGAAAAAATGTGGGTTAGGATACGGTTTAAGCAATATCCGTCCGAATCCGATCCGTTTTCACCCCTAGACGTGAGGTGCTCCATATTATCTGGCAAGGCGTCCCACCAGCAGCCGCTAAGTGAGAGACCACGAAGATGAAGGAAAAACTCATTTCTATCAGGAATGGCTCCCAACGGGCTGCACCCGATGAGTACAAGTTGTTGCAGATGCTTCGGTCCATTCTTGTTACCAACCATCCAATCTGGGTACCTCGACCCTTCGTAGTTCTGGATAGCCAGCTTTTCAAGGCCCATCGGAGGGCAAAGGCCCTCAAGTATCTCTGCTTCAAGGTCTGCACTGCAGCTCCGTAGTCCATCATCACGGGACCACACAAGTGTTAGATCTGTGAGGTGCTCCTTGCCAGCTAGATTGGCTTCAAGAGCTTCCTCTTTGCTTCCAACATTCCCAAGACCCCAGATCACTAGCCTTCCTCGAAGCTTGTTTAGGTCCCTCAGCTGCCGTAACTCGTACCCAGGTTCCTTCCTTACATCGAAGATAGGTAACGTTTGGAGTGACGTCAGCCTGATAATGTTCCGAAGATTCAGACGACTGCCTGGGGCCAATATATGACGCAAGTTGATGAGGTTACTCATATCTTGACCACGGTCAAACACCAGTTCACTGCAAGAACCGAAATCTAGCACCTGCATATGGTAAAGCTGCGTAAATGTGCTAGGTAAAATTAGCTTCAAAAAGTGGCTCATCTTAATTGCAAGATAGCGTA
Organism: Dendrocalamus latiflorus; assembly: GCA_017311315.1. Classification (NCBI taxonomy): domain Eukaryota; kingdom Viridiplantae; phylum Streptophyta; class Magnoliopsida; order Poales; family Poaceae; genus Dendrocalamus; species Dendrocalamus latiflorus. Next base: position 50,140,696 of record CM029641.1, read on the forward strand.
TATGCTTTAATTGGCCAATAGATGCTGGGACTGATAATTGGCTGCACTCTCTCTCGAATGGTATGCTCAGTATCCGCAATTTCCTCAGCCTCGTGAACATACTCTCTAAGTCTTCGTCTTCAATTTCTTCGTTCATTGTACCACTACCAATGATGAGAGTGCGTAAATTTTCCAATTTGAGTATCTTCTCAGCCAACAATCCTCTATTACAATTCTCAACAAAAAGATGGCGAACATCTCGAGGAACTTCTCCTGTCCAGCCATTCTCAATTATGAAGCAATCACTTCCTGCTACCTTCTCTGCTAAATCATGCAGCAGATCATGAATTGTATAGTAGACCTCGCCCGAGAATGTCTCTCTTTGTAGCTGCAGAAATGAGGTTGACACTAATTTATCAAAGTAATCCCGAGCAACATCCTCCACTTCCTCTCCTATTTCTGTTGTCTTTATGAACCCTTCTGCCACCCAAAAGTTTACTAAGTTATCACGTCTCAAACGATGTCTTCTTGGGAAAATACTGCAGTAAGCAAAGCACCGCCTGGCCTGCTCATCAAGGTGCTGGTAGCTCCACCACAGAGCTCCCATGGTATCAGTCAGCACGTCCCGATCCCGAACTCTTCTCCAAAAGTCAACATGTGGTCTTATACGTAGCTGACCTCCCACTGTTCCGGCTAGTAGAGGTGATCTCTTCAGCTTTTTTGCAATGTCAACCCCAATGGTTTCGAATATTCTTGGATCTTGGCCATCTAACCTTGCGCCTTCAAGTGCATAATGCATGAACAATTCAAGGAAGGCACGCTCATCCAAGTCTGGTATGGGAATACAACTCACAGCACCCAGAGCTAACAATGCATCTTCAGTTCGACTGGTCACTAGGATCTTGCTTCCTGCCTTCCCAACCTCCAATGGAGAAAGCTCCTCCTGACTCAAATCCTTGTTGTACCAGACATCATCTAGGACCAAGAGGAACCGTTTTCCATGCAGTACTTCCTCCTTTACATGATTTTGTAGGGCAGTAAGACCCTTGAATTGAGGGCATGGTTTGTTTGTAACCTGCTCAATCATCTCACTGAAAATGGTATCCACACGAAAATTCTGGGAAACATGAACCCACATAACAAGGTCGAAATAGCTTCTTTTTTTTTCATACTCGCAAACATACTGTGCGAGGGTTGTCTTCCCAGACCCGGGGATGCCATGAATACCAATTACAGAAAAACATTTACCACCACTTGAGCTTGGGTTCTCACGAAGCATACTTATTATCTGCCGACGGTCCTCCTTTCGGCCAGTTACCTTGCGTGGTGGATCTGCAGCAGTGGCCTTCTGTACATATTTGGCAGTAACTTCTGGTCTATGGTCGCTTGGCAGGTTTGCCAGCCCAATAATCTTCTGTGCTTCGTCAATAAGTTTTTCTATCTTCTTCAGCATTTCCTTCAAGCGACTTTTCAAAGGCCCAGGCATAGTCGAACTTGATTTGGAACCAACGTCCTGCAAATGCAAGCAAAAGCTGAGCTGGTTGGAGAAAAGTGACGTCTGCATCTCCCAGGGGCCGTGGTGGCGTGAACCGTGGGAAAGAAGTAGTGATACTTTTTCTTAAGCCATGCTTTAACTCAATCCAAATCAACGAATTAGGTACCAGAAAAAAAATGGGGATTAGGTACCAACTTAACAAACCAAATCTACTGAAACTTGGAGCCTAACATAGATTACTCGGCTGGGCCCCAGTTGGCCGCGCCTGGGGATGCCGACGCCTGCTGTGTCGGCCCCACATGACATACCAGCTGAAAGCCTTGCGCAATTACATGATATAATTTCGGAAATAATTTTTACCTAAAATATATAGATAATGCAAAACCACTTATTATCCGCCGACGATCCTCGTCTCGGCCAGTTAGTTACCTTGCATGGTCACCCGTGTGCACCCGCGTGCCCGACCGCGCCTATACCCCCTGAGATAGCTACATGTGCACTGCGTCGGCCACGCCGTGACGTGCCCTCGTGCTTACCCTAGCCAATAACACCCTACCGCAACGTTTGACCATCGTGCTCCTTGACCGTGCCCACATCATGCCTGCAATGCCCATGCCCTACGCCTACTGCCTCGTCACTCGAGCCATGACCGAAAACTGCATCAAGATGACGCTAACACCCATGCCACATACTGTCGCTTGGTCACCAGCCACAATGCTACAACACCCCCACACTGCTATAAAAGCCCTCCTGGAGCTTGTCTTGCCACCACGCGCCCTCCTCACCCATCCCTTTCTTCCCCCTGAGCTCTGCTCAAGCTCGCCCTCACCGTGCCTGTGCGCCAGCCACTGCTTCCCTTCGTTGTTCAGGCCACTCCAGCAAGCAACGCCCCAAGCCACGCGTATCACATCACATCTCACCCCTTCAATTATGACTTCCCCTGTCCAGTTTGGATAGTACTCCACCGAAGCTCGTTGCGTCTTCTTCTTCCCCCTTTTTGGCCAAGCACCATTGTCAACAATGCAATTTTCCCTCCGAAGCATCTCAACTCGATTCACTTCTCCTGAAGCATCTCCTCACCACCCTAGTCCTCCAACCACCGGTTGAAACTCACCTTTGCCACAGGTCGCCGCCACTATTGTCCTCTCCGCGTCGCCCTGGCTCCCACTATCAGCCTGCCTTGGCTCCTCTCTGGCCACGTTGTCACTACTGGTGAGTTCCCCTCGACCCCCTCCAACTCATGCTTTCCTCACCTCTCCCCCTCTCACTCCAATGCTGCCACAACCCTTCTTCCTTCCCACGCTCGACCACCCTAAGCCACTGCCGCCTGCGACGCCACCTCCCCTAGCTACCCACTCCCTCCGCACGACCCATTTTCGAGCTCACCTCCGCCTCTTCACCCGCCTGTTGCTGTCACTACCACCACCAGAGCCGAGATCTGCCCTCCATTGTTCGGCTCCCACTATTTCTCCTATGTCATGCTTTCTCCTTCTCTGTTCCCCTCTCTATCTCCCTCCCTCAGTCAATGGCAGGTAGGCCCAATACAATCAAAAGTTAAGTAAGGCAGTTACTAATCTATATGTGTTCAATTTTAGAATTCAACTGTTTAAGAAAAATCAAAGCAGGAATATGGTGAAATATAATTCAGTTGTAAATAAAAATAGGGTAAAATTATTTTTGGAATTAAAATGAGGTTTAGGTAAATCAGAAATAATTAAATCATGATGAGTGGCATGTCAATAAGGATTAAGCAAATTGATTAATGACTAAAAGTAATGAGTGCAAGATTAAGGCAGGTGAAATAATAATAATTATTTATATATCTCAATTATCATGGGGCCCTTTTTGTGAATAGTTAATAAAGGAAATTAATTTGATCAATATATCGCTAGTGTTTAAACTGGATTTAATTACCTTGGAAGATAATTAGAAGTATTCAAAGATAAATGGTATTTAATTGAAGTGAAAATTTTAAATAGGGGCCATGTCAAAATAAATCGTATTGCAAATGTCAAATAACCATTTGGGTCATTATTACTGATAGGCCACGTAAGATAATCCATTAATATGACTTTAAGCACTTGATCCCAAAAATACAAGCTAAATTGAAGGTGATGTGAAAATATAATTTTGTGTAAATGTAAATAATAGTAAAAGTTACTCAGGGTAAAGAAATGACCAAATAGGGTGAACGAGGGGAATATGCTACTGATATTTAATCTGAGGTATCCACTTTAATTAATGGTTCTTCCTGAAAAATAGCTGGATAGGATGGAGGTTATTTTTTAAGCCAACAATATTCATTTTACAAACTCATATGTCAGTTGTAGGCACTAATCAAATATAATCTTTGTCATTAGCATGTCGTTAGCACTCAAAATTTAATTGAAGATTTAATTAAGATGACATTGAAATATAATGGTATATATAAGCCCAGCCCCATATGAATAGATTTTGATATAAATTAAAATGTGCTAGATAATGACTAAGGATAATTAGAATATTACTAGCATTCAATCCAAAGAACATTTTAATTAAAGGTTAGGCTAAAATACAACTTTGTACATCTATTAAAATATAATTGATTATCACATAACCCATGGGCCATTGATCATTAAATATAATTTTACTAAACTACAATGTAGTGAACTGCAAGTAATAGAGTCAATTAATTAGACTTTAGCTAAAATAATCTTCCAACATATCAGAAGACCTATAATCAAAGTCTAGTAGCACCCAAACTAAGATAAGTGTTGCATTTCGTCCAAATGCATTTAAACCCTAGGATTTATTATTAGCCACAGATTGTTAGTAAATAGTGGCATAAATAAAGTTAATTATTAAATGGCAATTAATTAAATATATAATTTCACACGTTAGTGAATTATTGGATTAATCATTCGATTAATTACCAATTAAACCTCAAATAATAATACATCATGAGCTTCCCAGAAATGTGAAATATGAGATTAATGCGATTAATTAAAACTATACCTATCACATTAGAGCCTTGTATCTATCCATAGGTCTCACGTGAGTCATGGAACTTTCTTAATAAATATAAAATAATAAAGAAATCATCGAGTCAAGGTTCAAGCAATAGTATCCTTCAGTTGGCTATGCCAAACCATTTTTCCAAACCCGAAGCGGAATATTTTCATGAATATTCCATGATCCTTAATGAACCTTCTTTGATACCCTTTTCGATGAATTTTCTCCCTGCCATTTCCCCTTTTGCTCAAACATTGTTTGACCCATCTACATCCCGTACTCACTACACCTTGTCTTATGTCACCATCCAAATCTTAATAAAATTTAATTGAGTTCATTCAGATTTATTTTTATTTTTAGATTTATTTAAATTTATTTGGATTTGGTTTTTTGTCGTGTAATTAAAATTTGGAGTCTTGAAGAAGTAACAGATTGAGTGAGATCAAGAATAGAATAGAGACGAAGACCAAGAGTTCAAGACCATTGACTGAGAAGGCTTTGAGTAAGATCAAGGCCATAATAAATTTAGCAAGATAAGTTATCACTTTGGTCATATTGTAGCACTATTAAATGCAAGTTATGCTGATTTAAATTATTAAATTGCATTCGGCTAATCCATGCTTTAACTCAATCCAAAGCATTCGGCTAGCTATATAGCCGCCCGTAACAACTCCAACTAGAAGCAACTAATCAACGAATTAGGTACCAGAACATAGGGGATTAAGTACCAACTTAACAAACCAAATCTACTGAAACTTAGAGCCTAACATAGATTACTCGGCTGGGCCCAAGTTGGCCGACGCCTGCTGTGCTGGCCGACGACGGGTGCAGTGTCGGCCCCACATGACATACCAGCTCAAAGCCTTGCACAATTACATGGTATAATTTCGGAAATAATTTTTACCTAAAATACATAGAAAATGCAAAACCACTCATACGTAAGAATATGTACTATTTTAGTCATCCGAAGTGTTATGATTTGTGCAAGGACATTAAATGATTAACAGACGAGGGGACCTTTGGTTGAACTTTGTAGTACTCTATGGTTTCTTTTAAGGATATTGCTAGATGGCACTTAAGTGGTTTTTTTGTTTATGAGCACTTATTTTTTTATTCATTAGACGTTGTTTTGTTTGTGCTTTAGATGACATACCAGCTGAAAGCCTTGCACAATTACATGATATAATTTCGGAAATAGTTTTTACCTAAAATATGTAGAAAATGCAAAACCACTTACACGTAGGAATATGTACTATTTAGTCATCCAAAGTGCCTTATGATTTGTGCATCGACATTACAATGATTAAAAGACGAGGGGGCCGGGTCTTCAGTTCAACTTCTATAGTACTCTATGGTTTCTGTTAGTGGAAATCGAGAGGGGTCTCTCCCAATTTCAATTTTTTTTTAAAAAAAAGAGAAGATGAGGTGGTGGTTTGAATTTTTGAAAGTTTACATCAATCTTAACGAACAGGTGATAGTGCATGTATCAGCATATACAAGTGGGAAAACCATTTTCAAAATATATACCTCGAAATTATTTGTCATGGGAATGAAACAGACATTTTCTTATATACCAAAAAAAAACATCCTTCAACCTATTACGTCCATTTGTACCTTAATAAGCTACCCTGTGATCAGATTACGTGGTGATGAGCAACGAAGTACGCGTTTAAACAACTGGAAATTGAGGGTGGCAAGAAATGACCTGGTTTGAGGGGCCAGCACCATCATCCGAAGCATTTTTGCGCTTCTTCGAACTGATGGTGAGTTGCTTTTCGAGACGACAGTACTCCACATCATCCAGAATGTCTTCCAGTTCATATAAATCAGATTTGAGCTCCCTCACCAATTGCTCAAAGCGACTCCTACGTTCACTGCTCTCCACTGCTTCCAGAGTAAGCGCCAGTCGAGGGAGAATGTAAGTCTCCAGGTGATGAAGCTTCTGTGATACATCGTAGTTGATGTAGGAGGAGGCTTTCTTCAGAAGGTTGATCCACCCGGAGGTGATGATGGGCGAGATGATCCACCCGGCGGCGGATATGCCCCACCCGACTGCCGCTACCGTCAGAGGATCCGCCATTGAGGCTTTTCAGAGGTAGAAAGAAAGAGAGATGTAGGAGATTTACGCCATGCAGCAGGTTCTTAATTAGATCTTGCAACTGGCACGGAGTGCCGTGTATATGGGCCTGTTCTTTACCTCACACGTCAGCAGTTTTTGGCTTTTGCTACAGTACCTAGCTTTCAAATGGAGTATTTTCTCAAGACGGGGTCTACAAGTTAAACGATCTACACGTTAAAAGCCCAACATCTGTACCAGCCAAATTGCAAGTGAGTATCTGTCTCTCCGTAATCTGTACCGTAAACAGCCAAAATTCAAAAATTTCAGCCAAAAGCCATAAGCCGCAGCCGAAAAGAACATGCCCTATATTCTGAGAACCAACTCAATGCTATTAGGGCATGTACAGTAGTATAAATAACTGTAAATATTAGATGAAACTAAACACAGCTCTACCACAATAGATTATCTTTTTATATATCTTATTTCTCGTACTACAGCCAACTGTTGCATGAAAGACAGCGTAATACTCTATACTTCCTCTCTTTCCTCTACATTATTCCGTGTCCTACGTGATAATATTTATAAATAGCTGATATCATACTATTATACATACCTTTTAGACTTTAAAGGAAGCTTAGGCCAAAATTCAAAGAGAGTCATCAACACAGCCACGAAAGCATCTTTACCTAAAACCATAATTTAATGGTCATAAGAAACCTACGCACACCTGATCTAAGAAAAGAAAAGAAAAACCATAATTCACCAAAAGTTTGTTTTTTTAATTTCGGTGAAATAGAAACCAATGTTCTAAACTGTTATGAATTTGAAACTCCTAAATTTGTTATATTTGAATGAAAACTACGAAATTATTAGAGATTTTAAAGGGAAATTCGGAGCATATATAGAAAATTAGGGTGTGCAAAATTTCTAAATTGCCAAATTTATTAAGGAAAAGTCCCCCACATCCATTAATACATAGGCCCAGATTCTGCATCTACTCGTGAGTGATAGGTGCGCAAAACAAACCAGCATTAGACATCCTACCCTACGTAACTAAGCAAGGATAAACTTGTGGTTGGTGGAAGCGCACGACAGCAGGAGTGTTACTTGTGTGGCTAACAATCCGCATTGGTGACAGCACGAATAGCATGTACGCTTTGAAATGTTTGACCAATCTGATTATTATTATTCGAAAACTTTGAAATATTTTCGAGAAAGTGATCTTGCACTGGACTTATTCAAATAGTGCCCCTTCTTATATTTATAACTTCCTTGATAAACTAAAAGTCTGAAACTGACGGATAGGAAGACGACAACGATGACTTGGAAGTCTTTTGGGCACAGACAAACGGAAAAGATGCAAGTAGCGATGACTTGGAAAACGATATTTGGCATGCTGACAGAAAGGAAATTAAGAAGTAGACTATGACACATACCAGACTACCTTGGGAAGCGACACATGCAGCATTCCCTATCTACTATTCTGAATCACAATGGTGAAATGAGAAGAAAAAACTAAAAGGAGTGGTTTCAGTTTGCCGTTTGCATCACAAGAAGATACTTGCCAGCCTCATGGTCAAGCGGTTTTAGCTCTACAAGAAGAATGTAGAACCCCATATACAGCCAAGGTGAAATACTACTATGGAACGTCATCGCTAAGAAACAAGAGTAATAATAAGAGACAATAATAGAATTTATACACCAATTAAAACCTTTAAAGTACTTTATTAAATAATCAATGGAAGCTGAAATAGTGTTTGAAATATGGAACCGGCCCACTTCTAATCAAATGATAAATAAAGTAAATGGCAAAAATTGTGGCAAGCCACAGTGCTGAAATTCGAGTGCTCCCACCCATGCATGCTGCTATCAATCCACTGGCCTTTTACCTGAGAAGGGAAAGAGTAAGCGTGAGATTTAAAAATCTCAGTAAGTACCCAACAACGGTCGCAACACAAGAGTAAGACAGATAATGCAACCACATGAAATAAAGGGCAAGTATGACAAGTAAGCAATGGACATAAGACAACCAATGAACAACTGATATCGGAAATACTATCATAATGGGAGATAGATATTATGAGAACTGTGTATTAAAGATAGTTGTTATGTGACAAGTTATAGCAAGGGTGCCGGCGACCTCATCCCACATACCCGGTTATACGAGAATAGCCAGGAACAACTTTGTCCTCGACTGTATAACCGCAGACGGGGTGTAATATCCTATGTAACGAGAATGTACGCCCCCCCCCCCCGCATGTTACTAGGTTGGGTGGAAATCTCCCCTATATGTGGATAGTCCCAGTGTGATAACCCTTAGTTCTTTATTAGCGATTTATCCATGGTATAATTAGGGAGTCATGAATGAGTTAAGGTAAAATTGTGATAGTAATGATTTAATACAATGAGACCGGAGAGCAGGATTGGTGATACTAGGTGATGAGGACAAGATCTATCGATAGAGAGGATACTAATCGGAGTCACACATAAGGGTTGTCAATCATACAATTTTATTAGGTGATAAGTGATTATTAGGCAGGTTAATATACAACAACTAAATCATTATTGCTCACAATTAATAATCGACAGTTAAGATTCACAAAAGCTAGGCATAACAATGATAGTCCAGTGTTAAAGATTACTAGTGGTTAACCTTAAATTTGAGCATGCTTATTCGCAACCCTAATTACCATTTAAACGTTTATTTACATCCCTAACTGCACATGAACTCCTTGGTTAACATTATACTAATTACAAGCATTCAATACTAACTAACTCATCATATTTAGAATTTACTAAAACTACAACAATCTACAACAGGCAATTAATATAGTGCAATGATTGGAATTGACATTAAGGCAACAGGTAATCATGTGACATAAACGTGCGAAAGAAACAGGTTACGGCCGCGAGGTACTTGCCTTGAGCACGCTCGACGGACACACTACACGATGGATTTGGGAAACGCAACTGCCCAGCTGCTCCCTCAACAGTTGTGTGAGAACCTATAGGATGATATGGGAGACAACCGATTAGATATGATGAATTTGATAAGGGAACGATAGGAAATAATTAGCTGGAAAGAAAACAGTCGTTTGGCCGAGCGAACGGTCGTTTGGCCACATGAAACACATTCGGCCGTGCGAAACGCCGTTCAGCCGCGCAGACAGCCGTTCGGCCACGCGTGCGCCCCCGTCACCGGTTGTCGCCAACAGAACGTGTGTGCGGTACATGCATGCGTGCGGTCGTGCGCGCGGGCACGTGCGCAGCCGCCGCCGCTGCTGTCACGCTACAACTGTTGCGTGCATGCGAGCGCGGCGCATGCGCTAGCGCAGTCGTGGCATCCGAGCATGCTGCCACCGCACACTGGCCGGCCGCTGGTCGCCGCTGCTGCCGGCACCGTCTATCGTAGTTGCCATGCCAAGGCGGCTATGAGCGAGCGGCCGAGCATACGACACGGCGCCGCTGCGCGAGCCACTGTCGCCGGCGCCCATGCAACCGCAACACCAAAGAGAGAGAGAGAGAGAGAGAGAGAGAGAGAGAGAGAGAAAGAAAATAATAGATTGGAACCTAATTTTGGAAGAAAACTACGCACAGAAAGAGAAGAGGGGTCTCCTTTTAAGGCCAGGGTTAGATTAGCGTTTTATTTTTATTTATTTATTTATTTATTTTTAATTTAATTTTTTTGAGTGCTACAAAGAAATCACAAAAGGCTATACCTCAAACGAGCAGAGAGCTGGGCCAATCCAGTGGTTTCCTAGCATGATGTGAGTAGGCTTTATGGGTCGACGAGACCAGTCGCTCCGTAATTTCGAATGAAGGAGACTTGGCAAGAAAAATCCATCACACGATTTATTGACTGCTCTAGATTCCAATCCACTCTGATCTAGTCTTGATCGTCTGTTGCTGACTATAATTGTCTTTAAACTTTCTTGCACATTTAAAAACTAAGAATTATTTCCAAGTACAAGTTCTTTATAATTTGACCCACATTAGCATGAACATGCAACATGTAATACAATGCAACCATGATCGAAGTATCAAGATCAATCCATGATCAAATCTCTCACAATTCTCAATTTTCATAACCTACTTAAATCAACCGATATGACCGCACACCCAATGCTAGTCGTACCACCAACCATTGGCCAATCCAACTAGCCCCTCACCATGTTCCTAGTAACAGGGGAGTGGTATGACCGCTTGCCAAGGCCGGTACTACCACCAAGCAACCCCTGGTCATACCACCCTCCAATAGTATTGCGGTTTTGTATTGGTACTATCAGACCTGGCAAACTCAAAAATGACCCCCCTCTAAATAGCTATTGTCATCTAGATATCATTGTCATCAGGTTGGTACTACCACCATTGCCTGGCCAGTACTACTGCCTGAACTTGATAGCAACCTGAATTTTTCAGATAATTACAAATCCTTTGCAAAACCTTATATTCAGCTAAACTCAGCAACTAATTGAATATCACAAATTAACTTAAATCTACCCACATAGTCTCTTCATATTTAAATTACACTTTCAATCCCATAGAGCCAGGTCCCCGCGCGGGGGATGGGGGCACAGAGATGTGCAAGCGGTACTGTCCCTGCTAGTTATCCCCATTCTGTTGCTATCCCTACCTCCAACACCTTACATGCCCATCACCATTTGTCATCTACCTAAAATTTCTTGGATTGGACAAAATTATCTAGCGTGTCCTCCATTTATAATAGTGCAATTTTCACAATTTGAGTATTACTAAAAAGTCTACATCAGTATAGTAGTTGTAGGATGACACCGCCACGGATCAAGATTAATCAACCATGTGCCTTTATTTCCTGCCAAAGAAGTGGTTGTGATGACAATTCTTTCTTATTGTGTCACAAAGAACGTATTTTACTGTTCAACTCTAGTCAAACCGTCCTCCAAGGAATCAACCTCGCAAGCACTCGTTGGCATTCCACCCAAGTAACCTCGTAGCCACTACAATGGAAAACTAGCCAATTATCACCCTTTAATTGCACATAATTCTAAATTTTGAAATATGTTTTTACAAATGAAATATATTTGGAATATTTGATTTAATATTTAATTAGGCAAATATTTTGAGTGATCTCCCTATATGAAACAGAGAATTGGGAGGAAGGCCTGTCTAGCAAATTTACATACTCTCAACCTTTGAATATAGGTAGTGCTACTCATCTGTTTTTATCTTTTTTTCAGATTAATATATCTCAACTATTGAATCTAAGCCTTTTAAAGGGCCAAGTGTTTTTCTTTTTTTATAATTATTTCAAATTTGTATATCTCTAAGCCAACTATTAAATCAAGGCATTTAAAATTAGGACCCAGCAAATTAATATTAGATGTTTGTTCGTGTGAATTTTTGGTATATTTCTTTTTTCCTAGCAGTTGTAAATCACTTATCATCATCTTTTATTATATGCTCCCTCCTATTCACAATATTTGTCTAGCACATATACCAAGATGTCATAAAGTTTAAGTAATATTTAATGGAATTGGACCATACTTATTCCTATTAGATAGACATAGTACTTCTCCTTGGTATCTCCGTCAAACAAACATTATGAAACGGACACTACTACAGAAATCGACATTACAGACGGTTCAGAAACGTCATCACAAACGGTTTTCTGAACCGTCTGAATTTATGGGTCAGTGATGATCGAAGGTTATCACAGACGGTTTTCGAACCGTCTGTGATTATTAGATATCACAGACGGTTTTTAATTAAAAACCGTCTGTGATTATCAGATATCACAGACGGTTTTTAATTAAAAACCGTCTGTGATAACCGATAATCACAGACGGTTTTTAATGAAAAACCGTCTGTGATACATATCACAGACGGTTTTTACTTAAAAACCGTCTGTGATATTCCTTCCTCCTAAACCAAAATCTATTTCTGTTTATTGGCTAGCCTCAGGAAATGCTAGCCATGCCCTCTGAAACAAGCAGATAATCACAGACAAAAAACATACAATTCACACATCTCATTTGCTTTCAGGTACATTTCGCAGACATAAAACATCCAATTGACATCGCACTTCATCTCACAGACATAAAGCATGCATCCATTTCGCAAATCAATTAATTGAATTGAACTAAAATATCCATTAACAAATGCACAGTTACAAAAGATCTACACTGCATTTACACTTAGTGATAAGACCAATAAGAAATCAGTGTGCGCAGTGGAACCGTCCTTCTGGCTGTATGACTTGAGTCAGCAAAAAGAACGCCAACTCTGATTGAACCTCTCGAAGCTCAGACTGTTTCAATGCAGTTGACGGGATTGATACAGCCTGTCGATAGGAATATCAATGTACATATATATGTAACGTGATAAGTATGAAGTAATTATGGGAAGAGTGACAAACCTTGCGATTGGTGACCCTCGAGGAATCGAGGAGTAGTTCCATATGTTGGCAAACGTAGTATCCACATGTGTTGCCCGGTTGCTGCTGGTGGCACTGTAAAAAATGGAATGTGTTAGTTCAAAAGGCATTAGTACCATCTGTTGCATAGGATTAATTAATGTGAAATAGCGAATACCTTAAAATCTCGAACATGTGTCAGCAGGCCGTTGGCCCCGCGCTTCGAGTCACCTCCCTTTTCAATGTACATCGCGAACGTCCTACGTAATTCGAAAAGGTTAACCCTAATCATTCGGAAGGAAAGAAAGAGTACAATGTAGATATGTATGGGGAATATGTGCTTACCTATCGATTACTTGGCTGACAACTGTGAAGTCCATTTTATTCTTACTTAGGGAATCAAGGTAATATACCTTGTTCCATTTTGGTACAATTACTATTAAAATCCAATGAAAGCTCTGATTGAAGGGCATAAGTACATAGTCCTTATTGCGGCAACTCAGCAGGCCTGATGCAATGTACCTCTCGACGAGGGATGCCTCCACGTCGATGGTAGTCTTGGCGACCAATTGTGGGTCCAAGAAACCAGCTGATGAGTTCGATACTCTAGCTTTAATCAGCATGTGTCTGTATATATACACACGAAAGCAAAAAATTAGATATGGCATTTATCGGTATGACATTAACGGAGACTGTGATTGTACACACTTACAGCGTCCAGCATCGAACGATTGAGACGTCAAGAGCGTTGAGCATGAACAGCTCGAATAAATCCTCAAAGGCGACCACGAATGTACACTCTTGAAGATTGTGGTGTAAATCTTCCTCGGAGAATTTGACAGTGATACTTGAAGTCCGTTCTCCCTCTGGCTTATTGGACTGCTGCATATACCACGTGTGCAATTGCATGCAACTATATGGTAGCTTTTGGAGGGCTTTTTGCTCGAGCAACGGCTCGCCAAGCACGAATTTGCGGGCCAAAGGGTGGTACGGAAGATCATCATTGGTCTTCTTTGCTTTGCCCTTGCTGGCCTTGCTGCCTCGGCTATAGGTCGACTTCACGGAAGTCAACTTTGAAGGTAGCAGCGGTGCAAGTTGCTCTGGCGAGAATAGGGCCCGTGGAGATAGCATCGTTGTAGTATCCGGTGGTGGAACCGACTGGTCTTGTACTGGAGATGGCACCAGTGCATGTTGCTCTGGTCCTGCCACCGGTGAAGAAGCCTCCAGGAAGATGTCGCTTTTGGGCCACTGGATGAATGTTCCAATGGCCTGTCCTAGAGTCACGATCTCGTCGTTGGGGGGCTTCGGTAGCGGGACCACCTCAAAATTGACATACACACCATCCACATTAACTTTTGCGAAGCCTGGCGCTAAAGCTTGGCCGTGCACCATGGCCCCGTTACCAGACGAATATGCCTGGCCCCAAGCAGCGTACAAGGGAATGGCGCCATATCTCACTTGGAGCTTGCAGTTCGTAGGCTCCTACATAACGATACAAAATTAGCTACTCGAATAGGCCTACCAATGGAGCAAGCATTCGAGAGGTAATAATTATTACCAGGATGTCGTCCACAGGAAATTTGGACTGGGTATGCGTCGGATTGGACGCGCAGCTACTCGGACGGTTGTGCGGGCTACCTAGCATAGCAGCGGCGGTGGCGGCCTGCTGACTTTCTGTCTGTTTCCGCACCTCTTCTCTGATTACTTCACCCATCTGAGCAAATAGCTCCTCTCGAAGAGATTCCTTGATCTCTTCTCGTAGCTGCTCCTCACGCTCGGCTTTGTTTCTCTTCCTACGCCGATACATTCCGGAGTCATCTTGGAAACCATGTTTCCAAGGAACGTAAAGCCCAAGGCCTCTCGTACGACCCGGGTGCTCCTTGTTTCCCAGGGCCACGGAGAGCATATCATTCTCCCTTGTTCCCTGGAATGATCCCAGGGTAGATTCAAAACTCAGCTCTTCCTGCAAGAGCACGACATGTCATTTCAATTCGTACGAAGTTGTGGAGTAATTACAAGCTACGTAGTTCGATCGAAATCTTACCAGGCGCTGGGACACTTGCTGGTCTGCAGGGTTTCGAAAGGAGACGTCCCCCGATGTCGTTGTAGATGACCTTGCTCTAAGCCAATTTCGAGCGCGGTCATCCGGGATATTGGAAAACGGCGGGGCGATGTCCTCTGCAGCTGCCAGCTCATCCTCCAACCTCCACTGCGGGATTTTACCCGCATACCCAGCTGTGCCAAGTCTGTGGGGGTGCGTGTTTTTTGCCTGGAGGGCCTGGTGCGCCACACTTGTACTTTTGAATTCTTCGGTCGTTTTCATCGCCTTGAACTCTTCCCATTGTGGTTCCAGGAATGGGTATTTAGTAAAAGGCGTTTCGTCCGTCTCCACGTATTTCCTGACAAGCGTGCTCTTGAAGTTCTTCCATGCTTTGCACGCCGCTTGGTAGGTTTGTCGTTCCACAGCGTGTAAGTGTTCTTCTGGGAACTCGAACGATGCCAAGATTTCGGTCCACAGCTCACGTTTCCGAGTGTCAGGCACGTTCTTCCACGAATTGTATGTGATCTCGATTCGTTGTCGTGCAACTATTCCGACCATGGTTCGGAATGCGTTTACCGCTTGCTTAGGAAGGATAGGGACCCCAGCTGCGTTTACCGCTGTGATGGTCTGTCGGCTCTGAGGCTTCTTTGATAGCCCTCTTCCTTGGCGTCTTGATGTTGGAGCGGACGCCTCCGGCGATGATGATGAAGAATGCGCGGGTGACATGTTGCTCATTTTGTGGGTCTATTAAGATAAGATGAGAATGTTCAAAGTGAGGAAGCACGAAAAGTGAAACATGATGCTCAATGTTCGGAAGAGAGGAGAGGAGTAGAGGGAAGGGGGAGAAGGGAGGGGGTGATGTGGACACAGAGAGGGGTTATGTGCCTATACTATATACTACATACTATATGTGTATATACATACATATACATATACATACCTACATATATACATATACATACCTACATATATACATATATAATGGTAGCAATATGAAGCAACAAGCAACAAGCAACAAGCATCAATAATAGAATCAATAACAGTCTCAACATGAATATGTGCTCTCAAATTGTAGGGTTGCACAAGATTAATCTTGGCCGTCCCGCTACTAAATCATATACTCTTCCTTGATTGGTTATGCCAAATAATGAATTCAGTATTTTGAGCTCTAGATACAAACTCTAAAATCTCAAGATCAAGATATATTCAGCATGCATATATTCAAACAGCAGTATTCATACAGATCAAGACCACACAAGTTAACTTTGCCCAATAATTCAGTCTTTTAACTTGTCAAGATTAAATCCTAACAGATCAATTTAATAACATGCTATAACCTGAAAACTGCATGAACCGACAGCTATTAGAGCTCAAGCACTGAATGAACCAATCTCAGTATATGATTTTATCATCATCGAGCAACTGTAGTAAACAATTAATGTACCAAATAGCAATATGTACCAAATAGCAAACTAATTAAGCTACTGCAGTAAACAATGCTCACAATGCTCAAAACCCTAGTCCATCACAGAAAGTGCTCACAATGCAGTCGGTAATCGAGGGGAGGTGGCCGGCGAGGGGCTCGGGGAGGCGGTCGACGAGGGTTCGGGGAGGCGGAGGCGACGAGGGGCTCGACGGAGGCGGTCGACGAGGGGCTCGGGGAGGCCGAGGCGACGAGGGGCTCGACGAAGGCGGCCGGCGAGGGGCTCGGGGAGGCGGTCGACGAGGGTTCGGGGAGGCGGAGGCGACGAGGGGCTCGAGGAGGCGGAGGCGACGAGGGGCTCGACGGAGGCGGCCGGCGAGGGGCTCGAGGAGGCGGCCGACGAGGGTTCGGGGAGGCGGAGGCGACGACGGGCTCGGGATTTACTTGGATCTAGATCGAATAACTGCGCAGCGCACAGGGAAAACCCTAGCCAGAGGGTATATATAGGGAGGTTATCACAGACGGTTCTAACTCAAAAACCGTCTGTGATATTAATATCACAGACGGTTCCAAGTCTAAAACCGCCTGTGATAGTATAAATATCACAGACGGTTCTAAGTGTATAACCGTCTGTGATAGTCATATTATCACAGACGGTTTTAAACTTAGAACCGTCTGTTTTATTGATATCACAGACGGTTCTAAGTTTAAAACCGTCTGTGATAAGCCTTTGCGACTGTAGTTATTAAGACAACACCAATAAGCACAGCTGCATTCATATCCACCACCAAACAGCTGCATTCATATACAACACCAACCAGCTGCATTCATATCAACCATCACATGTGCATCACACATATACATAAATGCCAATACTCATATACATTTTGTCACACATTTTCACATATACATCTCAAAATTGACTACATCACACATTTTCACATATACATCTCAAAATTGACTACATCATACATTTTCACATATACATCTCAAAATTGTCACACATTTTCACATATACATCTCAAAATTGACTACATCACACATTTTCACATATAGATCTCAAAATTGTCACACATTTTCACATATACATTCTTATTGTACTTGCTTATTTCCTTTAAAAATTAGCCCTTCATCATGATCAATGCGTACGTAACTAGTTTCGTCACGTTGTTCATCGTCGACCCTTATGCCATTTCCAAAAGGAGGTAACTCGTCAAATTGATTGTATTCCTCCTCGTCCACTACATTCTCCACTCCGACAATTCTCCTTTTTCCATGAAGAACTACATGGTGTTTCTTATTTGCCGGGTCGGTTACATAGAAAACTTGAACAACTTGATTGGCGAGTACGAATGGTTCGTCTTTGTACCCGACACGTTGGAGGTGCACGGTCGTGACACCGTACTTGTCAACCTTCACCTGTGGGAGATGCACCCACCGGCAGCGAAATAAGGGGATCTTGAAAACCACATAGTCGAGCTCCCAAATCTCTTCTATTAAGCCATAGTACGAGTTTCTCGACCCATCGGTACTGAATGCATCTATGCGGACTCCGCTGTTCTGGTTAGTGCTCTTGACATCCTGAGACTGCGTATAGAATGTGTACCCATTTATGTCATATCCTTGCCATGTCACAACTGTAAATGTCGGCCCTTTTGCCAACCATCTCAGTGTCTCACTCGGCGAGCTCCTAGCAATTTGCTCCTTCAACCATTGGTTGAACCAACGGTTGTGTTGCCTCATGATCCAAACATCCGGCCGCTCTGGATTCTGTTGCCGAAGCACATCCTTGTGCTGGTCCACATAAGGCGCCACTTCAGTCATGTGTTGCAACACCGTGAAATGGGCTTGAGTATACGTGTCCATATCTGGAGTGATTGCTTTCCTTCCGATAGTTCCGAGACCCTTCAGCCTCCCTTCATGACGAGATTGAGGGACACCTATCGGTTGAATCTGAGCCATATAATCGACACAAAACTCAATCACCTCTTCGCTTGCATAACCTTCGACGATGCTACCCTCCGGCCGAGAACGATTCCGTACGTAGGACTTGAGAATTCCCATGAACCTCTCAAATGGGTACATGCTGCGTAGGAATACGGGCCCGCACATTTTTATCTCCCACACAACGTGAACAATGAGATGGACCATGATATCGAAAAACGAAGGAGGGAAATACATTTCAAGGTGACATAGAGTCATCACCACCTCGTCCTGCATAGCATCTAGTCCTTCGGGATCGATGACCTTCTGAGCAATTGTGTTAAAGAAATAACATAGCCTCATGATTGTCTCTCGGACTTTGATCGGCAAAATATTTCTAATTGCAATAGGGAGCATCTGTGTCATCAGCACATGACAATCATGAGACTTCATGCCATTTAACTTCAAATCTTGCATCGAAACAAGTTTCTTCACGTTGCCGGAGTAACCAGACGGAACTTTCACACCATGCAAGCACTGGCACAGTTCTGTTTTCTCAGCCTTGGACAGAGTGTAACACGCAGGGGGAAGGTACGTTCGTCCATTATCAGTGCTTGTCGGTGCTAACTCAGGCCTGATGTCCATGTCAGCCAAGTCAAGCCGTGCGTTGACACCGTCCTTTGTTTTATCACGGATGTTCAGTAAGAGACCAATCAAGCTGTCGCACACATTCTTTTCTACGTGCATGACGTCGATGCAGTGCCGAACATCTAGGTACTCCCAATAAGGTAAGTCCCAAAATATTGATCTCTTCTTCCAGGTGTTCTTCTCATGAGCCCTCAATTTACGTCCCTTTCCGAGGACAACATCTAAATCCTTAACCATATCATAAACCTCGCGTCCCCTTAAATGCCTTGGAGCTGAACCATCTTCCTTCTCTCCGTCAAATTGTTTCTTCATCTTGCGGTATGGGTGAGCCCTCCGAAGGAACCGGCGGTGACGCATGTAGACGGTTTTGCGTGAGTGTCTCAGCCACACACTCTCGGTACCATCTAAACAGTGAGTACAAGCTTTGGCACCTTTTGTACTATGGCCCGATAGGTTACCAAGGGCAGGATAATCATTTATGGTGCAGAACAATAAGGAGCGCAGAGTGAAGTTCTCTCGTTTGTACGCATCCCATACCTGTACCCCTTCGTTCCACATTACTTTTAGATCTTCCACCAACGGTGCTAGGAACACATCGATATCATTCCCAGGTTGTTTTGGCCCTTGGATAAGTATCGACAGCAAAATATACTTTCGCTTCATACACAACCAAGGAGGAAGGTTATAGATGCAGAGAGTCACGGGCCATGTGCTATGTCGGCTGCTCATGCTACTGAAAGGATTCATTCCATCTGTACTCAGTCCAAACCTTATATTCCTTGGTTCTGCACCGAACTCTGCAAAACTCCTATCGATGTTTCTCCACTGCGCGGAATCAGCAAGGTGTCTTATCATTCCATCCTTCTTGCGCTCCTCCGAGTGCCAACGCAGCAGTTTTGCCTCCTTTGGATTTGCAAAAAACCTTTTCAAACGGGGAATTATAGGAAAATACCATGTCACCTTAGCAGGAGGTCCTTTCTTCGCCTCTGTTCCCTCGCCATCAACTGATTGATTGTTACGTTTGTATCGGGATGCGTTGCACACCGGACATACATGCATGTTTGCATACTCTTTACGGTAGAGGATACAATCGTTCGGGCATGCATGTATTCTTTCTACTTCCATTCCCAACGGACAAAGAACCTTCTTGGCTTTATACGTGGTTTTAGGCAACTCATTTCCCTCCGGAAGCATGTCCGCTAAAAGACCTAGCAGCGCCGTGAAACTCTTGTCCGACCAACCGTTGCTTGCCTTCAATTTCAACAGTTCAAGCACAGCCGACAACCTCGTGTACTTGCATCCCGTGTACAAAGGTTTCTCTGAGTCCTCCATCAAGCCACGGAATTTAACATACTCTCTCTCATCATAGTTCTCTTCAACATCGCGAAGCATCTGATCCAGATTATCATCGTGCAACCTATCCGAATCCGACCCACAATCGACATCAGCCGGCGGCATGTCATTCAGTTCACAGGCGATGTCATCCGGGGGCATATCATTCACTTCACCGGCGATGTCATCCGGCGGCATATGATCATTCACTTCGCCATGACTGGTCCAACACGTATAATCCTTTTTGAAACCCCTCCAAATCAAGTGCGATTCAATTTGCCCTCGGTTCTTAAACATCTTCACATTCTCGCAGTCAGTGCATGGACAGCACATATATATCGCCCCCTTATTCAACATATCCTCCTCGGCAGCTCTTATAAAAGCCGAAACGCCATTAATGTACTCTTCACTCACACGGCTCGCGACATACATCCAGCTTCGGTCCTACGTTACGTACATATATAACAACTTAGTATTAAAATCTAGATTAACTAATTATAACTACATATATACCGGCCACATTTATTATATTGAGACTTTATTTGCTAGATTCATATTACAAACACAACAGCTATTATATAACCAACAATTTTGCAAATTAACCATCTTCAATAACCACTCATGGATTACTTAGACCTAAATTGTAATGCAATTAAAGAAAAAATAAATTACATTACTAACCATATCTAGAGCAACCAGGAAAGACTGAATATTCAAAGCTCAATCTCTGCCTCTTCCCACCAAATGAACTGGCCTGAAATCGCCTAGCTTCCTCCCGAGTGAAAAAGTGCGCAGAAGTGGATAGATCTGGATCGAAATGAAGACAGATGCGGTCTGAGCAGCGCAATAAATGCCTTAGCCATTATCACAGACGGTTTTTAACTAAAAACCGTCTGTGAATTATCACAGACGGTTTTCTATTAAAAACCGTCTGTGATAACAAGGTTATCACAGACGGTTTTTATTTAAAAACCGTCTGTGATAATCTGGGATTATCACAGACGGTTTTTAATACAGACCGTCTGTGATACTTCGGTAATAACCGCCTGTGATAATCCATTTTCCCGCCACAAATACCACAGACGGCCTCCTAATTACAACCGTCTGTAATAGTGTTCATCACAGACGGTTTCACAAAACCGTCTGTGATGAGGCGTCTACTATGAGGCTTTCTGTAGTAGTGGGAGGAGTAATAGATATGTATCAGTTGGTGTCAAACAATTATTTTGATTAATCTTTAGTTGTAATGTCACCATGGTTTCATACGTACTAAGTAGTGTGCTCCGATCATGTGATAAATGTGACCGATTAAGACAGAATGAGATATGGTTGCTCACCATGATACAAATAGATTGAGTAAGTGCATGACCATACTGACGGTAGTTAAGTATCAACCGCAGAAAGGTCAGTTCACTACCTTATTGAGGAAGGACCGAGTGGACAATATAAGGATAGTGAACTATTATAAATTATGAGCGAGCTATCTGGAAATTCTATGTAGAAATTTTGATTTTTTATTTGAAACTTTCGGATTTTCAGTTGAAACTTCTCCAACATTTTAAATTGGAAGTTAGAATTTGTGATGTTTAACTTGACGGTGCTTCTCCGTTCTCAAATACATGGCATTCTAGATTTCAAATTTTGTTTCCAAATATTTGTCATTCTACAATTTCAAAACAACTTTTTATTTTTTTCCTTTGCATACCCCTCCCATTCATTATTCATTGGTACTTCCAAGGTCATTTACTACTATGATTAGAGTAACTCACCGTCTAAGAGCAACAAGTGAGCTAATGAAGGACGGTAATACAATCTTTTATACACATATGATTCTATAATAACATCTATTCAGAAATAGAGGGAGTATCAATTAAGCATATGAACATATTTATTGTTGTTGTTAGGTGGCGATTGGCTGCATCTTGTACTGATAACTGATTAGTCAACTATTTAAGTAGTCTGTAAGGGTCCCTGAGCTTTTGGATCCCTTCGTGAGCCCTCGAGCAATAAACGCAAGAGACTGACGGGCGCCGAGGTACATCATACATGCTGCTATTTAAGTTGACCTTTTTCATGGAATTGAACCCCAATTCTGTGTAATTATGGATTTGCAACTTCACGCCCCCACCTTTTTAGATTTTGCACCCATATCCACATGGCAGAATAGTACTCCACTTTTGTGGAATTTACGACTAGACTCTGATAATATGGAGAGTCACCTCATCTTTCAAGGTTTGCATGCTTTTATAGAAAGGATTTGGTTGGTTACTTGGTTATTTAAGGTTTCATTTAAACGGTTGACAAGACACATACCAAAGTGCCATATAATCGGCAACATATAATTAAATGGAATTCTCAATAAATTAAATTGATCAAATAGAGGGTATGTGGTATATATATTCAATCTTTTGCATTTTACATATACTTTTTAACTTCCATCCTTGTACTCTTATCGTACATTTATGCGAGTGATAAGAAGTAGAAAATGTGTAATTGGTGGAAGATTGACAAGTTATTGTAAGGTTAAAGAAATGTTCGTACTGTAGCTGTCAACATAGTTTTTTTAAAATGTTAATTTTGGATCATATTACTGTAATATGCTTATTGGTTTTGGAATTAAGTAGCTAGCTGGGTATATACAGCTCTTTTAATTTTTTTTTGGTGAGGGTTCAATGTCTCTATTATTTCGTTGTCATTTCAAAATGTTTTGAGCAATGCAGTACACAAAACAGTTTGGCATATGGATGGGCTTTTGGAAAAGCCCCATGATTCCACCGTGCTTCTCTGAGTTGTAGTCGACACGGTGCACAAAGTCGTCGATTGAGTCCTCCACTCCTTCACCTGGGCGTCAAGATCGTCATCCATATCCGCCAGCTTGATGAGCGTCGTGTTTATGCTATTTGGCTCGTTTTTCAGGAAGAGGGTGTCGTCGTGCAGGCCCTTGAGCTTCCTGTACTACTCGCCCGAAAGGATGGTGAGATTGCAGAGAAGGGGGACCATCACCCCCGTGATAACGCTCACAGGCATGCACAAGCACAAGCACACGATTAATTGCAAAGCTCTCTGTTACAGGGAGCTTAGGCGCAAGGACACAAGATTGCAAGAGGACTAACAATGTAAATAAGTGCTAGCTTATATGTATAGCAAGAAAAGAAAGAAATGTCTAGCTCGATCCGCCCAAGAAGATGTTGTAATATATACAGATTTCGATAGTATTTCTAGCACATAATTCAAATTCCACAACAAAGCTTACAACGCAGGTTCTGGCAACTTTCCAAGGGAGTCTTTTCGGCAGTAGAAGCGCACGACAGCGGGAGTGTTACATGTGTGGCTAACAATCCCCTCCATCAAATACCATGTACGCTTTGAAATATTTGACCAAACTGGTTATTATTGTTCAAGAGCTTTCAAATGTTTCTGAGAAAACAACCTTGCACTGGACTTATTCAAATAGTGTCCCTTTTCATATTTATGACTCCCTTGATAGGTTGAAAGTCTGAAACTGACGGACACAAAGATGACAACGATGACTTGGAAGGTTTTTAGACGCAAACAAACGGGAAAGAAGCAGCTAGCGATGCCTTACAAATCGATCTTTGGTGTGTGAACAAAAAGAAAATTAAGAAGCAGACTAAGACAGGTACCGGACTACCTTGGGAAGCCAAGCCATACATTCAGCGTCCCTTGTTGCACTAGACTAATTCAAATAGTGTCCCTTTTCATATTTATGACTCCTTCAAATAGTGTCCCTTTCCATATTTATGACTCCCTTGACAGGTTGAAAGTCTGAAACTGACGGATTGACTTGGAAGGTTTTTAGACGCAAACAAACGGGAAAGAAGCAGCTAGCGATGACTTACAAGTCGATCTTTGGCGTGTGAACAAAAAGAAAATTAAGAAGCGGACTAAGACATGTATCGGACTACCTCGGGAAGCCATACATTCAGCGTTCCCTGTTGCACTGGACTAATTCAAATAGTGTCCCTTTCCATATTTATGACTTCCTTGATAGGTTGAAAGCCTGAAACTGACGGACACAAAGATGACAACGATGACTTGGAAGGTTTTTAGACGCAAACAAACGGGAAGAAGCAGCTATCGATGACTTACAAGTCGATCTTTGGTGTGTTAACAAAAAGAAAATTAAGAAGCAGACTAAGACAGGTACCAGACTACCTTGGGAAGCCATACATTCAGCGTCCCTTGTTGCACTGGACTAATTCAAATAGTGTCCCTTTTCATATTTATGACTCCTTCAAATAGTGTCCCTTTCCATATTTATGACTCCCTTGACAGGTTGAAAGTCTGAAACTGACGGATTGACTTGGAAGGTTTTTAGACGCAAACAAACGGGAAAGAAGCAGCTAGCGATGACTTACAAGTCGATCTTTGGCGTGTGAACAAAAAGAAAATTAAGAAGCGGACTAAGACATGTACCGGACTACCTCGGGAAGCCATACATTCAGCGTTCCCTGTTGCACTGGACTAATTCAAATAGTGTCCCTTTCCATATTTATGACTCCCTTGACAGGTTGAAAGTCTGAAACTGACGGATACAAAGATGACAACGATGACTTGGAAGGTTTTTAGACGCAAACAAATGGGAAAGAAGCAGCCAGGGATGACTTACAAGTCGATCTTTGGCGTGTGAACAAAAAGAAAATTAAGAAGCAGACTAAGACACGTACCAGACTACCTTGGGAAGCCATACATTCAGCGTTCCCTGTTGCACTGGACTAATTCAAATAGTGTCCCTTTTCATATTTATGACTCCCTTGACAGGTTGAAAGTCTGAAACTGACGGATACAAAGATGACAACGATGACTTGGAAGGTTTTTAGATGCAAACAAATGGGAAAGAAGCAGCCAGCGATGACTTACAAGTCGATCTTTGGCGTGTGAACAAAAAGAAAATTAAGAAGCAGACTAAGACACGTACCAGACTACCTTGGGAAGCCATACATTCAGCGTTCCCTGTTGCACTGGACTAATTCAAATAGTGTCCCTTTTCATATTTATGACTCCCTTGACAGGTTGAAAGTCTGAAACTGACGGATACAAAGATGACAATGATGACTTGGAAGGTTTTTAGACGCAAACAAATGGGAAGAAGCAGCTAGCGATGACTTACAAGTTGATCTTTGGCGTGTGAACAAAAAAAATTTAAGAAGCAGACTAAGACAAGTACCGGACTACCGGGGGAGACGATACTTGCATTGTTCCCTGTCTACTATTCTTAATCACAATGGCGAAATGAGAGAAAAATGAAAGGAGTGGTTTCAGTTTGTTGTTTGCGTCACAAGAAGAAATCTGCCAGCCCCATGGTCAAGCATTTCAATCTCCACAAGAGGAAATCACAAAAGGCTATACCTTAGACGAGCAGAGAGCTGGGCCAGTCCAGTGGTTTCCTAGCGAGACGTGGGTGGGCTTCATGGCCCAACGAGACAGGTGTAGCCATGCACGGATGGATGATGTTGGAAGATGCCAAGATATTTTTACCGACGAAAGCAAATATATAGGTGGATGGTGTAGCAAGCACATGCATACGCTCATGCATGAATGCAATACTTTATTGGGGTTATTACTAGTACATCATGGAATACATGCGTGCATGAAGTTTTCCTTGTGAGAGAGATCACGAATGGAATAGAACGTAGATTGGGTATGGCACGAAAACTGCTAACAGGCCCAATTTGGCCCAAGATATAGGCAAGGTTAGGCCTCTTCTGATTTTCGGCTGGATGGACACCATTGCATGTGCCATCTAAACGAAAGCAAGGCTAGCCCAGCAGAAAGTGAGTGAGGTTTGCAATGGAGGCAATCTTAATCAAGGCCGCGAGTGATTCTCAGCTCAATTTTTTTAGTTGACGTGGAGGGAACCAATGATCCAGCGGGAGGGAGCAAGGATATTTTTGCTAGCTATCTCGGCCTCTAGGCCCGTCCAGCGTGTCGCCCATCTGAGAGTTCGTCTTGAAGTCTATCTTGACCTTGGGCACGCTTCCAACTCCGGCCTCTAGGTCCAGCATGTCAACAATATTTCCCGCACATAATTCAGATTCGGAGGAAAGCTTACAAGGATGGTTCTGGTAATTTTCCAAAGGAGCTTTTTTGGTAGTACGTAGAAGGAGACGACAGCGGAAGTGTTACTTGTGTGGCACTGGCACAAGGTCGATCAGTATTGCATGTCACTCTGTAATTTGGAACGAAGGAGCAAGGTTCACAATTTCAGCGAAATTTATCGAATTTTCGCTCATTTCGGTGCTTTATTTGAAATTATCTGTTATTTGAATTTTGTTCAAATTTTAGTTCAATTTTGTTAAAATTCAGATGGTGTTTAAAATTTTCGTCGAAACTTTTAAACGAAATTCTGAAATTTCGTCCATTCCGTATCCTTTCGCTGCCTGACGAAAGTTTTTGAAATCCGAAAGAGTTTTCCTGCGAAGTACAACACCTGCATGCAAAGCCTTTTTCTTTGTTTTTTTTTTGGAGGAAACCTTACCTGCATGCAGATCCTTTCTTTTTTGGATGGATCCAGTGGTTTCTTAGCGAGACGTGAGTGGGTTTATGGGCGGACGAGACAGGTGCAGCCATCCATGGACGCATGGTGTTGTAAGATACCAAGATATTTGCATCACCGCTGAAATCAAGTATATACATGCATGGTGTAGCAAGTAAATACATACGTGCATGCATGCAATACTTTATTGGAGTTACTAATACATCATGCAATACGTGTATGCATGAAGATTTCCTTGTGATACAAATCACATAGATTGGCTACGGGAAAAAATGACGCTAATAGATCCAAATTGGCCCACGACATAGGCTAGGCCTCTTCTGGTTTTGGGCTGGATGAACACGCCCTTGCACATGCCATGCATCCAACGAAAGCTCATCTACTCTGCAACGCATTGTATTAGTCGAGGAGGCTTTGTTTGGACCAGAATTGGGCCCAATCTTGGTGGGTGGGAAGCCATGTAAGGAGAGAATCTTCCTCAGCATTCCCTTTAGGTCATGGCCCATTTCGATGAGCCTAATGGAGAGGAAATTCCATACCCATTGCCCAATCTTTTGGATCCAGACGCGCGGTGGACGAAGACAACGAGCGCAGGCCGCGGCAACCGGATCGGCGAGGCGAGGGTGGTGGAGACCGGATCTTAGTGAGACGCAGTTGATGACGGCTGGATCCATGTGAGGCACGGTCGATGGCGGCCGACTCCGACAAGGCGAGGTCAGCAGAGGCTAGGCCCAGTGAGACTATGGCCACGCTGACGCTAGTTGAGGGCGGCGACGAGAAAATGAGGCGGTGTGGGAGAAGAGAATTTTTGTACGGATAATCCGTTTTTTATTCGAAAATACATAAATATACCCGCGAGAAAATTTTTTACAAAAATAGTCTCCAGTCGCCCCCCCACCCATTGTGTGACTGCTGCCTTTCGCCCAACCGGGAGGCGACAAAATATCTGTCGCTGGGTGATCGAGCGACTGCAAGTAGTCGCCCATCCATTGGGCGACTTCCATGCAGTCGCCCAATGGATGGGCGACTTATAAGCGCAGTCGCCCAATGGAGGGGCGACTTTACTCAGTCCCCGTGATTTTTTTAGAGCTTTGTCAATTTTGTAGTTTTAAACTGGAAAAAAATATGGTATAGTTGTAATAAAAGTTTATGTTTATTGTATGTTGTAGGTGCATTAAAAATTTTGAGAAATTTTTTTAAAAAACAATTGAGTGTAGAACGTTTGATATATACATTGGCAAGTGATATACATTGGAGCGAACTCCTGCCTTTACGTTAAAAAAAGATTTCCTTTTCTAAAAATATTAAAATGACAAATGTACATAGCTGCTAGCAATAAGCAGTTTATATAGAACTCAAACAGTTATACTAACGTACCAGATCAGGATGTGGTTTCACATTGGTCTTCTTCATCATAGCCACAAGCACAGGGATTTGAGGTTGAATTTTCCGCACAAGTGCAACTATTTTCGCCTCCTGTTCTTCTGTAAGATCGCATCTACCTGAAAAGACATAATTGGGCTCTGAGAGCATCTGAAGATGATCCGACTTCCAGGACTCGTATTCAGATGGACAGTCTTCTGCTGTTAAGGGAGTTTCAAAGAGTAAGAGAACCTGTAGTGACGGGTAAATAATAATTTGATGAAAAGGTCCAAGTGAGTCAACAATTTAACCTGACAATTCCTCAGACGGAGAAGATATTGCAGCTATCTTTACTTGTTTTCCACGACGGCTTAAGCTTTCCCTGTGGGAGTCAATGGGGAAGGCAGGGGACAAAAGGGGAGATTTCGGTTCTCCGGCAGTGAACGTGGTCGCCGGAGTCATTCAAACCAATTCGGTTGCATTTTCATGGTCAGTGGGGTCCAGGGCTCATTATGGTAGCAGTGGCTGAAGCTCGGAGTCGATCAGGTGAGCTGGCCACGGAGAGACCTTTTCGGCCGGCGGTGAGAAACGGCGCCGAAGCTCCAATGTATATCACTTGCCAATGTATATATCAAACGTTCTACACTCAATTGTTTTTTTAAAAAAAATTCTCAAAATTTTTAATGCACCTACAACATACAATAAACATAAACTTTTATTACGACTATACCATATTTTTTTCCAGTTTAAAACTACAAAATTGACAAAACTCTAAAAAAATCACGGGGACTGAGTAAAGTCGCCCCTCCATTGGGCGACTGCGCTTATAAGTCGCCCCTCCATTGGGCGACTGCGCTTATAAGTCGCCCATCCATTGGGCGACTGCATGGAAGTCGCCCAATGGATGGGCGACTACTTGCAGTTGCTCGATCACCCAGCGACAGATATTTTGTCGCCTCCCGGTTGGGTGAAAGGCAGCAGTCGCCCAATGGGGGGCGACTGGAGACTATTTTTGTAAAAAAATTTCTCGCGGGTATATTTATGTATTTTCGAATAAAAAACAGATTATCCGTACAAAAAATTCTGGGAGAACATGAGGTAGTGAGATGGGTTAAATGGTAGACATGCGGGGCAGGGATGTATATGTAATAGTTTTTCTGCTTCTAGGGTTCTTTCTGTAAAATTTTAGGATAAGTAAAAATAGAAAGAAAATAGAGGCTGAAATGAAAAAAAATAAAGGGCTGAAATTAAAATGTTTGCTGGTCCATTTAAAGATATCATGCATTGCGTGAATGAGAGAGCTTGGATGGTGTCTTGTATGGTTTATGTGTAGGAGAAGAATGAAACCACAGTTTGGGGCTACCATGCATTGTATGTACACTAAGCAGCCCGCGTGTGCCAGGGATAAGTGCGCGGCTGTCGAAACTAGCTAAAGGTAGTGACATCAGCAAAGAAAAGAACATATTTTTTGTTTGTTTCCATGATTCAAATGTTGTTATCTTTCAAATTGACCAATTCGAAATATCGTGTTCCTCATGACAAGATAAACAGTATACCCATATTGAATATATTTTGACTTCAGTTGGTAATAATTTCCCTTAGAACAATTGAGTTTAACCCTCAGAACAATTTAGTTCCACTCTCGAAACAATTCCATCTAATGCTCGGAATTATACAATACAATTCGTTTCCATTCTTCGAACAACTTAATTTAAACCTAGGAATAATTCGATTTCATGCTCGAAACAATTCAAATTAACCATTAGAACAATTCGATTCCACAATCGGAACCATTCAATTTAACCATTGAAACAACTCAATTTAACTATCAGAACAATTCAATTTCACGCTTGAAACAATTTGATTTAACCCTCAGGACAATTCAATTCCATGCTCTGAACAATTCAATTTGTTCTAATAGTATGTTTAATTTTGTTTCACTCATCTATCTATCTATGGTTGGGTTCTTTTTCAGCTTTAGCTTTGACTTATCACCTTTTGCTACAGTAACTGGCTTTCAAACGGTGCGTTTTTTCAATACAGGGTCTATAAGTCGATTATAGTATACACTGTACTAAGTTTAACTATACCGATCAAAATCACATATGACTATTTTTCCCTTCATACTGTGTCTCACGAACAACCAGAATTTAAAAACCATAAGCCACAACAACAGCCTAAAAGAACTTACCTTATATCTATACTAATTGGAGGCTCTTCCAGGAGTCCCCACGTTAACATAAAATGCTAGAAATTGCCACATTAATCTGAAAAAAAAGAAAAATAGGTCCGACATTAATCATAGAAAAACAATTCAATGTCCATATATTATTCTCAAACGTGCATGCATACATGTATGTGAGTAGAACACACCATCCTGATTCAAATCCGTTTTATTAGGTAAGTAGAATCATACATGCATGCAACTAGAACACACCATCCTGATTCAAATCTACTGCTATTAGGGAGGTAGAATAGAAAGGCACCGAAAAAAATAGGACACAAGTTCTGTTTGGACACAAGTTCTGTTTGGACCTAGACATGATTGTGGGAAAGGGAATACATGGGACCTAGACATCGCCAAATGTATAGGCTGATCATATTCATATCTTCGAGAATCATGCAAACTATTTAGATGTTTTTCCTCACAGCGCTTCTAAATTTGGTAATACTTCGGAATCTTATCTGGGGCGATCAATGCATATTTTCTACAGTACCTGTTGCAAGTCATCAGCCCTATCATTCAATGTGTCAAGAGGGATGAATATTGCAAAGGAAACTTCTCCGAAGACTTTATTTCAAAAAAAAATTCTTCTCGGAAGACTCCATTATGTACTATGCCTCTCATCTCACAAGTTCGAGTTGTAGTCAAATATTAGTTGGAACCGGCCGAGAAAATTCAGTCCCAAAGCAACCAGCTCCTATCTGTTACAGTAAGTTCAAGCTGCCCCTTACCACTTACCTACTGCCTCTGTGCCCCATGCGTCTGCTAGTAAGGAATAGCCAAAATCGTTCAAATAGGGAGAAGAGAAAAATGCCAGCTTAAAGTCGGCACCATTCTGCTCACAGATCAGAATCCATCACAAACACCAAACCACAAATGAAGCACACTTTAGAATATCCGTCTATGTAACATAAACGTGCTGTGAATGCGAAACATGAAGTCTGTGGTTTACTCACAGTTTGCATTGGCTTCAATTCACAACAGGCCCCGTGGAGGTAGTAGTGACTAGTGAGTGTGGCGGCGGCGTGCGGCCCCCTAGGGTGGGTCACAACGATCACCGCCTTCAGCAGCTACTCCTTTCAACCCCCCATGCCTGAAGCCAACTTGGTGGGTGAGCAAATCAATCGACGTATTCTTGATTTGGGGAAGCGACATAGCTAGCTCCTTGCACATAGAAAAATGGAGAAGAAAAACGAGAGATTTACAGTGGAACATGCAAAGGCTCTAAGCTTGCTAGGGTATGCTAACATGCCGGAATCCATGTGGCCACCGTCGGAGTTGGCGCAGCCTCTGAGCGGATTACGGTAGGGAGTCGCCGGGACTCTGCCCTTGTCCGCGAGCTCCGCGGAGAAGCGGTGGGTGGTTTCACGACAGCCCTTCTCTGGCTGTCGGCTCGGGTACCGGCCCAGAACTCGAGATTATGGGCTGAGTGGTTCGAGTGGGCTTGGGCCCGGAATACGCTTACCAACAAAACACATAGCAATAAGTCAAAGAAAAAACTCTGAACAGCGGAAACACTCGGGTACCGGCCCAGAATTCTTGCATGCCCACACTAATTAGCAATCAAACAGTGTTAGCAAAATTACTCAAAAGGGCATTAATATTAGGAAACAAATAAATTTAGTGCTCATTCACATCGTACATAATGTATTGTACGACAGTACGAGTACAGCATCCGGTTCACTCGCAGCTCAGCAGCAACAAATCAACTATCCAACTCTGTCGGACACCGAAGCAGCAACTTCAGGACTCTCTGTGTTAATCGCACTATCCCAGGAAAAGCTAGTGCACACAGAGTTAACAGTGATGCATATCTCATATACAACCACACTTTATTATATAACAAAGGTATATATATTAACAGCATAAAGCCAAAACAAAAGAAGACAGTGGAAGATGAGTGTAGCACAACCCATCCAGCCTTGCCACAAGGCGAATGATTGTAAGACATGGCCTACTCGCAATCCTCATCGTAGTTGTCGAAGGCTTCCTCTGGAAAGAAGTTAAGTTTAGCAACATGAGTACAAAAGTACTCCACAAATTACATCAAGAGTTTAACAGAGTCAATGCATGCATAAAGTGTATCAAAAGAAGGCATATATGGTTAGTTTGCATAAAAGACAACATTGGAGTAAATATCATAAAGCAAGTACAAAAACTAAATTTGATACAGTATGTAAAAACAACATTGTAATCAAAATAAATATCGTTAGTGCAGGTCCATCCTCTACACTAACCTATCCACAGGTATCCCACCCGGACCACCTTTCCTGAAAAGATTTCATATGGATTCCGTCCATCCCTATGGTTTTTAATTTCTTATGGATTCCATCCATCCATAAGTTTTCCACAAACCATTTTGAAAACAAAAGTCTAATCCATGAAAAACTTTACTCAGTTTGCCCATGACCGTGGGCACGGCTATCCAGGATAGATTATAAACTCTGTAGAGGTTGTACAGTTTTACCCACAAGACATGATCATCCCTATTGCCACCGGATTAACACACTTCCTTAGGTGTGTAACGAGGAGATCATGACAAAGCCTTTACAATGTTCTGCAGTCAACTTAATCACGCCACCATTAAGATTTCACCATAACATGAATCTCATGGTTTACGCCGCGCTCACATTCAGCCTATAGCGAGATCGAGTTACAACTTCACAAATTATTCGGCCAGGTCTGTCCTATACTAGACTTATGGTAGTACGATAGAGCTTTGCAACAGTAGCTCACAGACCGGTCCTTAACTTGACTTAGGCCTAACCACTTACCCCTTGTGCTTGGCAATCGACATTGAGTCACCAAACATCAATGCATGCCAGAAAGCACCCACCACCATACGAATGCCTAAGTCTAAACTAAGTTTTATATTTTATTTGGAAATAATTTCATAAACATTTTTTACTCACCAAAGTCAAGAATTCATTTTTAAAGTTTATCATTTCATATGAAAGATTTGTCCCAACCCATAATCATTCTAAGCATGGCTAAGCAATTCTATAAAATTTCTAGTTAGTGCTAATGTACTAACTAAGTTTTATCTAGGGTTGACAAGGTATAAAGTTATTCAATGTCAAATTTGGCTATCCAACGAATTTAGGCGTAACTAGGGTTCAAAACTGAATTTAAACTAGACTTGAATAAAAATTACGCATGCATATCAATTTAAAACAACATAAATAATTTAAAATATTGGGATTAACATAGTAAAAGGTGTAACTTGCCTTGCTCAGGGTCTTCATTCAAGTCGTCGCAGTCGTTCTCTTCGAGGTCTTCGTAATCTACACGCGAAGAACCAAATAAATAAAATTTAAACAAAAATTCAAATAAAATTCAAAAAGAGTCTAGAAATGGGTAGTTTAGGATTTTAGAAGAATTTAAAAGAATTTAAAATTTTGAATGGATCAAATCGGACTTAAAATGAGGAAATATAGGCTTCCAGAAGTTTAAAAAGAGCAAAAAAGAAAAAAACTGATTTTGGGAATTAGTTTTTGTACTGAAAAAGGCTAATTATGACGTCAGCAGGTATTTAAATTTTGAAAGCAGATGGATTAACAAAGTAAGCAGCCTTTGTAACAGTTCTTAATTACGTAGGCTACATAGTAACCTTTTGCAAACACAAAATGGAAAAAGGAGGCAGCAAAAGAGATTTACAGTTGTACCTTCCAAGCCGTTGCTGCTGTTGGGCGAGGGACTCGAATATATTAAGTCTTACCATTCAGTATACGAATATCGTATAGGGGGCGATTATTTGGGTTTTTTTTTTTTTGGTGTTTATGGCTGAAAAACACTGTAGCTGACAGAGGCTTATTTAGCATAATTAAATTTAAAAAAATTAAAAAATATAAAAAATATGTTAGTCCATTACGTATAATACAAACAAATACGGGAAAAAAAGAACTGGCAAAAAAGCTCAACAAAAAGCCAAAAGTTCAGAAAAAGACGAAATTTATAAATAATGAAAAATAAACCGAAAACCAGAAGCTGAAACTCTTTTGATCACTACCTATATCTTTATTGGGAACGTGTTCAATCTTTTGCCAGTTTGGGTCTCCGATTGTTTTGCACGACCTCATGAACTCCTCAGTGCAGAGAGAGATACTCAAGTACTCAAGAGACTGGGGCAGTCTTGGTAGTGATCGAATATTCCAGCAGCCAGTGATAAACAATTCCTTGAGCGACGTGAGGTGCTCCATATTATCTGGCAAGGCGCCCCACCTGCAGTGCCCAAGTGCGAGACCACGAAGATGAAGGAAAAACTCATTTCTGTCAGGAATGGCTCCCAACGGGCTGCAGAAACAGAGGTCAAGTCGTTGCAGGTGCTTCGGTCCATTCTTGTTACCAACCATCCAATCTGGGTACCTCGACCCTTCGTAGCCATTGATATCCAATCTTTCAAGGCCCATCGGAGGGCTAAGGCCCTCAAGTATCTCTGCTTCAAGGTCTGCGCTGCGTACATTTCCGCCCCACGTTATGTGAAGTTCTGTGATGCGTTCCTTGCCAGCTAGATTGGCTTCAAGAGCTTCCTCTTTGCTTCCAACATTCTCAAGACCTCGGATCACTAGCCTTCCGCGAAGCTTGTTTAGATCCCTCAGCTGTCGTAACTCGTACCGAGGTTCCTTCCTTACTCGGAAGATAGGTATCGTTTGGAGTGACGTCAGCCGATATATGTTTGGAAGATTCAGTACAAATGAGTGAAATATATGACGCAAGTTGATGAGATTACTCATATCTTGACCAGGGCAAAACACCAATTCACTGCAAGAACCGAAATCTAGCACCTGCATATGGTAAAGCTTTGTAAATGTGCTTGGTAAAATTAGCTTCAAAGAGTGGCTCATCTTAATTGCAAGATAGCGTATATGCTTTAATTGGCCAATAGATGCTGGGACTGATAATTGGCTGCACTCTCTCTCGAATGGTATGCTCAGTATCCGCAATTTCCTCAGCTTCGTGAACATACTCTCTAAGTCTTCGTCTTCAATTTCTTCGTTCATTGTACCACTACCAATGATCAGAGTGCGTAAATTTTCCAATTTGAGTATCTTCTCAGCCAACAATCCTCTATTACAAGTCTCAACAAAAAGATGTCGAACATCTCGAGGAACTTCTCCTGTCCAGCCATTCTCAATTATGAAGCAATCACTTCCTGCTACCTTCTCTGCTAAATCATGCAGCAGATCATGAATTGTATAGTAGACCTCGCCCGAGAATGTCTCTCTTTGTAGCTGCAGAAATGAGGTTGACACTAATTCATCAAAGTAATCCCGAGCAACATCCTCCATTTCCTCTCCTATTTCTGTTGTCTTTACGAACCCTTCTGCCACCCAACAGTTAACTAACTTATCGCGTTCGAAACGATGTCTTCTTGGGAAAATACTGCAGTAAGCAAAGCATCGCCTGGCCTGCTCATCAAGGTGCTGGTAGCTCCACCACAGAGCTCCCGTGGTATCAGTCAGCACGTCCCGATCCCGAACTCTTCTCCAAAAGTCAACATTTGGTCTTATACGTAGATGACCTCCCACTGTTCCGGCTAGTAGAGGTGATCTCTTCAGCTTTTTTGCAATGTCAACCCCAATGGTTTCGAATATTCTTGGATCTTGGCCATCTAACCTTGCGCCTTCAAGTGCATAATGAATGAACAATTCAAGGAAGGCATGCTCATCTAAGTCGGGTATGGGAATACATCTCACAGCACCCAGAGCTAATAATGCATCCGATGTTCGACTGGTCACTAGGATCTTGCTTCCTGCCTTCCCAACCTTCAGCGGAGAGATTATCTGTTGTAGCCCCTGGTGACTCACATCCTTATTGTACCAGACATCATCTAGTACCAGGAGGAACCGTTTTCCACTCAGTGCCTCTTCCAGCGTCTGTTCTAGGGTGTTAAGGCTCTTGAATTCAGGGGACGGTTTCCCTGTAGCCTCCTCAAGCATCTCTCTGAAAATGGTACCAACACTAAAATTCTGAGAAACATGGATCCACATAACAAGGTCGAAATGGCCGTCCTTTTTCTCTTGCTTGCCATTTTTCTCACGGGCACAAACATACTGTGCAAGGGTAGACTTCCCAGACCCTGGGATGCCATGAATGCCAATTACAGAATAACATAGACCACTGTTGGTGTTTGGTTGGCCACCATCTTCTGTCTCATGAAGCATAGCTATGATCCTCTCACGATCTTCATCTCGGCCAATTACTACTGGCGGAGGAGCCGCCGTAGTGACTGCAGCAACAGTCTGTCTCTTGTCAATGTTACTGTGGCTTGGCAAGTTCAGAAATTGCAAAATTTTGTGTGCTTCGTTGATAATATTTTCTATCTTGTCTAGGTTTTTCTTCAGCTCCATTTTTGACATATCAGGGGGTGCGTCGTCTGTCGTTGTACCACTCGCCTGGAAAACAAAAATAGCAGATTAGCCTTTCGATGAGGATTTTTTTGAAAGGATTCACCGGTCACCCCAACATAAGAGAAAGCCTAAGATAATTTCGGGAAATTTGCTAACACCCCTACATTTTTTTGTCATAATACATATCTGTTAGACCATATGGCTTGGTTTAAGATATTTTGATAATGAATAATTGACAATGGTTAATTTGTGATGTATAATTGACAATATTGCTTATCGATGTTATGTGAGGCGTGTGGCGTGTGCAGACTAATGTTGGTCAAATTGAGAAGAACTTGTGCTGGAAAAATGTTGGTTTCGTCTTTACATGTGCAGGATAACTCGGAAGTGAACGTGGTCTACGGTGAGGACCAGGAGATGGTTTAGTGTGAAGCTATTGTCCAAAGGGTCAAGGATACTGGAGGAGACGGTCGTGCTCGAGTTAGGGTACATGGAAATCAAAGATGGATTATGCATGTCGGAGTTACAACGGTGTGGTCCGAAAGTTACAGCATATGACGAAAGTGAAAAACCTATGTTATATAAGGGTTTTAGATCTCTTAAAAATAGTGGGTAGAAAGCTTGGATGAGGTAAAAATGCCTGGTTAGATGAGTTGTATTAGAGTTTTGAGAGAGAGTAAAAAGAGATATGTGGTGTATTAAATACGGAGAGCGGCGGCTGCATGCGGTGACCATCCGAGACGTTTTGTGTATGGAGATTTTTAGGGCGTTCGGCCGAGACTTTGATTAGAGAAAAAGGGTTTTGTATATGGACCATGGTGATGGTTGGCCGAGCGTTTGGAGAAAATTGCTGATTGATTGATCATGTGAAGGATTTTTGTCTTGTCTGGTGAGTGTATGCCTCAGCTTTTCTTTTAATCTTGTGACTGCATGCATGTTTTGTGCTTCAGCCAAGACCCTAGAGTAGACTGACATGAGAGTTTGACTTACAGAGAGTTGTTGGTTGCATGCATTGGTTTTGAGACCTTGCTGGCCAAGAGTTTTAAGGGTTGGAGGCAGACGTGACTTCTGATTAGAGGAGAGGTAATTAGGCCATAGTTTATAAGGTGATTAGCTGAGGTGCTAATTAGCTCGTGAGAGCTCGGCTGTTCTTTTTCGTTCCTCTTGTTGGTTTCGTGGCGATTTTTGTTGTGTCGACTCTGCTTCGGTTTAATCAACAGTATCGTGCGTGTAGTTGCTACAGTATCCAAGAGAGTTTTTTCCCTTTCTTTTTGCTTTTATGTGCTTGCTGTGATTAGCAGATTGTGAAAAAAATTCGCTATAGACTACAATCATTCACACCTTCTCTCTAATTAACATCAACGATCTTACAATATCATGCCTTAGAAGATTTCTTCCAAGAAAATATAACTTTTGCATTTCCCTCCAAGACTGATTGCTAAATTTCATTATGCATAAAATCTATGGAGTAGATGCAACCTGAGTTGGGAAAGCCACGATGACTGTTGGGGAGAGCCACAAGTGCAAAAGTAATACTACCTCCATTTCAAGATAGATGTTCTGTTGCAATACGAGCAATCAAACTTTACATAGAATGATCGCCAATATTCACAAAAGTACTTAGATTAGTCAGAAAATAATATAATTTTGTAAAAAAATGCTTCCAAAATATTATGTTTTATAGTTTTATCAACATATTAATAAAAAATAACAATCCAATGTTTATATTGAAGACCACGTCAATGTCTAAAATGACATTTGTTTCAAAACAGAGACAATTGTCATACGTTGAGTAGTCATATCCAGTGTTCAAAATTAATAGTAGAGCGAACCACAAGTTTATTGGTTTGTAGAGACTTTGGAGTATGACTTTATCCACTAGGTCTCGAATCTTACCAGCTTATCTTTATGCATATGCAAGTGCACATCAGTAGAAAGTGCATGATCGTGCATCATGATATTGCGGATTTATCCCAAGCCTCCTCAATTCTAGATGCGTGCTAGGGGGGGACACGTGTGTGTATACGTGATGATGTGTGTGCTAGTTTAAAGTGATTTACACAAGCATCTAATGCCCGTTGGCCCAAATATAGCACCTTTGAGTTACCCCTTTGGACTGAGCTTAAGACACAAGTCCAAGCAAGTTGCAGCATGTGTGTAGGCTCATCCTATATCCCCATTTGGAGGCTAGGCTTTAAGCGAAATTTAGACTGAGGATGTTACACAACGCATAGTTATCTAAGAGCTAGAGCAGTAATAACAGGAAACATATATTGGCATATCATGGCACAACAACGTTTAAAGGGCCTGTGGCAAGAAAATACCTGTTTTTTCGGTCGGGAGCTCTGGAGCAGGGGAGCCAGGCGCTTCTTCAACCAACCACTGCTACGAGGAGGCATGGCGTCTGACTCCAACTTGTCGTCAGGCTGAGATACGATCTGCCTTTCGAGACGGTAATACTCAACGTCATCCAAGATGTCTTCGGCTTCGTAGAAAGCAGATCTAAGCTCCTTTAACCATTTCTCCAAACGATGCCTGCGAGGACTCTCCTCAACTGCTTCCAGCGTCAGTTCCAGCTGTAAAACTTTGGTCTCAAGCTCTTTCAGCTTCTCTGATCCATCAAAGCCGAAGTAGGAGAAGCCTTTGTTGAGGAGCTCAGAGATGATGGGGGAGACGACCCACCCTACCGCTTCCATGCCCCAGTCCTGCGGCACCAATGGTCACCGGTCCGGCATTAGAAGCTCGCAGAAAGAGATAAGAGAGGGGAAAGAGGGCTAGGCTGCGGGTTCTCGATTTCTCTTAAGCAATTTGCGTATCGCCCAAGCCAATTTACCTTTAGTAGAACAATTAATTTGACTAATTCAGACAAGCAGGATGACTGACCACAATGTCTTCGGTCCGGTTTCTGAAGGAATAATTGCTCACTTGCCCCACTTTTGAGTGACGTTGTTCATTTGCCTCAGTGATGTCTCACTGACATACGGATCTAGGACCCATATATCAGTAAGACAACTAGAGCAAATAAGCAAAGTGCATATTTATGCATAGGGTAAATAAGCAAAAGCCCTGTTTCTGAACCCCACAGGCCACAAACTTCGCAGATTTCTCTATCAAATGTGGAAACTTCGCAGATTTCTCTATCAAATGTGGAAACTTCGCAGAAGATAAGCATGTACACGAGACGAAATATCTGGGATCAGTAGTGTTGGATTTGGAGCTTTTTCGTCATTCTATTCATTTTGAATTTGGACCAGCTCCAGCCAGTGGATAATTTAAAAATAGAACTAGCGCTTGCCAGTGGACAATGCCAAATAAAATTTTCATGATAAAATTATATTTACTGATGTATTTTCTTTGCAACTGTCAATGCAATTTGGCAGATCTGTATTTACTGATACATCTCTAGTTAACGTGGGAGCTCCGTGCTAATTAAGCACGGTTATATATTTTTCCTTAGAGTTATCTGGAGTCGATTTGAGCTGTTATAACTTTGACCTGCTCAATAAATATTTAGATCTTTTTGATTAATGTGGAAACTTCCTCAAAGTGCCTAATTATTATAGATATATTTTTCCCTAGAGTTATCTCTGAGCCGTTATAACTTGGACTTTAGAGTTATCTAGAGTCGATCTGAGCCGTTATAACTTGGACCCGCTAAATAAATGGCTAGATCTTTCTAGTTAACGTTGGAGTTTACTTAGAGCGCCTAATTATTATAGATAGACGATATATTTTTTCCTTAGAGTTATCTGGAGTCGATTTGAACCGTTACAACTTGGACCTGCTAAATAAATTGCTAGATCGTTCTGATTAACGTGGAAACTTCCTTAGAGTATTTAATTATTGTAGATATATATAGAAGTGAATTCGATCTTACTTGTATTTATAGGTTCTCCGAAAGACTAAACCATATATATGTCTTGAGCAATACTGTCAGAGTGGAGTAGTGATGGTTGCAAATCAAACTTCTCCGCTCGTTTCGGCTTCAGCTTCTGGCTTCCGGCTTATTTTTCACTATTCATAAATTTCGTCTTTTTTTGAATTTTTGGCTTTTTATTGAGCTTTTTTGCCGTTTTTTTCCTGTATTTGTTTGTATTATACGTAATGGGCTAACATATTTTTTAATATTTTTAAATTTAATTATGTTAAATAAGGCTCTGTCAACTACAGTGTTTTTTCAATCAGCTACAATACTTTTTAATCATAAGTAAAAAAAAACCAAAATGAGCTCCACCTTAAAAAGCCGGTTGGAGCCGGGCCTACATCGACACGCCACATCCCACCTCATCAACGAAGAGACAAGACTGTACATCTCGTGACTCGTGTCTACTATTTGTGAGCTATTGAGTGATTGATCGCCGGCATCACGACCCCAGAACAGAGCACCCTTGAGATCGACGATACAAAAGCTTCCGTCCGAACAACTCCATAGTTATATGCACCGAAGAAAAAAGAAAGGAAGAAAGAAAACAAATGAGCGACCTTGACTCAACTCCCCAAGGCTTCGGCATCAGTGGGCCATTTACACGCGCATATGTGACATCTTTACCCATTGGATAGAAGTATCCCCCTCAACAAATGTAAATGTGCTTTTACTATGTATGGCTTATGTATGTAAAGGAAAAAAGTTATGTCTAAATCAGCGGAGTATCGGTCTTATTTTTTTAGTTTATAGTTCATGATTTCTCTCAAACAAATAAATAGAACGATTTTTCTATTACCATTTCAAAGCGACTAATTAGCTTTCGATTCACTCACACAAATTCTCGCACTAAGGTTAAAAGCCATAAGATGCAGACCAAAAGAACAAGATCATCTTTTTTTTAATATAGCTTTACAAAGGAAGGAAACACAGCACCGAGAAAGACTCAGCACCGGTCGGGAGGTCCACGCCGCTGGTGCAGAGTTCCGTCGTCGTTGTTGACCCAAAGTTCCCTCACCACTGCCAATCGCTCAAACCCTAGCCACCACCGACTGTGAGTTCCCTCGCTGACGGCCTGAGATTACCTTACGATCCTCACCCCTGCCACAGATCTAGTTCACACCACCGGTCCTAGATCCCATCGCCACTGCCTGTCCTACTCCCAGATCTGTATATGATAGAATGTTTTATATCATGTGGTGTTAATTTCTTCTTGTACATGATTTTGTATTTGTATGCATCACATCAGTGGCGGAGGACGGAAAAAAATAAGGTATGGCGAAATCGATACATAGAAGATCAATTGTCGTAGTC
The DNA here is from genome assembly GCA_017311315.1 of Dendrocalamus latiflorus. Classification (NCBI taxonomy): domain Eukaryota; kingdom Viridiplantae; phylum Streptophyta; class Magnoliopsida; order Poales; family Poaceae; genus Dendrocalamus; species Dendrocalamus latiflorus. The sequence goes on from CM029641.1 coordinate 50,182,667, forward strand.
TCGTTCTCATAGAAGATCGATAGCTCCAGCAGGCCAAAGAAAAGGCCAAAAGGCGGGCCCATACGTGATACACTAAATCACTAATACGTCCACACAATTAAATAAAGTAGCAGCCCAAAAGCAGCCGACAGCCCAGAAGAACGTCCAGATAACATTCGCTACTGTTCTTCTTCCTCTCGCCGCTGGCTGAGAGTTTATTACAGTGAAACTTCATCTTTCTTGATGTGTCCATGGTACAGAGTGATTTGAGGGTAAAAATCGCTGGGAATTCAAGGTATGGCGAGCGCCATACCTTGCCATACTGAGTACTCCGCCCCTGCATCACATTCAAATACTCTAGATCTTAAGAAATTTGTAGAGAAGTTTCACAAATTTATATACAAATAGAAAGGAGTAAGATTTCATAATGGCAAAACACTTCCCTTGAGGATTCTTAGAGAATAAAAAGGAGAAGCTAAAAATGATAGCTCTACCAAACCGGTGCTAGATATTCCCACGTCACTATATGGACCACTGGACTTTCTATAACATTATTTAGGTAGCGCTTCAAAGAGTTTATAAACTTAGACTTTTGATTTTTTTATACTGTAATGGTTGAAAATATGTTACAGTAGTTGTTAAATTTTTCTATGTAATTAAATTTAGAACATTAAAAAATAAAAATAGAGTTATATCATCATAAATAATATAAAAAATAAGAAAAAGAAATTAAAAATTTAAAAACAAAACTAGAGAAGCAAAAGTTAATTGGAGCGGACCGACTACCGACTGCCCACCTAACACCCACGCGGACGCGGTGGGTCCATTTATGTACAGAGCACAGTTTAGAAACCTTGCATCATGCACAAGACTGGAGAGAGGTAGCTACAAGGACTAATTATTTGACGAAGACAGATGACAGTGATATGCATTGGCTTTGCCTTCGAGAACTGGTAAACTTCCAACTCGGACTAGAGGTGTGTGTGCATGCCAGCATTGAAGTGACTCGTTCTGGCTTCTGTTTTTAGTTTTCATTTAGAGATGCCACAAAGCTAATATAAACACTTACTTCGAAACGACTGACTTCGAAACGGCTTATTCACCCTTTTCTTTTCCATAGATAAATCAGAGAGATCATAGGTATAACACAAATCAATCCTTTTGCTTTAATCTTATCTATATATCTCTCTCACTTTCCCACCGCTAACCCTGTCCTTCTAAAAATCACTTGCTTTAGTAATTACTATTTATTTTTAATCAAAATTTATTAGCCGCAGATAATACGAATGCCCCAGGATAGGGCTAATCCTATCCTTATATATTTATTATGCTAATAGTCTCACTAAATTTAATTAATACTAATTTTCTCTTCTCTGCTACCGTAGCATCACCTGTATTATTTTAAGTGGCAACTGTCCAATGCGGAGTGTTACTAGATAATTTATGTGTGGGTACTTTCCTATTCCGGGCTATTAAACATTTAAACCCATAGACCTGTTCACGTAAATATAGACACTTTTTTTTTAAAAAAAATTAGCTTCTAAACATCCGTTTTTATAAATATAGCACTAATTAAAGTTCATGATTAGTATTAATTACATACAATTAGTACTAATTAAATATGATTAGCACTAATTAATACTATTAGATGTAATTAAGCGCACACTAATCTGACCGGCGACCTGTCAAGCTAGGGAAGCTCAGCAGGTACTTATCGAGCTCGATAAGTTTAAAGAGGTGGTTAGATTTGTAAAAATAGGTGTTTGATGGTCAAATTTGAAGAAAAAACGATTGTAGTGCTATTTATACGAACAGTTCTATTTTACTTATTTGTATTGTCATTTATACGAACAGTTCTATTTTGCATATTTGCGTATCATGATAGGCTTCCTCACACTAAATATAGGGGTAGGGGCATGCTTACGGCGGTACTCCAAACGGCTTAAAAGCTACAGCTTCTTGCTACGACTGTTGGCTAAAATTACATTATGACTGTTAGCTTCAGAGTCATTCAATTAAAAATAAAAAAATGATAAAAATAGGGAAGCGAACAAATGAGCGACCTTGACTCAAACTCCCCAAGAGGCTTCGGCACCTTTCTCATCTTGGGCCATTTAGACGCGCATATGTGACAGCTTTGCCCATTGCATAGAAGTATCCCATCAATAAATGTAAATACTAGCCACATAGGCGAGGCGCAACGCCAAGCCAGCCACCGTGTGGACTGAAGTAAAAGAGGAAAAAATTCGCAGAAAAAAGAAAGCGAAGGGGTTTTTTCGCAAAAAATCATGGGCCTTTTCGCAATAAAAGGAGATCAGAGGGGTTTTTTCGTAAAAACCCGAGGGCCTTTTCGGAAGAAGTAAGGGCATGTTCGTAATTACGGGAAACCTCGGGTCGCTACCCAGCAAAAAAATATGCAGGGGCTTATTCAAAAAAATGTAGGGACCTTTTTGCGATAACAGAGGACCTTTACGTAATTTCCGAAAAAGTCAGGGAAAGTGGCTCGACCGGCCGTACGCAATTTCCTCCGCCACGCGCCGGCCAGCCGAGCGCTGGGGGGCGACGTGGACACGCTGCGCGGCCGCGAATCCTTCCGGTCATACTGCTGGTAAGATTGGGGTAAAATTTTTGCTTTTTAGTCTAAAATTTGAAAGTTTTTTACATATAGACCCTTAAAGACAAGATTTGAAAAAATGGACCCTAAGCACGGCGCCAAAGGATATGGCGCCCAGGGTACATAGCATGGCGTCATATGCTTTGGCGCCGTGCGTGGACACGTAGGAGCCACGGTGGCATAGCACGGTGCCAAAGCCCATAGCGCCGTGCTATGTAACTACGACGCTAACTTCCGTGGCGCCATGCTCTGGGACTTAAGCCCGAGCACAGCCCCCCGGCTCCCTCCCACACCCCTCACTCCTCTCTTCAGTTCGAGCGAACACAGACAGGCGCCCTCCGCCCCCCAGCTCTCCCCTCTCCAAATCCACTTCAATCCGTTGGTTTTTCTCACGATTTTGCTTCCAAACTGAGCAAGCAAGGTAAGGTCCCTCTCTCCCCTCCAAATTGGCCGAACTTGCAGTTTTAATGCAAGTTCAGCTACCACAGCGCCAAATACCCTGGTGTCGTATGTAAATAGCACGGCGCCAAAGGGCCTGGCGCCGAGGTATTCAACTACGGCGCTAGGGTCTTTGGCGCCATAAGCATAGCGCCAAAGAGCTTGGCGCCGTATTTGAATACCTCGGTGCCAGGACCTTTGGCGTCGTTCTACCTAAACCTGCAGAAAAACATCACTTTGCTGTTTTTTCTGCATATACAAAACACATGCACATACACACATGCACATACATTCATATATGAAACAGCTGAATACCTAAATAACAACATCACATAAGTCTCAATAACGTAGAACAACATCACATAACTTTCAATAAGTCTCAAAACATCACACAGGTCTCAGCGCACAAAATAGAGTCAGTCTCGCTGCCTCTTGGCCCTTCCCTTGCCTTTGGCCAGAGCATCAGTCCCTGGAGTATACGTGCTTGGGCCGAACTACGAGGCCGCTGCAAAGCCTGAGTAAATGGTGCGTCGGGCATCTGCGACATCTCAATCTCGTCGTGGGTAGATGCCTTCTCATCCTCGTACTCCTCCTCATCGTCATCCTGCTCCGCCTCGTTGTCGTCGTCATCGCCCTGACTGAAAATCGGAGTGCGTGACGAGCTCCTCGTGGACTGGCGCCTGCCGACGTATGATCACGAGGCTACAGCGGCTGAGGCACCCGAGCGCTGGGTGGCCGCCGATATGATCACGTCTGCCGACGTGCGTGCGCGGCAACCACAACGACCTGTTGCCCGACTAATGTGACGTCTAAGTCTTTGCAAGTAATGATATGTCATAATAGTATACATGTTGAATGGCTTTAACTTAACGAATTATCTTCGTACCTTCAAGAAGTCGCTCAGGCTGCTCTCGCTGTCCGGGCCAACAACTGGGTAGCTGAGAGCCTCATCGATCTCATGCACCGAGGTTTGGAGAGAAGTCCTCTAAAGAAATAAGGAAACTTAAGTAAGTGTGAGATAAATATATTGAACCAAAGTATTGCAAATATCATGCTTTCCATACCACTCGATCGAGAATCGGAGCAGCCTCGACCACTGTGCCCTCCCTCGCACGACTGTTGTACGCAGTGTCCTCGTCCTCGGACGAAGCGAGGTCCGCGTAGTCGACATCGGTCCACTGCTGCCTCAGCCTGTAGCGGGTGGTAGTGTGGTACCAGGACAAGTAATCTCGGAAGCTGGCGTTGGTGTGGGGGGTATCATCCCGCTCGCAATTGTCCTCCATCCTCCTCCAACACTGGACGTAGTCTCGGTGGTGATGAGCCAATCCTGGAGGCAGTGGATGTACATCAACGAAGCAGTGTCCCCCATGGCGTCCGAGAAAAACACGGCCCCCAACATGTGGAGAACCCAAGCTCGGCAGTGGTAGTTCACCGTGGCGTCATCCGCGTCCTCAGGGCATGTACCAAAGGTAGCCCACAATCAGCTAAAACAAACTTGAATGATGTCCCATTAAAGCAACCGATTTATGCCAAAGAAAAACAAGTACGAATTACATGAACACTTTTGGGCTCTAGAGTTTTTTTTATTTACAGAAGGCAACCTGCACTGACTTGAAATTGAGATTTACTAATTCATACTCCACTTCTTTGAATTTTCATTGGGGCCCAGTTGCATTGTTGCACTCCGCCTTTTCGGAATTTACACTTGAGCCCCCAATAATCAAGAGCTCCTTCGATTTAATGAGAAATAATTGGAGTAAAAATGGCATGTTTAATTGCTAACGTTTAGGAAATCACATGGTTTAAAGGGCGCAAGGAATTGAAAATTCCTCATGGTTTACCGGTGAATAATTTAGCAATTACTAATAAATTATTTTAGTTTAATGGCGTCTATTATTAGAGAGTAACCCGTACGTCTATAAAAAGCCTAGAGACATCCAGACTTGGCAGCCTGAACTTCTCTATTTCTTTTTTACATTGTCTTCTTCTCTGATAAATTTGTACTGAGTATTGAGCAACCTAATTTCACTGTCCTTTCTTCTCGGCATGCACCGGGAAGGAGGGAGAGTAGCTATCTTTGAGTTATTGCGATAGAGAGTACCTTCATAGGGTGACAATAAGATTTTTAAGTAACACACATCTCACGACTACGCGTTTCATTGCTTCATCTACATTCTGCACTACATCGAGCCTGCACTCTTTCTTATTCTTCATCAAGTCTAACAGTAAGTTGTTCGCGTGATCGATCGACTTTTTGACTATATTTATCTTGTATGTTTTCTAAAGTACAATGAGTAGCCTATTGTTAGTTATAAGTTTTATATCACTGGTTTTTTTACTATATTTATTCCCTAATAAAATTTAAAATTAAAATATTCCCAATTCCCGTGTAATTATGGAGTTGCAAATTCATGCCCCACCTTTTTAGATTTTGCACCCATATCCACATTGTAGAATAGTACTCCCTCCATCCAAGTTTATGTAACATCCTATTTTTCAGAGTTTTTTTGAAGCTTTTTAAAATAAAATGCACCATTTGGATTTTTCTGGAATTAATTAAAGCTTAAATAAATTTTTTGTTAAATAAAAAGATTTAATATGACTAAATTAAACCTGAATATTTGTTGAAAGTATTTTATTTGGGTTTCTTGTGCTACAAAAAAATCTGTATTTTTGGATTTTTTTTGAACTTATTTGCTATTTTCTAGAGCTTAATTGTTTTTTCTTCTAATTTTTGAAAATAGAAAATCTCTAAAATTTCCCTATAGCCATTTGGGCCAAAAACCTAGCCCTGGCCCATTTCTTTCCACTAGCTCAGCTGCGCCTTGCTACCTGTCGCCGATCTGCTCGACCACGCCATATGTCGGCCATCCAGGCGGCTTCACTTGCTAGCTGTCCGATCTCCTCTGAGCACCATGTGTCAAGCATCTAGGCCCACGAGCACTGTGCATGAATGCATCCGGATCTCATCACCGTGTCAGCCGTTGGATCCACTCGGTTCCACGTGTTGCACATTAGTACCATCTCGCACGACGACGATGACTTGGGAGTCTTTCGAATGCAATCAAACAGAAAAGAAGCAGCTAGCGATGACTTGGAAGTCTTTCGGATGCAAACAAACGGAAAAGAAGTAGTTGGCGATGACTTTTAAGTCAATCTTTGGCGTGCAAACAAAAAGGAAATTAAGAAGCAGACTTTAGGATGGGTTCGAATGAGCTTTTTTTTGGCTTATGACCGTACTGTCTACATTAACTAATTTTTAAATGGTGCGTTTTTTAAGGCAGGGTCAATAGAAAGATTGTAGTAAAAAGTGCACTAAGTTCAGCTGTACCGGTCAAAATCACATGCGATTATTTTCCTATACTTACTATCTTTCACGAACAACTAGAATTTAAATATTTAAATCATAAGTCATAAGCTATAAGCCATCAGTCCAAAAGAAAGACATGTACTGGACTACCTTGGGAAGCGATAAATGTAGTGTTACCTGTCTAAGTCAAGATTATTTCTAACACTTTGTAATATATACAGATTTCGACAATATTTCCCGTACATAATTCAGATTCCACAACAAAGCTTACAACGACGGTTCTAGCAATTTTCCAACGGAGTCTTTTCGGTAGTAGAAGTGCACGACAGCGGGAGTGTTCTTGTGTGGCTAACAATCCCCTCGATCAAATATCATGCACGCTTTGAAATGTTAGACCAAACTAGCTATTATTATTCGAGAACTTTGAAATGTTTCCGAGAAAGTGACCTTGCACTGGACTTATTCAAGTAGTGTTCCTTTTCATATTTATGACTCCCTTGACAAGCTGAAAGTCTGAAACTGATGGATATGAAGACAACCACAATGACTTGGAAGTCTTTCGGGGGCAAACAAACGGAAAAGAAGCAGCTAGCGATGACTTGGAAGTTGATGTTTGACGTGTAAACAAAAAGGAAATTAAGAAGCAGAAGCGATACATGCAGCGTTCCCTGTCTATTATTCTGATTCATAATGGTGAAATGAGAAAAAAACATTGAAGGAGTGGTTTCAGTTTGCTGTTTGCATCCCAAGAAGATAACTGCTAACCTCGTGGTCAAGCGTTTCACAGAATTGAACCCCAATTCTGGTGTAATTATGGAGTTGCAAATTCACACCCCCAGTTTTTTAGATTGTGCACCCATATCCACATTGCAGAATAGTACTCCACTTTTGTGGAATTTACAAATAGACTCTGATAATATGGAGAGTCACCTCATCTTTCAAGCTTTGCGTGCTTTTATAGAAAGGGTTTGGTTGGTTACTTGGTTAATTTAAGGTTTCATTTAAACGGTTGACAAGACACATACCAAAGTGCCATATAATTTGCAACATATAATTAAATGGAGTTCTCAATAAAATTGATCAAATAGAGGGTACGTGGTCCATATATTCAATCTTTTGCATTTTACATATACTTTTTTAACTTCCACCCTTGTACTCCTTTCGTACATTTATGCGAGTGATAGGAAGTAGAAAAATGTGCAATTGGTGGAAGATTGATATATAAGTTATTGTAAGGTTAAAGAAATGTTTGTACTGTAGCTATCAACATAGTTTTTTTAAAAAATAAGCCACCCATATTTAAATGTTAATTTTGGATCATATTACTGTAATATGCTTATTGGCTTTGGAATTAAGTAGACAGCTGGGTATATAGAGCTCTTTTATTTTTTTAGGTTCAACGTCTCTATTATTTCGTTATCATTTCAAAATGTTGTAGTCGACACGGTGCATAAAATCGTCGATTGAGTCCTCGATGTGGTAGGAGAGCTCTAGGATCTGTTTCCTCCACTCCTCCACCTGGAGTCCTGGACGTCAAGGTCATCGACCAAGTCTGCCAGCTTGATGAGTGTCGCGTTTATGCTGCTCAACTCATTTTCCAGGAAGAGGGCATTGTCGTGCAGGCCCTTGAGCTTCCTGTACTCCTCGTCCGAAAGCATGCACAAGCACACGATTAATTGCAAAGCTCTCTGTTACAGAGGAGCTTAGGCACAAGGACACAAGATCGCAAGAGGACTAACAATGCAAGTAAATGCTAGCCTATATATGTGTAGCAAGAAAAAAAAAGAAATTTCTAGCTCGATCTGCCCGGCTAAGCCATCCAAGAAGACTTTGTAATATGTACAGATTTTGACAATATTTCCCGCGCATAATTTAGATTCCACAGTAAAGCTTATAATGACGGTTCTGGCAATTTTCCAAGGGAGTCTTTTCGGCAGTAGAAGCGCACGACAGCGGAAGTGTTACTTGTGTGGTTAACAATCCCCTCGATCGAATAGCATGTAAGCTTTGAATTGTTTGACCAAACTGGTTATTATTATTCGAAAACTTTAAAATATTTTTGAGAAAGCGATCTTGCATTGGACTTATTCAAGTAGTGTCTATTTTCATATTGATGACTCCCTTGACACGCTAAAAATCTGAAACTGACAGATACCAAGACGACGACGATGACTTGGAAGTCTTTCAGACACAAACAAACATAAAGTAAGCAGCTAGCAATGACTTGGAAGTCTTTCGAACGCAAACAAATGGAAAAGAAGCAGCTAACGATGACTTGGAAGTCAATCTTTTGCATGCAAACAAAAAGGAAATTAAGAAGTAGACTAAGACATGTACTGGACTACCTTGGGAAGTGATACATGTAGCGTTACATGTATACTATTCTGAATCACAATAGTGAAATGAGAAAAAAAAATGAAAGGATTGGTTTTAGTTTGCCGTTTGCGTCACAAGAAGATACCAGCCAGCCTCATGGTCAAGCATTTTTACCTCTACAAGAAGAAAACTCAACAGGTTGTACATCAAACGACATCGATGCTAAGTACAACATCTGCATGCAGATTGCAGAACCGTTTTTTTCCTTCTTCTTTGTTTCTTTTTTTCGAGAGGAAACCTGCATGCAGACAATTAATTGCAAAGCTCTTTGTTACAGGAAAGCTTAGGCAAAAGGACGCAAGAATGCAAGAGGACTAACATTGTAAATAGGTGCTAGTCTATACATGTGTAGCAAGAAAAGAAAGAAATGTCTAACTCAATCTGCTAGGCTAAGCCTCCCAACAGGACTTTGTAATATATACAGATTTTGACAACATTTTTCACACATAATTCAGATTCCACAGCAAAGATTCTTTCGACAGTAGAAGCGCACGACAGCAGGAGTGTTACTTGTGTGGCTAACAATCCTCTCGATCGAATAGGATGCACGCTTTTGAAATGTTTGACCAAACTGGTTATTATTATTATTCCAGAACATTGAAATATTTCTGAGAAAGTGACCCTGCACTGGACTTATTTAAGTGTGTCCCTTTTAATATTTATGACACCCTTGACAGGTTGAAAAGTCTGAAACTGACGGATATGAAGACGATGACGACGACTTGGAAGTCTTTTAGGCGCAAACAAACAGAAAAGAAGCAGCTAGCGATGACTTGGAAGTTGATCATTGGTGTGCAAACAAAAAGGAAATTAAGAAGTAGACTAAGACATGTACCAGACTATCTTGGGAAGCAATACATACAGTGTTCCATGTCTACTAGTATGAATCACAATGGTGAAATGAGAAAAAAAATATGAAAGGAGTGGTTTCAATTTGCCGCTTGCGTCACAAGAAGATACCTACCAGCCTTATGGGCCGACGAGACAGGTGCAGCCTCCCACGTAAGATACCAAGATGGCAAGGTATTTGCAGCACCGACGAAAGCAAGTATATACATACATGGTGTAACAAGCACATACATACGCGCATGCATGCATGCAATACTTTGTTGGAGTTATTACTAGTACATCATTGAATACGTGCATGCATGAAGGAATGTTGAACGTGATTACTTTGTTGTTGTTGTTGTTGTTATTATTATTATTATTATTATTATTATTATTATTATTATTATTATTATTATTTCAGAACTTTGAAATGTTTCTGAGAAAGCGACCCTGCACTGGACTTATTTAAGTGTGTCTCTTTTAATATTTATGACACCCTTGACAGGCTGGAAGTCTGAAACTGATGGATACGAAGACGACGACGACTTGGAAGTCTTTTAGGCGCAAACAAATGGAAAAGCAGCAGCTAGCGATGACTTGGAAGTTGATCATTGGTGTGTGAACAAAAAGGAAATTAAGAAGTAGACTAAGACATGTACCGGACTATCTTGGGAAGCAATACATACAGTGTTCCCTGTCTACTAGTATGAATCACAATGGTGAAATGAGAAAAAAAATGAAAGGAGTGGTTTCAATTTGCCGTTTGCGTCACACGAAGATACCTACCAGCCTCATGGTCGAGCATTTTTACCTCTATGGGAACACAACACTGTACCTCAGACGAGCACAGAGCTAGGCCAATCCAGTGGTTTCCTACAGAGACATGGGTAGGCTTTATGGGCCGACGAGACAGGTGCAGCCATCCACGTAAGATACCAAGATGGCAAGGTATTTGCAGCACCGACGAAAGCAAGTATATACATACATGGTGTAGCAAGCACATACATACGCGCATGCATGCATGCAATACTTTGTTGGAGTTATTACTAGTACATCATGGAATACGTGCATGCATGAAGTTTTCCTTGTGATACAAATCACGAATGTTGCACGTGATTCAAAAAAACGGTGAGCCCAGCAGAAAGTGCGTGAGGTTTGCAATGGAGGCAATCTTAATTAAGGCCGCGAGTGATTCTCAGCACAGTTTTTGTGAGTTGACGTGAAGGGAAAACAGTATTCGAAGTGTTGCATACCCACACTAATTAGCAACCAAACAGTGCTACCAAAATAACTCAAAAGGGTGTTAATATGTCCACAATATCACAAATATTAGGGAACAAATAAATTTAGTGTTCATCAATCGTAGTTTTGACATTTTGCATCGTTCGTAATGCAATGTATGACAGTATGATACAGCATCCACTTCACTCGCAAATGTAAGAAGAAAAAAAATCAACTTTTCAATAAAAGGCACACGTCCACGCACAAGTCACAATCCGGCAAGCCTGTGCAGATTGGCAGGAAGACTTTGTAACAGTTCTTATTTATGGATGCTGCATATATAGTAACGTTTTGTAAACACAAAATGGACAAAGGAGGAAGCAAGAGGGATTTACAGTTGTACCTTCCAAGCCGTTGCTCTTATTGGGAGAGCGACTTGATTACCATTCAAAATTTTTCTTGGGAATATGCTTAATCTTTTGCCAGTTTGGATCTCCAATTGTTTTGCAAGACCTCATGAATACGACATAGATCTCCACAAAATGACAGATGATTTAGGCCGTGCGGAAGAGTCAAGTTCACACAGAAATTGATCAAAGGCTTCCTGGGCTTTGTTAGGAGAGCTTCATTACTTCCGAAGGAATCACTGTTAAGCAAACAATTCCACATAGATCCAAGGAAGCTAGGGAGGTACAGCAGCCACTGAAGCAATTTTTCAAGGATGCGCTTCACAACCGAAACTGGATCAAACACCTGCAAGGCCCGTTCACCTGGCAAGACAACTCTGAATTCCGGTTGATGTACTCAACCCTAAGCCAGGTCCAATTGCAGGAAGAGGTATCGGATGCATTCACTTGGCGCTGGTCAACCGACGGCAAGTATTCCCCCAAATTGGCGTACACTGCTTTGTATCAAGGCTCTACTCTCTCCCCCTGCGCCAATGAATTATGGAAGAGTGCGGTTCCATTGAAAGCAAAGATGTTCGTCTGGCTACCAATCAAACAGAGAGTTTGGACCTTTGTCAGGCTACAAAAACATAACGTACCTGCACCGGCAACATGCCTCTTTTGTGATCAAAAGCCCGAGACTATTGACCATCTTCTCATCAGGTGTCCAGTGGCAAAGCAGCTATGTCATCTCACCTTCTCCTGGCTGTCGCTTCCCATTTCCCTCACCAATTAATCGTTGCATGAACACTGGACAGCCAACCGGAATTCGGTGCATACCTTGAAGAGAAATGGAGTAGACTGCCTAGTAATCTTGGTGGCTTGGATGATCTGGAAGGAGAGGAACATGTTGCTGCATAATCAAGTAACCTTTAACATTGCCGAGTGTTCAAACCGCATCAAGCAAGAGTTCGCTAATTGGTCCTCCTCTACGAAATCCAAGCTACACAAGCTCCTCCCTGTGTTGCCCACTGGCCACTGCCCAGCTTAATGTCTTGTTGTTATTTTCAACCTCTTAGTTATCTGCCTCCTGTAATACCGGCCTAAGTTGTACCCCCCCCCCCCCCCCCTGTATTTTCTTCCACCTTTATGAATGAAACGCAGACCTTCTCTGTTTTTGAGGAAAAAAAGGGCAGTGTCTGCGATGGTGCAAAAATGGATCACGAGATGCTCAACTGACCTTGGAAGCAGCAATTGGGGCCTCATTTGGAACGCACGAGTTTCACAATAATTTCGCGGGTATTTTGTAGGAAACAGGTCAGTTCCCGTAGGAAACTGGGTGAATCCTGTTATTCCAGACGGGGCCTGGGGTTAGTCTATAACTGATGTGATGCTCCCCAACATGTCTACCAAATATTTGAAATGCAGCGACGTTAGGGTGCAAGCTTTGCCACCAAACACGATTGTCTTGAAATAGTCAAACTGTGCGCGAGTTAATCCATATATTTCCTCAGAATCTGTGCTGTTCGACGGTGCTTCAACTCCAACTTGACATACTCGCTCATAAAACATCGACCTTATATTCTCCGCATCCTCCATGCATGTCAAGACAAGGGATGAGCAGCTTGTAATTTGCAGGGTCCTCAGGTTCTTTGGAATTCGAGGCAGCTCTTTCAGCATGGGAAGGGATGTGATTTTAAGCTCACAAAGATTGATGCAAAGCTTGCCGATTTCAGGAAGAGCTTTGATCAGCTGATTACAGTCCTGGATCTCAAGACATTGCAGGTTCCTAAGATTATTATGGTTTGCTAAGAACTAAGTTGTAGGACCGAAATGGCGACAGAGGGGGGGTGAATGTCGCTCGCTTCAAAAACGCCCCCCAAGAAATCAAATACTGATTTTTCAAAAAGATGCAAAACAAAGCACCTCACAGAAAATTAAAATTAATGTAGCTGAAATTTGGAACGCATGCGACACTGAAAAATTCAGCATAAATCAGAGACCAACCAGAAAAAATTTCAGCTGAAAAAATCGCAGTCTGAATCACATGCAAAATGGCGGAAGATCAACACAAAAGAAAAAAAGGAAAAGGCACTAAATGACTAGCATCCAGTTCGGACTACACATTGCAAGAAAGAGATGAAATGCTGTCCGAAATAAAAAAAAAAGAAAGGCACTGAGGATCCTTCGGCTAGACACAACCGAACCAAATAAAGGGAAATTAAATGCTTGTTCGGCAGGACAAGGACAGCAGAAAAGAAACAATACTTCAGTAGTGTTGTTCGGCTGCCATAGAGGTACACAGTATACTGCCGAAAGAACAAAGTAAAGGAAACTGCAGACTGGAAGGTGTGTACTGCTGCTGAATCATTTGATTATTCTTAGCCGAGAGAACAGGAGAGAGCTAAAAACTGCATAAAAAGAATGTTCGGCTACAACAAAGAGAACACAAGACTGCAGTAACTTCTTGATTGACAATTAAGTGCACGGCTTGCTGAAAACCAAATAGAGACTGCAGTAGGAATTAACTACTGAGCAGTGCTTTTGTTCTACTCCCAAATGAACTCCTGTTGATGGACAGTGAGTACACTCCAAGAACCAAGCAAGCACAGAACACAGTCAAGCTTCAGCCATAAGTTGAGCTACCCAAGAGCTACATGCAGGGATCAAAAAGAACACAGGAAACCTCAAGCAACCGAGAGACAGGAAACATGAACCCAAATCACGAAACAACTCAAGAACAAAGAACTCAAACACAAGATATCATAAACACGATACGGAGACATACATGATTAAATAAGAAGAATGATTACATAGTTGTTCAGCTCATCTCTCTCTCTCAATCCTCAAGAACACCAAGAACTACATGGTTCTTGGGAGGAACACAACCCTATCTCATACACCCATTCTCTCAACCACTAAAGCACAAAGCAAAAGCCCTAAAACCCCTCTCCAAGTCTTGCATACAACCAGGAAACACACTCCTATTTATAGCATTTCTTGATGGGTTTACACTTTGCTTTGCCCATTTTACCCCTCCATGCTTTGCCCGCTAACCCGCTTCCTTTTGCAGCCTCGCGCTTTTACCGAAACGCCCCTGCTGCACCTTCCGGGAAGCTTCCGCGTTCCTTGTCTCGCACGCCTCGCAACCACCTCGAGTCCACGTCGTCTTCGACACATCCCGACTGTTCTGACCTCAGCGCCACCTGCGCCTAGTCCAGTCCTCCGTGTCTCGCCACGACTCCACTCGACGTCCTGCAGCCATCACAGACAAAAACAACATCGCATAGCACGGCACAAAGCATATAAACATGATTAGTACCAACAAATCCTACTCAAGCGAGAAATGGCCCAAATGACCAACCGGGAAGACGACCACGCGTCAAATCTGTCTAATCATAACCCGACCTCGCCGAATGCCAAAATGACACGAAACACTCAAACCAAACTCACTCTAACCAAACCACGTGTCAAATACTCATCACCAACTTGGGATTTAGACCACATGGTCTCTCACAAGTCAAGTATCTCCGACTGTTGTAGCCCTTGATTTCTAGTCTTGCAATCTGCAATGGCGGGCAGAGGCCCTCAAGGACGTCTGCTTGGAGGTCTGGAGGGCATATCTGACCCTTGGTCTTCCGTTCCAGTGCCAATCCTGAGAGGTATTCCTTGGAAGCAAGGCTGGCTTCTTGAGCTTCCTCCTTGGCTTCCTTGGCTTTAACATTCTCAAGACCACTGATTCTCATGGTGCCACTGAGGCGCTTTAGCATCTTGAGCTGTCGTAACTCATAGCCTTCTTCCCCTGTCACCCTGAAGTGATCTAATGCTCGAAGTGACCACAGCTTCCGGATGCCAGGAAATTCCAAAGGTGAATAAGGGCATCCACAATGTTTAAAAGGTGTATAGCCTCTAAGCTAGGACCCATAGATAGCCTATAAAGTTAGCACAATTTTATGTGATGTATAGAAACTACTATTGCCTCTGGAATGAGGCCACAACTATTATAAAAAAATAGGAAAAAAAGTTAGCACTCCATCCATCCATCCTCTCTAAATAGTTTCTTTCATTTTTCTGTTAGTTGGCGCCGGCCTTCAAGGCTGAAGGCAGCCCGCACAATGGTTGGCGGCGCCTCCATGCCCCCTTTCTCTCACCCTTAGAGGCCAAAATACTGTGGATGCTCTGATATGCCGCAAGCTGATAAGGTTACTTATATTTTTGGATCTCTCCTTCGTGTTTAGCCAAATATCTTCGATCTGGATTCTGGACATCTCAGGTAGTTTTCAAGGGCGATAATATTACAAAAGTTAAATACATATACAGAGTATTTCTGGTACAGTTTTTTTGCGAGAGGGTCATGTCAGTTTAAGTTAACATGAAACACTTCACTGAAATTGTTACACCTGCCTTACATGAAACCCCTTTTCACTCTACCTTTTTATAAACGTATGCCATTTTGGGCCTTTATGCGATCTCCAATGAATGCCTTCGACCAATATTTTCTAATAACATATTGCCAAAATTTTATGAAACTATAATATTATGTAAATATTTTTTTATGGCAGATGGATAGAAAAAGTACCAAAATACCTTATTATAACAGTAATACAAGGGATACAATACTAGCCTTCCATGATATGAAGTACATATGTATAGTGGTATACTTTATCAAAATGATTTGACTGCCTAGTGAAGACAACTCTAAAATACAACCCATAAAAGCAATGTGGAGTGCTAACGGTTGAAAATGTGGACAATATTTTAAATGTGGAGTGCTAACGGTTGAAAATGTGGATAATATTTTAATTCTAAGTTTTATTAGAAGATAAATACAATAAACTAGTGATGCAAAACTCGCAACTAACAGTAGACTACTCATCATACTTCAGAATATATACAAGTAAATTATAGTATCAAAATGTGGGCAATATTTTAATTTCAAATTTTATTAGGAGACAAATACAATAAACTAGTGATGCAAAACTCGCAACTAACAGCAGACTACTCATCATACTTAAGAATATACACAAGTAAATTATAGTATCAAAATGTGGACAGTATTTTAATTCCAAGTTTTATTAGGAGACAAATACAATAAAGTAGTGATGTAAAACTCGTAACTAACAGCATGTTACTCATCATACTTCAGAATATACACAAGTAAATTATAGTATCAAAGTCGAACCAACGCGTGAATGACTTACAATTAGGCTTGATGAAGAATAGGAAGCAACGCAGGCTTGATGCAGTGCAGAATGTAGATGACGTAATGAAGTGAGCGGTCGCGCAGATGTGCGCTGCCTAGAAACCTTATTGCTACCCCGTGCAGGCACTCTCTGCGGCAATAGTTCGGAGATAGCCGCTCTCCCTCCTTCTAGGTGCACGTCGGGAAGAAAGGTTGGCGAAGTTCAAACAGCATAGTACAAAAGCACAAGATCGCAGAGAAGAAGAAAATGGAGGCAGTGAGATTCTCACACCTACTCTGGACGTCTCCAGACATATAAATAGACAGACTGATAACTGATATGATTAAAACAACCATTTACCCTTTGATAACTGACATATTTAACCAGTCATTTACTCACTGGTAACTGCATATCATCAACACCCCATTAAAGCCTCAAATTCAAAAGTTTGAATCTCATTCAAATAGAGAGAGAGAGAGAGAGAGAGAGTGTGGTGCAGGATTCAGCAAAAAAATAAAGATGGACTTGGTCTGCCAAGTGGCGCGCCACATCATGGCACAATCACACTCCACCTTATGAATTGGTCCCCCCATCTTAGCTTAGCAATATAGTACTAAACCATAAATGCTTTAGAATTAAAGAAATAGGTCATGCTCATATGGACCAATTCCTAATACTAACACCCTATTTTCCTCATCATTTTAACATCATGAATTGAACATCCTCTGTTGTCTTATCTACTCATGACTCAATTGCGATAACAATGAGAAGTACTATTCTTCTACACCCTTCTCCACTCATTTCCACTTCATGAATTTCACACTCTCAGTGCGTATTCTCTGCATTTTATCTGCTTTCTGCTTTCGCCCTGTTCGTTTGGATACGAAGAGTTGCAAGTCATCTAGGACTGTGAACAAGCATGAGCTAAGACCAAACCACTAAGAAAGCTTGAATTGGATTGATCTCAACTCAATGGCCTTGAAAATAATTCAAAACAAAAGATTGCAATTTACAAGGACAAAAACGATGCTCAAGTGAGCACAAGCTCGAGCATGTACACATCTATATTTGAGCAAAGCTCAAATCAATGCATATTTTCTACAGTACATGTTGTAAGTCAATGCATATTTTCTACAGTACCTGTTGCAAGTCATCAGCCCTATCATTCAGTGTGTCAAGAGGGATGGATATTGCAAAGGAAACTTCTCCGAAGAGTTTATTTGAAAGAAAAAAGACTTCTCGGAAGACTCAATTATGTACTATGGCTCTCACAAGTTCGAGTCAAATATTAGTTGGTACCTGTTACTAGAATTAAGATGCAGACGACATTGCCCTCACCGGTCGACAAAATTTAGTCCCAAAGCAACCAGCTCCTATATGATACAGTAAGCTCAACCTGCCCCTTACCTATTGGCTATTGCCTCTGTGCCCCATGCGTCCGCTAGTAAGGAATGGCCAAAATCGTTGAAATAGCAAGAAGAGAAAAATGACAGCTTAAAGTCGGCACCATTCTGCTCACAGATCAGAAACCATCACAAACAAAACACATAGCAATAAGTTTGGGCAAACAAAGGAGAAACTCTGAATTCTTGCATGCCCACACTAACTAGCAATCAAACAGTGTAAGCAAAATTACTCAAAAGAGCATTAATATTAGGAAACAAATAAATTTATTGCTCATTCACATCGTACGTGATGCAATGTATGACAGTACGAGTACAACATCCGATTCACTCGCAACTCAGCAGCAACATAACAACAGTTCAACACACAATTAAAGGCACACGTCCACGCACAAGTCACAATCCAGCCAACTCCTTCAGCTCCCGGCCCTCTGCATGAAGCCCGGTTTTTGACCGGTTAGCAGATGGATTAAGAAACATAAGCAGCCTTTGTAACAGTTCTTACTTACGGAGGCTACATTGTAATGTTTTGCAAACACAAAATGGAAAAAGGAGGCAGCAAAAGGGATTTACAGTTGTACCTTCCAAGCCGTTGCTCTTATTGGGAGAGCGACCTGATTGCCGCTCTTCAAAAACTTTATTGGCAACGTGTTCAATCTTTTGCCAGTTTGGGTCTCCGTTTGTTTTGCACGACCTCATGAACACGCCATCGCAGAAAGAGAGTTTGAAGTACTCGAGAGACTGGGGCAGGGTTGGTAGTGATCGAATATTCATGCAGTTTGAGATAATCAATTCCTTGAGCGACGTGAGGTGCTCCATATTATCTGGCAAGGTGTTCCAGTTGCAACTCCAAAGTTGGAGACAACGAAGATGAAGGAAAAATGCATTTCTATCAGGAATAGATCCCAACCGGCTGCAGCCATGGAGTACAAGTTCTTGCAGGTGCTTCGGTCCATTCTTGTTACCAACCATCCAATCTGGGTACCTCGACCCTTCGTAGCCCTCGATAACCAGTTCTTCAAGGCCCATCGGAGGGCAAAGGCCCTCAAGTATCTCTGCTTGGACGTCTGCACTGCAGCCCCGTAGTACATCATCACTGCGCCAAACAAGTGTTAGTCTTGTGATGCGTTCCTTGCCAGCTAGATTGGCTTCAAGAGCTTCCTCTTTGCTTCCAACATTCTCAAGCCCACCGATCCATAGCCATCCTCGAAGCTTGTTTAGGTCCCTCAGCTGCCGTAACTCGTACCCAGGTTCCTTCCTTACTCTGAAGCCAGGTAACGTTTGGAGTGACGTCAGCCTGATAATGTTCGGAAGATCCAGACCGATTAAGGTCAATATATGACGCAAGTTGATGAGGTTACTCATATCTTGACCAGGGCAAAACAACAATTCTCTGCAAGAACCGACATCTAGCACCTGCATATGGTAAAGCTTCATAAATGTGCTTGGTAAAATTAGCTTCATATAGAAGCTCGTCTTAATTGCAAGATAGCGTATATGCTTTAACTCGCCAATAGATGCTGGGACTGAGACTTGGCTATCTGAGAGTTGGCTGGACCGTCTCCGGACTTTTATGCTCAGTATCCGCAATTTACTCAGCCCCGTGAACATACTCCCAAAGTCTTCGTCTTCAATATCTTCTTCCGTTGTACCACTAGGAATGATCAGAGTGCGTAAATTTTTCAATTTGAATATCTTCTTAGCCATCAATGCACTATTAAAAGTCGTAACGAAAAGATGGCGAACATCTTGAGGAACTTCTTCTGTCCATCCATTCTCAATTCTGAAGCAATCACTTCCTGCTACCTTCTCTGCTAAATCATGCAGCAGATCATGAATTGTATAGTAGTATCTGTCCTTGGAGACCTTTCCTCCTGGTTGCAGAAATGAGGTTGACACTAATTCATCAAAGTAATCCCTAGCAATATCTTCCATTTCCTCTCCTATTTCTGTTGTCTTTATGAACCCTTCTGCCACCCAAAAGCTAACTAACTCATCGCGTTCCAAACGATGTCTTCTTGGGAAAATACTGCAGTAAGCAAAGCATCGCCTGGCCTGCTCATCAAGGTGCTGGTAGCTCCACCACAGAGCTCCCATGGTATCAGTCAGCACGTCCCGATCCCGAACTCTTCTCCAAAAGTCAACATTTGGTCTTATACGTAGCTGACCTCCCACTGTTCCGGCTACTAGAGGTGATTTCTTCAGCCTTTTTGCAATGTCAACGCCAATGGTTTTAAATATGCTTGGATCTTGGCCATCTAACCTTGCACCTTGAAGTGCATAATGCATGAACAATTCAAGGAAGGCAGGCTCATCCAAGTCAGGTATGGGAATACATCTCACAGCACCCAAGGCTAATAATGCATCCGATGTTCGGCTAGTCACTACGATCTTGCTTCCTGCCTTCCCAACCTTCAGCGGAGAGATTATCTGTTGTAGCTCCTGGTGACTCACATCCTTATTGTACCAGACATCATCTAGTACCAGGAGGAACCGTTTTCCACTCAGTGCCTCTTCCAGCGTCTGTTCTAGGGTGTTAAGGCTCTTGAATTCAGGGGACGGTTTCCCTGTAGCCTCCTCAAGCATCTCTCTGAAAATGGTATCAACACTAAAATTCTGAGAAACATGGATCCACATAACAAGGTCGAAATGGCCGTCCTTTTTCTCTTGCTTGCTATTTTTCTCACGGGCACAAACATACTGTGCAAGGGTAGACTTCCCAGACCCTGGGATGCCATGAATGCCAATTACAGAATAACATAGACCACTGTTGGTGTTTGGTTGGCCACCATCTTCTGTCTCATGAAGCATAGCTATGATCCTCTCACGATCTTCATCTCGGCCAATTACTCTTGGCGGAGGAGCTGCAGTAGTTTTTCTTGATGAACTCGGAGCTGCAGCAGTGACTATACCACGTGAATTATCAGCAAAAGTTTGTCTCTTGTTAGTATCATCATGGCTTGGCAAGTTCAGCAGTAGCAAAATTCCGTGTGCTTCGTTGACAATATTTTCTATATTCTCTAGGCATTTCTTCAACTCTATTTTTGAAATATCTGGGGGTGAATCATCTGACATGTTACCACTCTCCTGTAAAACCAAATAACAGGCCGTTATCAACGGACGAGAGGAGTTTTACGGAAAGAAAGAAGCCTAATGTATGTTAGGGAAATTTCACTAACAAGAAGCCGTTATCAACGCCCCCACAGTTTTGCAGCAATCCACTGTGACATCTAGCTTGACTTGCTAAGGATTGCAATCCGCTGTGACGAGAGGAGTTTTACGGAAAGAAAGAAGCCTAATGTATGTTGTGGCTAAGGGTTGGTTTGGTTTGTGCCCGATCCAACACTGCTAAAGTTTGGCTTTGCCAATATTTTGGAGACGGTTTTGGCCACATCCACAGTTTAGTTGGCAGGAAATGCATGGGACATGACCAAAGAGCCATGGGCATGCCAAAATTTGGCAACCATCCTCACGAGGGGTGAATTTTTGAGGCGTTACCAAAAAAATAGCAAGGCAAGTTGGCGTATAAACCAAACACACTCTAATGCCTCAGTTTGAATCTCACTAATCAAACATTAAGTGGATTTATTTGTGGCATTTTCCATGATTTGATCGAATTTTCCAAAAAAGATGAAACAAATGAAGGCAGGAAAGGACCTGGTTTTTTAGGTAGGAGCACTTGGGCAAGACAGACTGGAGCTTCTCCACCCGATTCCTCTTACGAGGAGGCATGCCATCTGCCTCCAACTTGTCACCAGGATGAGATACGATCTGAATTTCGAGACGGTGATACTCGACATCATCCAAGATATCTTCGGCTTCGTAGAAAGCAGACTTAAGGCTCTTCAACAATGGCTCCAAGCGATTCCTGTAGGACTAATCTTAACTGGATGATGTTCGAGGGGCCCCAAAGAAATGGCCTTGGCCTATAAGGCCATGTGACTAGTTCACTTTTTTCCACTGGCTTCGGTGCCAGCCCACTGCAGCAGGGCTGCAGGTGCATGTACGTGCACCATCGATGCTAGTTTAATAATAGAAGTCTAGGGGCTCACTCGTGAGCGAAATAAGAGAGGGTATATGATGTATAAAAAAAGTGGAACTGATATTTTATTTAGTTATAAGACTATAAGTCCCATGCTGAAGAGATATAGAGGTGCTAAATACTGTGGAAAAAATAAATCAAGCAACAGCATGATGTGGCAACAAGGTGACAAATCTGGCACCTTCTACATTGTAGATGGCCTAATTCGTCAATGTGTCCTGGTAACCTAGTTATTTGGATTAATTATGGTGCTACTCATTTCGGCATATTTTTTATTATTTGGTATTGTAGCCGGATTATTTTGTACTATAGTTGCGGTTGGCTTATTTAGCGCAATTAAATTTTAAAAAATAAAAAATAAAAAATAGGTTAACTTATTGCGGATAATGCAAAGAAATACGAGAAAAAAGAAAGACAAAAAAAGCAGAAAAATAGAAAACTAAAAAACAAAAATTTAAAACTAGAAGGTAGACGTGAAAAGTTAAAAAAAAAACCAAATCGAACGGGTAAGGAACCATTTTCCACGGCTTTGCTTTAGATAAGGATACTGGTGATCCGCACACGTATATATTAATAAAATCCGTACAAAGTCTGTCTGTGCAGTAGAACTGCAATTCAAGAAGCTGCAATTTTCTCGCAAACCTAAAGCCTCCCCTGTTGTTAAAAAAGGGTATAGATTCTTTCAATTTGCAGAACAAATCAACACATAGGTTTAGGTTTTCATACTTCCAAAGACTTGGTCAAAGTCGAAACAGTTTTAGCTGATGTACAGTGGGAAGTGGAAATCCAGCAAAAAAACGGCCGCTCATCGCAAATCCCATGTCCATTTGGTTGTGCATTTTGAATCGAGGTTTCCTTTTAAATCTGGGCGAGGAGTGAGGACTGAGGAGGGCTAACCAGCCTAACCCATGTCGCTATGGCCGGAGATGGCCGAAGTTTCTGACGAGATCATGGTGGGAATCGTTGTTGATTTAAATAGTCAGATATAGTCCCCGCTCAAAACGGCTAAGGCCCTGATCAATATGGCTTCAGCTTCTGGCTTCAGCTTATTTTTGCACTATTCATAAATTTCGTCTTTTCTGAACTTTTGGCTTTTTTTGAGTTTTTTTACCGGTTCTTTTTTTCCTCGTATTTGTTTACATTATACGTGATGGGCTAATATGTTTTTTCTATTTTTAAATTTTTTTAAATTTAATTATGGTAAATAAGCATATGTCAGCTACAGTGCTTTTTTCAGCCAACTACAGTGTTTTCAGCCATAAGCCATGAGGCTTTCAGCCGAACCGATCACCACCTTAGTCTTCTCGTTTCTTGTTTATTTTTCACTATTCAACAATTCCATCTTTTTTTTATTTTTGAGCTTTTTTTGAGCTCTTTGGTTGGTTCTTTTCCCCGTGTGTACTGTCGGTGATGAGCTAACTTGTTTTTTCTATTTTTAATTTTTTTAAATTTAATTACGTCAAATAAGGCACCATCAGCTACAATACAATTTTATTAAGCTACAGTACTTTTAGCTATAAGCTACTCAAAAAATCCATTTTAAGCACCCCATAGCTGGATATAGCCCTAATGTAGTCCCGACATAGCGGATAGAGGGTAGTGGTCACTACGCAATGGGTACGTATAGCACTTTGTATTGATGTGGCACTATAACAGTATGTTCCAAGCCGCTATGGATGCTATATTGTATGATGCGTAGCTGCGCTTTGGTACAAATACACTTGAAGTTTTCATCTGATTTATTTGTTGCATGATCTTGCCATCTTCTAATTTGAATTATTAATCTAAGACTTGAGATGTGTAGAAACAAATAATCCTAGTACAAAATAAGTTAATTTACATCAAAATTATTTGATTTAACTTTGTATTTCTAAAAATATAGACGAGCATGCACATTGAGTGATAAGTATCTTTACAATGCGAGTTGTATGTAGTAACTCAAAAGGAAAAAAAATAGAGGAGGATACTGGAGTTAGATTTTGTTATTACTATCATCATCGAACTACAAATCAACCTAATGTCACCGTGTTGCTCGATCTGGAACGGGAGAACAAGTTGGAAAAAATGCAAATAAGAAGTTTCTCTTCGTTCATTTATCACATTTAGGTAAACTTGTCTTTCTTCTTTTCCATACTGATTTAAAGCATGGTTTTCAGCTGGTTTTCAGAATGATAGTTGTTCTACCACAAGTATCTTCCTCCAAAAATTATTATCATTAATTTGCATTACTTTGCATAATTTGTACCTTACCAAAACTTTGCACTAAATACCAGTCATTATAAAAATATAGGGCTTAAGGTGACATATAAAGGTGGTGATCGGTTCGGCTGAAAGCCTCATGGCTTATGGCTGAAAACACTGTAGCTGGCTGAAAAAAGCACTGTAGCTGACAGAGACTTATTTACCATAATTAAATTTAAAAAATTTAAAAATAGAAAAAACATATTAGCCCATCACGTATAATGTAAACAAATACAAGGAAAAAAAGAACCGGTAAAAAAACTAAAAAAAAGCCAAAAGTTCAGAAAAAGACGAAATTTATGAATAGTGTAAAAATAAGCTGAAGTCATATTGATCAGGGCCAAAATTAAGCAATTTTTTTCAGAAAACAAGTTCTGTCTTTACTGAGAAAGTTGCATGAATTAAAAAGTGAGCACAAGTAATTAACAAGTAAGCATATTTCCAGTCTCAATAAAAAAGAAACTATGCACCTGGACCAAAAGTACAATGGCAGAGATCGGGACAGGAACAGCTGTGGTCAGTAGGCTTGTCCTGTTCTTCTTGTTTTTGGAATCGCTGATTTACGTAGACACAAGGCTCCGCTCGTTTTCAGTGATAACTTATAACTTCTACTTTTAATTTACTATTCTTTAATTTTACTTTTTCTGATTTTTTGATTTTTTTATATTTTCTTTTTTTATTCATTCATATTGTCTGTAATAGACTAATTTATTTTCTTATTTTTAAATTTAATTACGTCAAATAAATCACCTCAGTTATAGTAAAAATAAGCTAACTATAATAAAAAAAATCATAATCTATCACCGAACAGAGTGGGTCTACCTCGACCAATGAATGCAAAGACAGGTAATTGAGAGACCATGTGGAGGTCACCCCATGTGTGTGATGAGTAATTGACATCGGTTTAGGAGAGTCAAGTTTGGTTTGAGTGGTTCGGACCATGTCGTTGCGCGGTGCAATCGGCTTCAGTCGGACTTGGTCAAACCTGGTCAATGTGGTTAGGATGCATATTATGATGATTGGCAGGTTTAGGCTCGTTTCATGCTTAATGTGATTCATTTATGCTCTTATGCTTTCATGTATCGAGCGGTGCTATTTGATGTGTTTCTTGTTTACGATGGTTGCAGGACATCGAGATGGAGTCGTGGTGAGACACGAGGTGACCGGACTAGACATAGGCAGTGTCAAGGTCAGAACGGTCGGATGTGTCGAAGACGGCGGAGATTCGATGTGGTTGCGAGTCGTGAACGACAAGTAGCGCGGAAGCTTACCGGAAGGTGCAGGAGAGGCGAGTTGGTAATTTCGTGAGGCTGCACAAGCGGGAGACAGTTCCGTTCGGGTCTAGCGGGCGTAACGGGTTGGAGACCCGTTAGCCAAGGGCTATAAATAGATGTGAGGGGCTGCATGCCTCCTTATGGCTTTGGGAGAGAATTAGGGTTTGGTAGAGTCAAAAGAAACTTTGTGAGTTTGTTTTGGCTTTAAGCTTTAGTGGTTGCAGTGTTGGTGTATACAACAGTGCTCTATCCCCTTCGTAGTCTCTCTGTTCTTGTGTGTTCATGTGTTGGGATAGACATAAGAGATGGGTTCTTGATTTCTCCAAGCATGTATGAGGAAGTAGAGAGGGTGTGAGTTAATCGCCTTGTAATCGTGGTATTTCTCTTCATCAATATCAATTTGAGATGGTTGTGCTTAAGTTTGATCGAACTCCTGCCTCTCTGCATATTTTTCCCTTCGATGCTCTTTTGGCTTGATTTTTGAGTTTCTCGTTTTTAGTTCGTTTCTTGTTGGAAAGGGCCAAAATGGATTGCTCTATGTTGAGATAGTGTCTCAAGGTCATTTGATTGAGTTTTCCCGAGAGCAATTCAAACGAATCAAAGATTTTCCATTTTCAGGCCATCTGTTCTTCATTTCTTGTTTCTAGGGTTTTGATGCATTTCTTGTTTCCCTCCATGAGATGGCTTGAAATTTGGCTTGTAGAGTCCAGTGGCTATTGCTAAAATATCTGCAAAATCTCATGTCCAAAGGATTGGAGATGGAGTGACAATTTGAGTTTTTGGGGTGCTCTCAGTATTTTTCAAGTTCTTGGCTATGATCTGAATTTCTTGAGTTGTTGATGTCCCCTCTTGGTGTTTTGAGCTCCTAGGTTTGTTAGTTTAGTGTCTTAACCTTTTGGGCTTGGTTAGAAAAGAAGAAAATCTCAAAAACCAAGTTTTAGTGAAGTTCTCTGAAGTTTACTGAATTTTCGGGCTACTGGAACCAGGGGAGCGGTCAGACCGGGGAGTTATGGGCGGTCAGACCGGCCGTTATGGGGCGGTCAGACCGGCATGGCCCAGGCGGTCTGACCGCCGGCCAGGGAGCGGTCAGACCGGCCTGATGCTTGCGGTCTGACCGGCCCAGTGGGATTTTTTGCTATTTGTTGTCCCTGTGTTTTTATTTCTCGTGTTGCCTCTGTTATTTGTGTGTCCTGTGTTTCTCTCAGTAAGCACAAGATTCCTGAGCTCTTTTGAACTCAGTTTCATAGCTTTCATAGCTATTGAGAAGGAGTTTCTTTCGAGGTTCTTTTGAGGGGTCATTTTTACAAGTCGACATTCACCCCCCTCTGTCGCCATTTCGGTCCAATAATTGGTATCAGAGCCGGTTAGCTCTTTTCCATAGATCTTAACCGGTCTCTAGAGCCATGGCGACGGATAAGTACTCCACCAAGCCTCCGATCTTTGATGGCATCAATTATCCGTTATGGAAAAGCCGGATGGAGACATACATCCAGGCTCAAGGATACGCCATCTGGCGGAAGGTCAAGGTGCGATATGTTGTTCCTGCCGATGAGAACATCAATGCCGGGAATATGGCTGATGTTGAGTCGAATGCAAAGGCAAGGAACATCATTATCCAGGGGTTGAGTCGTAGCGAGTTTGACCGCATATCTCATCTTTCATCCGCCTTCGATATTTGGGAGACCCTCGATGCTTACCATGAGGGCACCACCCAAATAAAGACGGTGCAACAGGACCAGTTCAAGCGAGATTACAACAAGTTTGAAATGCTCGCTGGCGAGTCCCTTAATGAGTGCTTTGCGCGTTTCCACAAGATCTTGAGCAACCTCCGAGCGGTCGGTCTCACATACCCCGACTCAGATAACGCTCGACAGATGCTCGCTGCACTTGATCTGCGTGTTTGG
Organism: Dendrocalamus latiflorus; assembly: GCA_017311315.1. NCBI lineage: Eukaryota > Viridiplantae > Streptophyta > Magnoliopsida > Poales > Poaceae > Dendrocalamus > Dendrocalamus latiflorus. The sequence continues at coordinate 50,209,866 of CM029641.1, forward strand.
GAGATGAAAGTGACTACCATCTAGGACACCACGGACCTCTCGACATTGACTCTTGATGCACTGTACTCGTGCCTCAAGACTCACGAGATTGACATTGTCTATAGCAAGTCAAAGTCGCAATCGATGGCCTTAGTCACCGATCCCAGTCTGGCTTCTGGTTCTTCTTCTGATTCTCTCTGCGGGTTCTCCCTTACTGCTCTCTGTGACATAACTGATGATCAGTTAGAGCAGCTTGCGGATGAGCAGTTAGCCCTCCTAGCTCGGAGATTTTCCCATGCTTACAAGAGGAGGGACGGAAAGAGAGGATGACCTGTGATTTGCTTCGAGTGTGGTGGCCCCAACCACATTCGGGCAAACTGCCCCAAGCTGGAGAAGGGCAAGAACGACTATGGCGGTTCACGCGTCGCCTCGCGGGCGCTGCAGCCCAGCATCCAGACGGCAGAAATGACATTTTTGTCAATATAGTCACCATACTACAATTTTTATAAATACGATGCGAAATAGTGTCAAAAGTGACTTTGATTCTTGATTGGGATTTCGTCGCGTACGCTGATATGGTTGATCTGGGAGTCACAAGTGCATGTTGATAGACCGTGCAGTAGTGGTGTCAGTGGCGTGTAGTGACTCCATTAACTTTGAATGATAATAACCCAACCTTGCTCGGTTGGGCTGAAAAGCTGTGGCTTATAGCTGAAATTGCACTGTAGCGGCTGAAATTTTACTATAGCTGAAGGTGGCTTATTTAGCGTAATTAAATTTTAAAAAAATTTAAAATAGGAAAAATATGTTAGCTTATTACGGACAACGTGAACAAATACGGGAAAAAAAGAACCGACAAAAAAGCTCAAAAAAGCTAAAAGTTCAGAAAAGGACGAAATTTATGAATAATAAAAAATAAGCCAGAATCCAGAAGCTGAAGCTGAAATCAGCGGGACAAGGCAGGAAAGCATTTCTTAATCAGCTTTTTCAGCTTTTAGTTCATTTTTCAAAAAGCTAGCTTTAGCTTATCCCATAAGCTGCTATAAAGCTAGGCCGTTTGAGAGAGCTAGGAAAAAGGCTTGAAGCTGCTTTCAACCCTCCAAACAGGGCCATAGGTACTCACATGGATATCAGGAGACTTGCGTTGACTGACCTAACTGATTGGATGGTCAACCACGACCTCTTTGCACTGGCCATGCTAGGAAGTCATCAGTCCGCGTCCGTGTAAATAGTTGAGTTACTCAAGAGGACTTGGTGAGTTGTAGTCAAGAAAAGAAAACAGCTCGTTCATACAGTCTGAATATAAGGACGGACTTGTTCAAAAAAATATGCTAATATAATTTATATGTGACAAAATCAAAAAATATGTATAATAATTGTCAAAATTTTAGAAATTTGACTGCAATCAATCTAAAAACAATGAAATGGAGGCGTGCGCTAAACGATGGAACAACTATTAGCTAAAAAAATGCCAACTCGATGACGTGAATATAGGCAGAGCAATTATTGGCTGCTTGCCTGTACGTCCACCGAATCTTTTAATTAACAGTGAATAATAAATTAAAAATCACAATGTACGATCAGTAGCAAAACGTATACATTTAATAGTAAAATGTATGACTGAACGCCGTGAATTCTCGAAGCTTTGCAAAATTTCTAGCGTGCGTGATGGACGTACACGCTATATATGCAAAAGTTCTAGCGTGCGTGACGGGCGTACACACTATATATGCGTGTGGCGTAAGTGTAGTATACACGGCGTACACGTATAGTGTACGGACTCCTTGTACTTAAATAATATAAAAGAAGATTGTGCATGATTGGACCGACCGCATGGTTTTTAGGTGGGCAATAGGTACCCACGTGGATACGAGGAGACTTGCGTTGACTGACCTAAATGATTGGATGGTCAACCACGACCTCTTTGCACTGGCCACGTTAGGAAGTCATCAGTCCGCGTCCGTGTAAATAGTTGAGTTACTAAGACCCAAGAGGACTTGGTGAGTCGTAGTCAAGAAAAGAAAACAGCGCGTCCACCGAAACTTTGCAGAAGAAACTCATACAAACAAGACAAAATATCTGAAAACTTCCAGAAAAGACGAGCATCATAGACGACATTTCAGCGGGAATCGCCGGCGATCCTGGGGCTTCCTGCCCTTCGACGACGATCGCCATGGGATGGGAGGCATGTCTGCAGCGTGTCGAAAACGAGACCCTGGTGGAAATTATGGGTTGATCTATCCAATTACGTTGGGCCTGAGAGGGGTCGCCCAAGAATACAGATAGGTCGCAAGACGGGCCGGAAGTTACACTACCGTGGGAAGTCACATGACATGGGCTCATCTGATATCGGCCGCGATATAAATTTAGATGGGTTAAACTGGATCGCGAATCTTAGCTGGTTTTTTTATACTACAGTAACCATTTTTAAATGATGTGTCTATAAATTAATTATAATAGATAATGTACCGAATTCATATATATGAGCTAGAATCACACTTAATACCTCTTCCTCCATACTCTATCTTGTGAATAGCTAGAATTCAAAATTTTAAGTCAAAAATCATAAGTCATAACTCAAAAAAAATCCACCCCGTTATCTTCCCCATGAACCACCAACCAAACTGGCCGCCCTAGTACTACTACACCAAGCTAGCACCACCCCGCCTTGCCGCACCTCCCTCCCAGTACGCCATGCCCACTTGACCTACCGGCTTCGCCTCACCCCTTGCCCTTCTCGCCGACCACTTGAACCCTGGCATCACATAGTTCCCTCTCACTGGTTTCTCCCATCTCGCCAACAAACCCCTCGTAGCGCGAGCCATCTATTGGAGCATATGTGTTTGGCCCAAATAAAAATTCTCCATAAAACTTAAAAAAACCCCAAAGACTCACTCTTGCATGGTGGAAGATATGAAACTTAGTACCATATTTCTACTCTAGGTGGAGGGACATCCATTTATAGGTGAGAGCATATTATGTTCATGCCTAGTTGAAGCAAGCAAAAGAAGAATACACACGTGTGGTGGCTTGCTTGCCTTGCCATCGCCCGCTTGTGTGTGGCATCCGCATGAATGGTACAGCAATTTCAGGTCTGTCTATGTGCGGAGCTACAGCTTCTTTTTGCACCTTATAACTCTGCATGATGATGTGGCAGCATCTCTACGTTGGGATGAGAATGGTTCAAACGTTGCACTAATCCTGCAGGCCCGTTTATGGAACAGATTAATCATGTTTAATGCAAGTTCTAATTTTTGTCATGTGTTAATGTGGTTTCCTTCCAAACTTTTGAGCACCCTTTTCTAGTTGAGCCCCGAGTTTTACGATTAGGGTGGTGGTGAGGACCCCATTGACGAGTCCACAATGGGTATGCGTTGGATACGTGCTCACCTAGGGTGGGCTAGAGAGAGACTAAGGTATGTGTACCCTGAGTTCCATAACCTATTCGAGACTCTTCACGAGGATGAGGTCGTCTGGTGAGCATAGACTACACAGTTCCTTGCAGACACGGCCCTGTACTACTTGTCCTCTCAGTGCGGTCAGGATCACACTACTGGCTTACGAGCTGCCAACTATAAGAGAAGAAGTCCTCTCTGCCCAATGCAATGAGAAACGGCATTGCCTTCGGGCCTGTTCTTTTCCTCCGAAGCTGGCGACTTTTGACTACAGTACCTAACTTTCAAACGGAGTATTTTCTCAAGACGGGGTCTACAAGTTAAACGATGTACACGTTAAAAACCCAATATCTGTACCAGCCAAAATCACAAGTGAGTATCTCTCTCTCCGTAATCTGTATCGTAAACAGTAAAAATTTAAAAATTTCAACCAAAAACTATAAGCCGCAGCCATCGCTAAACAGGCCCTTCTTTCTCTGTTGCACCGCGCTGCATTATCCCTGCAGTGGCGTGCACCGTACATGAGGAGAGCAGTGTCTTTGAATTAGATTTACAATATATTTATTGGGAACGTGTTCAATCTTTTGCCAAGTTGGGTCTCCGATTGTTTCGCATGACATCGTGAACACGTCATTGCAGCGATTGATGTTCAAGTACTCGAGAGACCGGGCAGTGTTGGTAGTGATCGAATATTCATGCAGCCAAGGATACTTAATTCTATCAGGAATAGCTCCCAACGGGCTGCACAAGTCGTTGCAGGTGCTTCGGACCATGGGATGGATGAGCCCAGGCAAAGAATAAAGATGAGCCGCAAGTTAGACTACCATGGACGTGACATGGACATGGGGTCCTGTGATCTTGTCTGGGATACAAATTTTCATGGGCTGGATTGGATCGCGAATCTTATATGCGATCCAAGGTCTTATAGGCCGAATTCTGATGGTCTTAATTGGGCCGATAGCAGAGACGTTCTCTGTTTCTCCTTCGGTCGCAGCCGGCCGCCTCTATCACCTACGCCCTTCTCCGACCGACCCCTCGCCCGCCGCCGCGCACCTCTGCTCAGCGCATTCCGCCGCAACACCCTCCTCGCTTTCTACTTGCGCTACCGCTCCCCCGCCGCCGCGCTCCACCTGTTCGACGCAATGCCCGACTGGATCCCTTCCTCCTGGTACACCGTCGTCTCCGTAGTCCGGATGCGTACGCTGCGGCCGCGACGGCGCCGCGTTCGATCTGCTGTCGACCATGCTTTAGCAAGGCGGCGCGGGGTCACCGCGTGCGAGCGCTGCGCCACACGCACCGCCGTCTATTCTACGGCTCACCCACAAGCCCGGGCGTATGAGTAACGTATCGCGTATACATCGGGGCAGCACTCTACACTTGTACGCCTGTGTTGGACGTGCAGAGATTACTTTGGGAGATGCCGGAGCGAAATGTCGTGTCGTGGACGGTTGACGGTGGTATTGTGGTTGAACGGGTACCGGAATCAGGGTTTTGAAACGGTTTGAAATTTTTACTAAGGATTCGGTTAGACCGATTTCTCCAATAATAAATTTTTTTGGAGGATTTTAAACCAAAAAATTTCAAATCAAAATCATAATTTAAAAAAATGTTCCAAAAATCAAAAAGAGTTTTTGGGCCGAAAATTTCAAAGCAAATCGGCGTAAATTTGTATAACTCGGTGTAAATTGGTGCAAATTTGAATTTAGCCAAAATATTTGAGACCAGTTGTATTCTAACGGAGGGTATCCAGTAAAATCAAAATTTTATGATTATCGGTCGGTATTTTGAACTGAAAACTATCCGGTAAAATTTATTATAGACCCGTGGACTCTCCATACATGGTCAACTTCACCAACTATACCAAGATACAGGAGAAATCCAGTGTGCCTCCCACTTTCCCACTCCATGTCCACAATCCTGTAGTATCATTCGCTGATCTTGCTGCATATGTTACAGAGATCAACTCCTTCATCGGAGCATTTCTAGCTTAGTCTCCCTTTCATATTAGGGATGTTGCTGTTGTATTCTTTTCATGTCCGGTCCGTATGTTTTATACCTGACATGTTGCTCTGTTCGTTCACCGGATGTGATTGGCATCAACTTCTGTGTTTTGGTTTATTTTTTACTATTCGTAAATGTCATTTTTTTTCTAATTTTTTGGCTTTTTTTGAGCTGTTTTGCTTGTTTTTTTTTCTCGTATTCGTTTGTATTGTTCGTGATGGGTTAACCTATTTTTTCTATTTTTAAATTTAATTATGTTAAATAAGTCATTATCAATTATAGTAAAATTTTAACCAGCTACAATGTAATTTCAATTATAAATTGGCTTATTTCAGCCTAACCGAGCGGCACGAACTTGGGTGACGTCGATTCTCTGCTGAAGTTTGTGGCTCTCCACGGGTACCTGCGACAGCTAAGTATGTGCATACCTTGCTACTGTTGCTTTTTGCATGAAGATTATCTGTCGTCACCCAACATTCTTTTCCTACATACTCCATAGATCTTCAAAGAAGGGTGCTCCATCTGAGAAGAGCAGGCACTGAACCTCAGGTAAATATTTGTGTCTCACGAGACGGTTCACCAGAATTATCTTTTGTGCAGCTTCTCTGCTATGGCTTTTTAGTGCCTCCCTTCTGTCGTCTATTAATCAACTCCGTTTTCTTTTCTTCTCCATGCCTACTTAGGTGCACAGGGGAAATGGTCTCCATCTTTTGCTTCCTGGTGCTGGAAAAATGAAGCCACTTTGTTGATGGCGTCGATCATGTACATATATGCATCTAAACATATATTAAACGTATATTGGTACTTGTATTTACTTGTCTTTCCTACGAAAAACCCGCTGTCTGGTGCTGTCCGCGCAGTCGTCCTTACAGAGCCTCACCTCCCAGGTTGCCTAGGTGCATTGCCATTTACCTGTTCTATGGTGAATCTAATAATAAAGCAAAAGTAGTATTGGTATGATTTTTAAGTTGGCAATTAAGATGATTAAACTCCTTTAAATTTTCTCTTAAGAAGATAATGTTTTACTTTTCATGTTTAGAACTGTTTACAAATAAACTTGCATCCACATTCTTCTCTATTGAAATATTGGTAAGTAAATAATTAGATATTTCCATGTGACTTGTTAGGTACAATTGTACTTATAGTTGCTAAAATATCAACAGAAGAAAACTGAGAAGATAATAAAGAGCCTTTCGAAGAAAATTGTGATGATCCCCTAATAAAAGATGATTACTGGTTTTAAATCTCGTCTACGCTTAAGTACGCCTGTGGATCTTTTAAAAGTTTTTTTGTGATGTAATATAAACTTTGGGCTTTGATGCCTTTTTTGTTGTAAACTCAACTGATATGACGTAATCTCCTATAGTAAAAGTTGACTTTTAAGTATAAAGCATAAATAGATTTGGGCCCTGCTCATTTCGACCTGAGCTTCTGGCTTATTTTTACTGTTCATAAATTTCATCTTTTTTTTAATTTTTGGGCTTTTTTAGTTTTTTGCCCGTTTTTTCATATTCGTTTGTATTGTCTGTGATAGGCTACATGCTTTTTCTATTTTTAAATTTTTTTAAATTTAGTTATACTAAATAAGGCACCATCAATTACAGTATAATTTATACCAATTACAGTGTAATTTTAGTCCTAAGACAAATTATTTCAGTCCGACCGAGCGGCACCTTGATGCACACTCATATTCAACACTCTACAATTGATTATCCTGGATAAACATTGTAGGTTGCGTACGTGCATTACCATTTACTTGTTCATGGTGTACAAAATAGGTTAATCCATCGATATCCATATATGTTGTACATATATGCTACTGGCATCTCAGTTTATGTCGGTTTTTTTTTTGCGTGTCTAAGCGTGGAGTTGCCCTTCTCTGGCTATGGGATGAGAGGTTTGAGTGGGCTAAAACACATTTTTTTAGATAATAGAAAAATTCCGGCCTCTGCAACCGCACACAGCCGAGACTTACAACGTAACTGCTTACAACGTTATTGCTTATTTGCTGACAAAGGTAAAGAAAAAGATTGTCCTGAGCTAGAAAAAAATCATATGCAAAGTCTATTATTACTTTGCCACCCATTATTGGCAAACACATGTAAAGCGATAACCTCCAACGCTTTGCTTGCCAATCTAAACTTTTCCTTGTTATCTTCACGCTGCAGCAGCGCCCAGAACCGCAACCAATATGCTCCTCTGAAAATAGCCTGCAAACACATAGCAATAAGTTTGGGCCAACAAAGGAGAAACTCTTAACAGCGAAAACACTATCCAATTCTTGCATGCCCACACTAACTAGCAAACAAACAGTGTTAGCAAAATTACTCAAAGGGTACTAATATTTCCATAATATCACAAATATTAGGAAACAAATAAATTTAGTGCTCATTTACGTCGTACGTAATGCAATGTACGAGTACAGCATCAGTTCGCTCGCAAATCAGCAGCAACAGATCAACTGTTCAACGTCCACGCACAAGTCGCAATCCGGCCAAGCCTGTGTAGATCGGCTGGAAGGCTCACGCATTTCAACTGCATTTCCCTTCGATGCATTTGGATATCAGAAGCTGTACTCTGCATGAAACACGGTTTTTGACAGGTTAGCAGATGGATTAAGAAACATAAGCAGCCTTTGTAACAGTTCTTATATGACGGAGGCTACATAGTAACGTTTTGTAAAACACAAAATGGAAAAAAGAGGCGGCAAAAGGGATTTACAGTTGTACCTGATTGCCACTCTTCAATATCTTTCTTGGGAACGTGTTCAATCTTTTGCCAATTTGGGTCTCCGATTGTTTTGCACGACCTCATGAACACGTCATTGCAGTGAAAGATAATCAAGCTCTCGAGAGACTGGGGCAGTCTTGGTAGTGATCGAATATTCTTGCAGTGGAGGATAATCAATTTCTTGAGCGACGTGAGGTGCTCCATATTATCTGGCAAGGCGTCCCACCTGCACTGCTCAAGCGTGAGATGACGAAGATGAACGAAAAACTCATTTCTATCAGGAATAGCTCCCAACGGGCTGCACCCCCAGAGTTCTAGTCGTTGCAGGTGCTGCGGTCCATTCTTGTTACCAACCATCCAATCTGGGTACCTCGACCCTTTGTAGCCATGGATAACCAGTTCTTCAAGGCCCATCGGGGGGCAAAGGCCCTCAAGTATCTCTGCTTCAAGGTCTGCACTGCACCTGTGTTCATCCCAGGGCCGCCAATATAACTGAAGTCCTGTGATGCGTTCCTTGCCAGCTAGATTGGCTTCCAGAGCTTCCTCTTTGTTTCCAACATTCTCAAGGCCTCGGATCACTAGCAGTCCTCGAAGCTTGTTTAGGTCCCTCAGCTGCCGTAACTCGTACCCAGGTTCCTTCCTTACTCGGAAGGTACGTAACGTTTGGAGTGACGTCAGCCTGATAATGTTCGGAGGATTCAGAGCTGTGAAGTTCGACATATGAATATGACGCAAGTTGATGAGGTTACTCATCATATCTTGACCAGGGTCAAACTCCAACGCTGTGCAACCACCGAAATCTAGCACCTGCATATGGTAAAGCTGCGTAAATGTGCTTGGTAAAATTAGCTTCGAATCAAAGCCTATCAAAACGGCAAGATAGCGTATATGCTTTAACTGGCCAATAGATGCTGGGACTGAGAATTGGCTTAACGCTCTCCCGACTTTTACTCTCAGCATCCGCAATTTCCTCAGCTTCGTGAACATAATCTCTAAGTCTTCGTCTTCAATTTCTTTCGTTGCATCCCTATGAATGACCAGAGTGCGTAAATTTTCCAATTTGAGTATCTTCTCAGCCAACAATGCTCTATTACAAGTCTCAACAAAAAGATGGCGAACATCCCGAGGAACTTCTCCTGTCCAACCTCTCGAAATTCTAAAACAATCACTTCCTGCTACCTTCTCTGCTAAATCATGCAGCAGATCATGAATTGTATAGCAGTCCCTGTTCTTATAGTTCTTTCCTCCTAGTTGCAGAAATGAGCATGACAGTAACTCGTCACAGTACCTGTGACCTACATCTTCCATGTCATCTGTTGCGTTATTGCTCTTGACAAACCCTTGTGCTATCCACATGCGAACTAACTCATCTCGTTCCAGCTTATATCTTCTAGGGAAAATACTACAGTATTCAAAGCATCGCCTGACGTCCGCGTCAAGTTGCTGATAGCTCCACCACAGAGCTCCCATGGTCTCATTCAACTGGTTAAGCTCTGCGGTGCTCTCCCACTCTTTGATATTTGTGATTCCCCGAAGTCGTGCTGCCACTGTTACTGCTGCAATAGGTGACCTGCGTAGCTTTTTGGCAATCTTCCACCCAACATGCTCATATTTTGGATCATTCATGTCAGCATGATGCATGAACAATTTGAGGTATTTATCCTCGTCCAAATCAGATATTGCAATAGGTTTCTTAGCACCTAGAGCTCTAACTGCATTTTCTGTTCGAGCTGTCACCAGGATCTTGCTTCCTCTCCTCCCATCATTGAGTGGAGAAAGTAGCTCCTCCCGTTTCTGGTAATTCTCATCCTTGACCCAGAGATCATCCAGTACCAACAAGAAACGTCTGCCTCTCAATTCTTCCTTCAACTTCGCTTGTAGTGCTTTAACACCATTAATATTGGAGTGCCGGTCTTGCGTGATCTCCTCCAGCATATCACGAAATATATCATCCACTCTGAAAGTCTCAGACACATGAATGCACATGATAGGGTCGAAATATTTGTCTTTAGACTCCTTTTCATAGTCACGAACATATTCTGCCAGTGTAGTCTTCCCGGACCCTGCAATGCCATGTATGCCAATCGCAGAATAGCACTTACTGGTACTGGAGCTTGGTGCAGAGTCATCTGCTCCCTCACGAAGCATCTTTGTTATCTCGTCACGCTCGTTGTCGCGACCGAATACCTCCCGTGTAACAATTGCTGTAATGCTTCTCCTGTTCATGTTTGCACTACTGTTCGGTGCACTGCTTCTTTCCTGGTTCAACAGATCTGATTTCTTCACTTCAGTTACGGTATTTTCTAGCCTCTCTATTCTTTTCTTCAAGTTCCATCTAGCAATAGTGGGCAGGAAAGAATCTGCCGGAACGCCATCGTCCTGCAAGAAGCAAAATATCAAATGGTTATGCAAGCTACATATGTCACTAGTATTCTCTATTGAGTACTACCCCTGTTTTATCTTTTATTCCTTAAGCAAAAGATAACCTTCCTATGTACCTCTTTCCCTACCCCTCTCGTTCTCTGTCTCTCGCCCTTGCTACTAGTGCTGCCATTGTCAGCCTTCACCATGGCACCATCGTGCTGGAACCCCCTCCGGCCTAGTCCACCTATCTGCCACGCCTAAGACCTTTGCTCATGTTTCCGCACATGTCATGTGCGTTATTGCTATTGCGTGTGTTGAGCCATTTTTGACAAAGCAGCTCAGATCAAATCCAACGTGATGCTGGCACTTCCACCAAGATCACAGCTAGGGGTGAGAAATAAATACAAATTATCCGTATTATCCGGTTACTGTATTCGGTAGTATACAAATATGGTATATATTTTTCTATCCGATTAACAATTTATCTTTTATTTGTACTCGTATTCGAATTCGTATAAAAATATAGATACAAATATGGTATGGACTTTTTACCATCTGAAATGTTATTTTATCCGGACTATTCAAATTCGTATTTGTATTCGGTGAAGCAATATACGTATTTTATTGCAATACGACTAATTAGTTAGACAAGTTTTTTTAATTCAATGTGAATTCATATTTCTTTATATGAAATAAATAAATTAGAATGATTAAACGCGACTGTACGAGGATAAAATATTATCTTCACACTACATAAGTTATAAGAATATTCGTATCCGACCGAATTGAGTAAATATTTGATTCATGTTTGTATTTGTTACAATGTTAAATTCGTATTAATTTATAAAATATGAATATGATAAAAGCATTTTCAATTCATATTCCATCCGTTTCCACCTCTAATCACAGCACATACATTTCTGCTAGAGTGCTAGTAGCTTGGAATTCAAGATGAGGGTCAGATATATAGTACCTGGTAACTTGTGATGCCAACCTCCTCATAGGACCAGTTTCGGTAAGAACGGGCCACCGCAATCGCATTGGCTGACCAAGCGAATATGGATCTGCAGCAGTTTCTGAAATTGAAGGACCCGGACCAGCAACGGATCCTCTGCACCGATGAAACCGAGGGTGCACGAGAAATGGGTAGCAGCGCAGCCGATCTGCGCACGCACCGCCCCAAACAGCACAAGCTCTGCTGCGCCCACCGCAGTAGCGCAGCTGATCTGCCTCCTTTGATGTGTACGCATCGCCCCAACCGGCTCCTGCTGCAGCGAGCAACGCAAGTGCCGACAGCATCGTAGAGGCGCTGCACCCACCACTGCAGCCAGCTGCAGTCATGGGACTCACCATCACGGACGACCTTCTTCTCGATTTGGTGATAATCGATGAGATCCAGGATGTCTTCCGCTTCGTACGAAGTAGACCTTAGCATGCTTGCCAGTTTGTTGAGTGTTTCCACATTAGATCTCTCCTTTCTTGCTTCCCTGAGCATCCTCTGTTCCTCTACTTCCCTCAGCGTCTGCTTCAGTTTTGGGATAGTGTGAATCTCCAGCTCTCGGAGCTTTTGCGAAGCGTCGAAGCCGAGGTAGGAAAAGAATTTGTTCAGGAGCAAGCCGATGATGGGCGAGAGGAACCAACCTAATACGGTTACGCCCCAGCCCATCCCTGCAACACGCCAGGCACTCGCCATGAAATGCCTTTCAAAAGGAGAGCAGGGGAGAGAGTAGAGGGAAGAAGGACCTATAGTCTTGGTAGCTCTTAGCAATATGCAAACATGCTGCCGTTTGAACACTCAACAATGCCGTGTAAGACTTACAGCTTGTTCTTTTCGGTTTTTGAAACTGACTCTGCTCGTTTCAGCTTTAGTTTCTGGCTTATTTTCACTATTCATAAATTTCGTCTTTTTTTGAACTTTTGGCTTTTTTAGCTTTTTTACCGTTTCTTATTTTCCCATATTCGTTTGTGTTGTCCATGATAAGTTAGCATATTTTTTCTATTTTTAAATTTAATTACGCCAAATAAGCCACCTTCAGCTACAATAAAATTTGTAAATTTTTTGCTTTTTAGTCCAAAATTTGAAAGTTTTTTATATATGGACCCTTGGAGAAAAGATTTACAAAAATAAACCTTTACCAGGCGCCAAAACATACGGCGCCCAGGGTACATGGTATGACGCCATATGCTTTGGCGCCGTGCGTGGCCACGTAGGAGCCACGGTGGCACTGCACGGCGCCAAAGCACATGGCGCCGTGCCATGCATAAACGGTGCTAACGGCCGTGGCACCGTGCTCTGGGACTTAGCCCGAAATTTGTAGTTTCGATGTAAGTCCAACTACCACGGCGCCAAACATTCTAGCGCTGTTGTGCCTAGCACGGCGCCAGACCCTTTGGTGCCGAGCTGTTTACATACGGCGCTAGAGTCTTTGGCGCCTCTTACAGTGCCAAAGGTTCCGGTGCCGTATATAAACATCTCGGCGCCAAAGGGACTAGCGCCATGCTTGCTACACCTGCAGGAAAAATAGCAAACCTTGCTGTTTTTTTCGGCAAAACATATGCACATACACACATACATATACATTCACACATAAAACATCTGAACAACTTAAATGACAACATCGCATAATTATCAAAAGTCTCAAAATATCACATAACATAACATAACTATCAAAGTCTCAAAACATCACATAACACGTCTCAGCGCACAAAAATAGTCACTCTCACTGCCTCTTGGCCCTTCCGTTGCCCTTGGCTAGGGCATCAGTCCTTGGAGTGTACGTGCTCGGGGGACGGGCCGAACGACGAGGTCGCTGGGAAGCTTGAGTAGATGGTGCGTCGGGCATCTGCGACATCCCAATCTCGTCGTGGGTAGATGCCTCCTCGTCCTCGTGCTCCTCCTCCTCGTCATCCTGCTCCGCCTTGTCGTCGTCGTCATCGCTCTGACTAAAAGTCGGAGTGCGTAACGAGTTCCTCGTGGACTGGCGCATGCCGACGTGTGACGACGAGGCTGCAGCGGCACCCGAGTGCTGGGAGGCCGCCGATGGTGATGCGACGTCCGTGCGTGCGCGGCAACCACAACAAGTTGTCGCCCGACCGATGCGACGTCTAAGTCTCTGCAAGTAATGATATGTCTTTATAGTATACATGCTGAATGTCTCTAACTTAATGAATTATCTTCGTACCTGCAAGAAGTCTCTTAGGCGGCTCTCGCTGTCCGGGGCGCCAGCTGGGTAGGTAAGAGCCTCATCGATCTCATGCACCGAGGTCCACAGAGAAGTCCCCTAAAGAAATAAGGAAACATAAGTAAGTGCGAGATAAACGTATTGAACCAAAGTATTGCAAATATCATGCTTTCCGTACCACTCGATCGAGAATCGGAGCAGCCTCGACAACTGTGCCCTCCCTCGCACGCCTGTCGAACGCAGTGTCCTCGTCCTCGGAAGAAGCGAGGTCATCGTAGTCGACATCGGTCCACTGCTGCCTCAGCCTGTAGCGAGTGGCAGTGTGGTACCAGGACAAGTAATCTCGGAAGCTGGCGTTGTTGTGGAGGGTATTGTCCCGCTTGCAGTTCTCCTCCATCCTCCTCCACCACTGGACGTAGTCTCGGTGGTGATGAGCGAAGTCCGTCACCTTTCGTTGGCGGACCCTGTCGAACCTGTACAAATAACATATGTTAACAAATAGGTGTAAGAACCAATAGAATTCTGAATGAAAAAATTGTAACTTACTTATGCAAATCAACAGAGGTCGACACCGCCTCGGGGGGGGGGGGGGATAGAACTGCACGAGGCCAAACTGCCGCGCAACCCTATGGGGGAGGTGAATCTCCACGGCGTAGAAGCAAATCAGCGGACACCTCATCCTCCAAATATGGTATTCCCGCGGCACATGGTGCTGAGCGGTAGAGCTACAACCTGTGGCTCGGCGTAAGGCTCCCAGGAGACTTAGTAAGCGAACACGGGCAAACACACGATTAGCCATGTACAAAAACCAAGAACTGTAGGAAAAATAAATGCATTACCAATTTCTTACCATTGTGGGAGACAAAGTATCCAACTCGTTGCTGAAATCCATGTACGCCCGCCGAGTGGTCGCGTACGGGACTGAGACACTATCCCACAGGTACAACACAGTGGGGCCGAGATCATCCACACCCTGTGGACGCCAAGGCTGCACCTGGAACACTTGAGGGCGCCCCACAGGACTGCGTGTCCACATCCACACCTACAACAGGAAGACGCAGCCACTGAGCGTTGATGTGCACGCCGTCTATCTCCAGGCCTTGCAAAGCTGGCGGTAAGAGGAACGCGAGGACCGCCGAGCGCCAGCTGAACTGTCCAGCGTCGGCCCAGTCCTGGAGGCAGTGGATGTACATCCACGAAGCGGTGTCCCCCGTGGCGTCCGGGAAAAGTATGGCCCCGAACATGTGGAGGACCCAAGCGCGGCAGTAGAAGGTCACCGTGGTGTCGTCCGCGTCCTCAGGGCATGCACCAAAGGTATTCCGCAACCAAGTAATGTGGACCCCCGAGACGCGGCCTCGCCTGGCATCCTCTGGGACAGGAGGCAATGCCGTGCCTAGGAAGGTCTCCACACGTGCCCTCCAGCCCTCAGACACCGCCGAGCCGACCACCGGCTGTCCCCTAATAGGAAGTCCAAGAATCATCGCCACGTCCTACAGCGTGACGGTCATCTCCCCACAGGGAAGGTGGAACGTGTGAGTCTCTGGCCTCCACCTGTTAATAGTACACGGAGAAAAGAATTAGTTACGTACGTAAGAATATAAAAATGAAAACAAACGGACCCAATAGAGAAAATGCACCTGTCGACAAGTGTGGTCAAAGCTGCGGGGTTAAAGACAGGCATGCCCCACCGTACTAGGTTGGCGACCGTGTGAAGCCCAGCACGGCGAAGCAGTGGGGTATAGCGGTCGTCGTATCGCATCAAGTGGAACCCATCATGGGTTCGAGAACGAAGTATGTGAAGCTCCTGAAAATTGCTATAAAAATTAGCTGCGTGATGAAAACACATGTATATTTCGACAACACACGTACCTGGCCGTCCTCCGTGAGCCTGCCGCGGTGCTCCCTCTCGTAGAACTCGTCTAGCAGCCGGTACCTCGCCATCCTGTGCATTCAAAAATACATTAATGATAAGAATAACAAAAAACCCTAAAAACATATGTATTTCTAAAATGGATCCTAACAACATATGTATTTGTAAACATTCATCAATCTCGCTCAAATCAAACCCTAAAAACATATGTATTTCTAAATCAAACCCTAAATCTAAACTTTCATCAATCTCGCTAAAATCAAACCCTAAAAACATATGTATTTCTAAATCAAACCCTAAATCTAAACATTCATCAATCTCGCTCAAATCAAACCCTAAAAACATATGTATTTCTAAATCAAACCCTAAAAACATATGTATTTCTAAACATTCATCAATCTCACTCAAATCAAACCCTAAAAATGAATCTATACACATTACTACTCTTACATTACGCATATCTATTGAAAATCCAACCTAAAACCGAGCTAAATTGAACTAATTTCGTCTAGGGTTTCAAATCTTACCCCACGAGATGTACCTCAAATAATCCATATTTATTGCAAAAAATCAAGGGAGGGGAGGGAGTTCACTTTGCTTGCTCGGTTTGGAAGCAAAATCACGAGAAAAATCGATGGATTGGAGTAGATTTGGAGGGGGAAGAGAGGGGCGGCGGCGGCGGTTGCTCGGACTGCTGTGTCTGTTCGCAGGGGGTGGGGGCGGGGGGCCGCGCTCGGGCTTAAGTCCTAGAGCATGGCGCCACGGCCGTTAGCGCCGTTGTTGCGCAGCACGGCGCCATGGGCTCTGGCGCCGTGCGGTGCCATCGTGGCTCCTACGTGGCCACGCACGGCGCCAAAGCATATGGCGCCGTGCTATGTACCCTGGGCGTCATATACTTTGGCACCGTGGTAAGGGTCTATTTTTGCAAATCTTTTTTCCAGGGGTCCATATGTAAAAAACTTTCAAATTTTGGGCTAAAAAGGAAAAATTTTACGTGAAATTTTAGCCGCTACAATGCAATTTCAGCCATAAGCCACAACTTTTCAATCCAACCGAGCGGGGCCTTAGTTTTTGTTATAATACCTAACTTTTAAACGAAATATTTTTTTAAAACAGAGTCTAAAGTTAATTATAGTACATGTTAAAAACCCAATATTTATACTATCCAAAATCGCAATCGAATATTTCTCTCTCCATAATCTCTATCATAAATAACTAAAATTCAAAAATTTTAATTAAAAATCATAAGTTATAGCCTTAAAGCATAGGCCTTTTAAACAATGCCTTGTAAGACTCGATGGCCTCCACTCATTTTTCTCCAATGCCTCCACTCATTTTTCTCGAATGTCGTGTAAGACTTAACGAGACTATTCTTCGACACCCTCCTCCACTCATTTCCACTTCATGATTCACGCCAGCAATGCGTATTCTCTGCGTTCTATTTTTTTTCTTCACCCTGTTCGTTTGGATAGGAAGAGTTGCAAGTCATCTAGGACTGTGAACAAGCATGAGCTAAGACCAAAACTCCAAATAAAGTTCGAATTGGATTGATCTCAACACAACGGCCTTGAAAATAATTTGAAACGCAAGATTACAAGGACAAAACTGATGCTGAAGTGAGCACAAGCTCGAGCTCGTACACATCTATATTCAAGCAAAGCTCAAATCAAGTTAATGCTATTTGCTATTGAGTACACATCCCAAGACATAACAGTGATAGCGATTTGGAGAGCCAAGTGCCAGTCCCCACACGCCATTTCGTTTAAAGAGAATGTAGAGGACAACTGTGTTTATGCAAAGTTTAAAGATGAGAAGTTTATCTTCCTAATCCTGTATGTGGATGATATCCTACTGGCTAGTAGTGATGTCAGTCTGCTACTGGAGACAAAGAAGTTTTTGTCCTCAAACTTTGATATGAAAGATCTTGGTGAAGCTTCGTTCGTTCTAGGGATCGAAATTCACCGGGATAGAAACAAAGGGATATTGGGACTGTCACAAAAGACATACATAGAGAAAGTCTTAAAGAAATTTGGTATGCATAAATGTAGTCCTTCACCTGCACCTATAGTCAAGGGCGACAGATATGGGGATTTTCAATGCCCCAGGAACCAGTACGAGCTCGATCAAATGAAATCGGTTCCATATGCTTCAGCTGTCGGAAGCTTGCAGTATGCTCAAGTGTGTACGCGCCCTGACTTAACGTTTGTTACCGGGTTACTTGGCAGATTCCAGAGCAATCCTGGAATAGAACATTGGAAATTAGTAAAGAAAGTCTTGCGTTATTTGCGAGGAACAAAAGGCCTCATGATGACATACAGAAGATCAGATTCACTCCATATAGTGGGGTATACATATTCTGATTATGCGGGAGATGATAGAAAGTCGACATCCGGATATGTGTTCACTCTCGCTGGAGGAGCTATATCGTGGAAAAGCTCAAAGCAAACCATCACTGCATCGTCCACAATGTATGCCGAGTTTGTAGCATGTTATGAGGCTACGGGGCAGGTGAACTGGCTGAAGAAGTTCATACCCGGTTTGAAGGTGGTTGACGACATCTATAGACCACTTAAATTATACTGCGATAATGAACCCGCAGTAACGTATGCCCACAACAATAAGTCAAGTGGTGCTGCCAAACACATTGATATAAAGTACTATGTTGTGAAAGATAAAGTTCGGGATCAAATTATAAGTCTTGAGCATATAAGTATCGCAAAGATGTTAGCGGATCCGCTTACAAAAGGCTTACCACCCAACGTGTTCAGAGAACATGTAGCCGGCATGGGTTTAAGGGAAAGCCTATGATTCCTGGACTATAAAGGGCCCAAAATTAAAGAATCTGTTTCAGAACAGAGATGTATATTGTAGCTGTTAAATCTATCGGCGATTGACCGTGACGATGAAGCATACTCTATGCACTAATTTGTGATGAAATGGGAAAAGAAGAAAAGGTATGATATGAGAGGAGATCAAGGGGGAGAATGTTGGATTGATCTCTCTCCTGATTAGCCCAACGGCTAATCGGGGCCTTGATCTGCGCCCTGATCGGGGGCGCCCAACCCATCTATTGGCTGGTGGGCCCCCGTCGCGCTGCGCAATAAATAAAGAGGTGGGGGCCGGCGGCTCGTGATACGAGGTTCGCCTGAGCCGCAAATCCCCACCGACACTAACCCTAGACCAATCTAGAGGGACGCGCAGTCGGCGACGGGAAGCTCCATCACCGTCCCCTTCACCGGATCTACGACGCCGCCACCGCCCTCCTCTTCCCCGACCGTCGCTGCCCGTGCGCAGACTTCACCGACGAAGCAGCGATGGCCAGCTCCTCCTCCAATGCATCAGACGGTCGGTACTGCCCTCTCCCTCTCCCCTTCTCTCTCAAATCCGATCAAGAACACCCTCTGATCTACACCTAGATGATCCTAGGGTTCTAACACCAACAACCCTCTCTGCTAAATCATGCAATAGATCATGAATGGTAAAGCACACGGAAACTGTGCCACTATAATCAACCCTTACTGTCAGCTGCAGAAATGAGCTCGACACTAATTCATCGAAGTAGCCTTCACCTATGTCTTCCATTTGGTCTCCTTCCTTGGTGGTCTTTAGAAATCCTTCTGCCATCCACTTCACTCGCAAATGTAATAAGAAAAAAAATCAACTGTTCAATAAAAGGCACACGTCCACCCACAAGTCACAATCCGGCAAGCCTGTGCAGATCGGCAGGAAGACTTTTGTAATAGTTCTTAATTACGGATGGTGCTTATATAGTAACGTTTTGTAAACACAAAATGGCAAAAGGAGGCAGCAAAAGGGATTTACAGTTGTAACTTCCAAGCTGTTACAACTTTGATTCAGGAGAAAACGCACACAACGCAAATAAACTGAGAGAATACAAAAGAAATTTCTAAATTTCTTTATTCTCTTACTTGCTCCCTCTTTTTCTTTGCTTTTCATCTCGCTTTTCTTGCTTACAAAACTGGGTACAAACCTCTCCAATATATAAGGATAAAAATCTTCTACTTGCATACACATTCGGACTTCAAGTTGGACACAACTTCAACTTGAGTTACACACGGAAACGGACTCTACTACGACATGGACTCGAAGTCAAGATTATTTCTAACACAAGCCGTTGCTGCTATTGGGAGAGTGACTTAATGTAGGACCGAAATGGCGACAGAGGGGGGGGGGGGTGAATGTCGCTCGCTTCAAAAATCGCCCCCGGGAAATCGTACGCAGATAATGCAGAGACAGAGCAGCTTACAAAAAAAATAATTATGCTGAAACTTGGAACGCATGCGACATCAAAAAATTCACCATAAATCAGAGATCATCCAGAAAAAAATTTCAACTGAAAATATCGCTGTTTGATCTGCATTCAAAAATGTTGAAGATCAGCAAAAAGAAGAAAAGAAATGCAACTATTGTATGCTTCCAATGCTTACGAGAGATTGATTGAATACAATGAGCTGCTGCTTTAAACTTACCTACCCGAGCCAAAAAAAAAAACAAAAGGAAGACTACAGGGACAAAAGAGAAACCGAAAGCACTGCTGCCAAAACAAGTGGCAAGAAGGAAATTAGCAGGATGGCAGTTTCTTGACTGAAGATTCTCCCAACCGAAAGATCAAGAAAGTACACACAGCTGTTCGGTAGAAGAACACAATAGAATGAACATTTAATTCTTGCTGAGAAGTACTCCTGTCGGACAAAATAAACCTCTTGGGCTGGCCGAAACAAAAGAAATGCAGATCAAAGGAGTTTCTTCTGCTGCTACTCTCGCCTGGAATAAATAGCGCTCAATAATTGCATGCTACCGGCAGAGAAAAGACCAGCAGTTTGGAGAAGCTTCGGTCTGGCCGAGAGGCAAAGATATGAGACTATTGCTTGCCCAAGAAGAACCAAACTGTGCAGCTTCAAGCACAGACCGAAAGCACACCAATAAACAGCAGGAAATCTAACGGAGAGAGGGAGAAAAGAACAAATACAAGAACCAACAAGGAGACCAAGAACACTCAATCACAAAAGAAAGAACAGAAGGACATGCACGATAGATAAAACTTCAGATTCTTCATTCCAAACAAACAAGAGGAGTCACGATACCCCGATTGCATATAGAGGGATGATTACACAACTCTCAATCCATCCTCTCCCTCTCAATCCTCAAGAACACCAAGAGCTACACATGCTTCTTGGGAGGAACACACACATACACACATGGAGAGACCTAAATGGAACCCTAACTTTTATACCCACTCTCTCTAAAATTTCAGCACACATCTCCCTCTCTATTTATAGCCTCCACTAATGGGTTTTGCACCATGCTTTACCCATTAGGCCTTCAACAACTTTGCGCTTTATCCAAACCCGCTTCCTTTTGTGCAGCCCTGCGTTTTTACCGAAACGCCCCTCGCGCACCTTCCAGGAAGCTTCCTCATCCCTTGCCTCGCAAGCCACGCAGCTTCGCCGTCTTCAGCACACCTCGACCGTTCTGACCTCAGCGCCACCTGCGCCTAGTCTGGTCCACCGTGCCTCGCTACGACTCCACCTCGAGTCCACGTCGTCTTCGACACATCCCGACCGTTCTGACCTCAACGCCACCTGCGCCTAGTCCGGTCCTCCGTGTCTCACCACGACTCCATCTCGATGTCCTGCAGCCAACACAGACAAGAAACACATCGCATAGCACGGTACAAGACATGTAAACATGGTTAGCACCTACAAATCCTACTCAAGCGAGAAATGACCCACGTGGCCAACCGGGACGACGCCCACGCGTCAAAATTGTCTAGTCACGACCCGACCTCGCCAAATGCCAAAAAGGCACGAATCACTCAAACTAAACTTACTCTAACCAAACCACGAGTCAATTACTCATCACCAACACGGGATTTAGACCACATGGTCTCTCAATCTCCCCCTTGATGAGTATATTGACAAACTCAGAAAAAGCACGAAGTTGAGTTTGAGTTTGAAGAATCCAACATGGTCCAAAGAAGGGAATGAAGCTTATGACCATGTCGACAGAAGGAACCACTAGAGCAACAACTGAAAGAGCAAATTGATCTCCAAAGCTCTAAAATGATCCCAACAGACTTTTTCTTCTCTATTCTCCCCCTTTTGGCAATAAACACATCAAGATGCAATAGAGAGAATATGACATGTCAATGGATGAATATGGCTGAAGTTTGTTTATTTAAGCATTTAGAGCCATGAGAATTATCCATAATGACCATAATGTAATACACCAAGCCATAACTCAATAAAACGCTATCTAGATCATGACAACATATATATAAACCAGCTAGAGCACATAGATGACAATCTAAAATGTAGTGCATTTTATGAGTAAGTCACGTCATCAATGAGTAAAGTCTAGCTAGAGACATCCAAGGATGATGCAGGCCATGTCAATAAGCTAAACGGAACAAAGAACCTAACATTGAGTCCAAATAGAGTGCTATAAGCCCAAGATTGAAACATTGGTTAAAGTACTTGGTTCTGATTGTAGATTAAGCAAATTGAGCACATTAAACATTGTCTTTTGAAAGCATATGGTTGTTTTCAACCCAATTTTTTGTTTATGTGCTAGATCTCAAGCCTTATGCGACTACTCCAAGCAATAAGCTTAAGAAGATAGTCTAGGTCATCCAAAACTCCCCCTGAGTTCATGCCTAGTGCAATGGCAAGCTGTCTCATGAGAAAGAATTGGTGAAATCAGTTTTTTCGCACAAATATGGTGGTTGTCAACCAACATTTTGTTTTATCATGTGCTAGATCTCAAGCCTTATGCGACTACTCCAAGCAAGAAGCTTAAGAAGATAGTCTAGGTCATCCAAAACTCCCCCTAAGTTCATGCCAAGTGCAATGGCAAGCCGTCTCATAGGAAAGAATTGGTGAGATCAGTTTTTTCGCACAAAAGAGATCTTTTTGCTTTTTAACACATTGTACTAACTCATGTATCATCAGGAGACTAAAACAGCTCAAACTAAGGCTCAATATAGATTCAACGCTCTACTCAGCCTATTTGACATGGCATGAATCATAAAAGGATAGCTCAAGAAAGACTAGACTCAAATGCTAGCATGACAAGTTTAATTTAAGTTGATCAATTTTACTTAACTTATCATGGCAAACGCTAGTCTACACATATGAAGTCATGATAAATTTAGCAAGCTAAGCACAAGTCATGGCAAGGTGTAAAGCACTGAAGCATGTCATAATAGGATAATAATCAAGGCTCAATGCAGATTGATTATAATACTAGAATGCTGAAAATGCACGAAAGACCAGTTCCCCCTCAACATTAGATGCAACTTTTAGTTCAAGTTGAGTTAAGTCAATATTAAGCTCCAGAAGCTCCCAAATGAACTCCCCCTGAACCAAAGCATTAAATTCGAGAAGCTGGCAAAGAAAATCCAAACGGGTAGTCCTTAAAGCATAGAAAAGATATAGAAGCAACTATGGCTTAAACTGACTCTCATCTACCCCAAAAGACTCCAGGACTAACAGCTG
Source organism: Dendrocalamus latiflorus (assembly GCA_017311315.1). Lineage (NCBI taxonomy): Eukaryota > Viridiplantae > Streptophyta > Magnoliopsida > Poales > Poaceae > Dendrocalamus > Dendrocalamus latiflorus. The sequence goes on from CM029641.1 coordinate 50,232,904, forward strand.
ATCGTCGAACACACACTAGAGAGCAAACACGTACCCTGTCTACCCGAGGGTGGCCCAACCCTCGTTAGAACCTACAAGAAGTGAGTGAGCTCAACCTAGTGAGATAAGAAATAGCTACTCCTGGAAGCACAAGATAAGAGTAAGAAGTCTAAGCTACTCAACACAAGAAACACTCTAACCTATGCTAGAAGGACTTAACCCAATGCACCCGCAAATGCAATGCAACAGAAATGAGACAGAAGCATAATTAATATAATAAAGCAGTAAAACCCAAGCTCCCCCTCACTACAGTCCGTAAGGACAAACCACCCCAAGCTCTCCCCGCAGAGCTGAAAACCTCGAACTGTCCAAAGGCTTGGTGAAGATATCAGCCAACTGGTGGTCACTCTCCACAAACTGGAGCACTATGTCACCTTTCTCTACATGGTCTCTAAGGAAGTGGAAGCGAATATCAATATGCTTGGTCCGAGAGTGTTGCACTGGGTTCTTAGCAATGTTAATCGCAGAAGTGTTATCACAAAAGAGTGGAACACTGTCGATAACTAACCCAAAGTCCCGTAGGGTCGAAGCCATCCAGAGTACCTGACTGCAGCAGCTGGCTGCAGCAACATACTCGGCCTCTGCGGTGGACTGCGCAACACCGGACTGCTTCCTCGAAGACCAGGAAACGAGAGAAGTGCCAATGAATTGGCAAGTGCCAGAAGTGCTCTTCCTATCTATCCTACAGCCGGCAAAGTCTGCATCCGAAAAGGCTCTCAAGGAAAGACAGGAAGAGGAAGAGTACCAGATACCATAGTCAATGGTAGCTCGAAGGTACCGAAAGATGCGCTTCACCGCCTGGCGGTGAGATACGCGAGGAGAAGCCTGAAAACGAGCACACAGACACACAGAGAAGTGTATATCTGGTCTCGAGGCCGTGAGGTAAAGAAGGGAGCCGATCATACTTCTGAACTCTTTCTGATCAACTGGCTCGCCGTCCTCATCTGGGTCAAGATAGGCTGTAGAAGACATGGGAGTTGACACTGGCTTACTATCACTCAGGTCGAAGCGTCTCAGGAGGTCACGAGTGTACTTTCCCTGATGAAGAAATGTACCCTCCCGAGTCTGCTTGATTTGGAAGCCAAGGAAGAAGGTCAACTCGCCCATCATACTCATCTCAAACTCGGTGCTCATGACATCCGAGAACTGTGAAACCAGAGTATGAGAAGAGCCGCCAAAGATGATGTCATCGACATAGATCTGGACGAGCAGAAGGTCATTGCCATGACGGCGGATGAACAAGGTCTTGTCTACTTTACCCATTTCAAACCCATGACTCAACAAGTAGGACTTAAGCCTCTCATACCATGCTCTGGGGGCCTGCTTAAGTCCATACAACGCTTTGGAAAGCTTGAAGACATGGTGTGGGTATTTGGGGTTCTCGAAACCTGGAGGCTGTCTGACGTAAACTTCTTCCTCAATGACTCCATTAAGGAAAGCACTCTTGACGTCCATCTGGTAGAGCTTGAAACCCTTAGAAGCTGCAAAGGCAAGCAGGATTCTAATGGCCTCAAGTCGAGCTACAGGGGCAAAGGTCTCCTCGAAGTCTAGACCCTCAACCTGGGAAAACCCCTGAGCTACCAGTCTAGCCTTGTTTCGAATAACCACTCCATCCTCGCTCTGCTTGTTCTTGAACACCCACTTAGTCCCAATAATATTGTGACCTCGCGGGGGCTCGACAAGCGACCAGACCTTATTCCTCTCGAAATTTTCTAACTCCTCATGCATGGCATTGACCCAAGACTCGTCAGAAAGAGCATGAGAAACATCCTTGGGCTCAAAGGAGGCAATGAAAGCAGAGTGGAGACAGAATTGAGATAAGCCAGATTTTGAGCGGGTAACACGCTCGAACAGGTCTCCAATCATCTGCTCAGAAGGATGCCTTTTCTGGATATGTCGGGGAGGTCCAGGATGAGATGAAGAAGTGGCCTCTACCTCGTGAGCTGACGAGGTAGGAACAGAGCCACTAGCTCCAGAGGAAGCAGAAGGCATGGGCTGATCACCTGGAGGTGCGGTGGAAGACGGCACCTCAAGGGGTGGATAAGGGACTGGATCGGGTAGACAACCCTCATCTCCATCGTCCTCGTCATCCACGAAGATGGTCTCGGACTGCTCTAAAGAACCTGAGATATCAGGCCTAGTCCCTGGACTGGCCTCGTCAAAGGTCACCTCACAGGTCTCTACCATTTTGCCAGACTCGCAGTTCCAGACCCTATAAGCCCGCGAAGAAGGCGAGTAACCTAGAAAGATCCCATCACAAGAACGTGACTCGAACTTATCTAGGTTCCCGGACTTCAGAATAAAGCACTTGCAACCAAACACACGAAAATGAGAGACGCTAGGCTTTCGCCCGTATCTCAACTCATAAGAAGTGCGGTGCAAGTGTGCCCGAAGAAAAACTCGATTCGAAACATGGCACGCGGTCGCAATAGCCTCAGCCCAAAACTTCCTCGGTGTAGAGTACTCATCGAGCATCGTCCTGGCCATCTCGACCAAGGTACGGTTCTTCCTCTCCACGACGCCATTCTGCTGTGGGACGTGCGGAGAAGAGAACTGGTGCTCTACACCTGTCTCACCACAGAAACTCTCGAAGTAGGAATTCTTGAACTCTGTGCCATTGTCACTGCGGATCGCTCGTAAGGCACCCGGGAGCTCAACAGAAAGCCTACCGAAAAAACCTCGGAAATGTGAAAATGTCTCATCCTTCGAGGCTAAGAAAAACACCCAAGAATACCTCGAGAAGTCATCGACCACAACAAGAACATACCACTTCCCTCCTGCTGACTGCACTCGAGCTGGTCCAACTGTGTCCATGTGGAGCAGCTGTCCCGGTGCATCGGTCATAGTAACTGTGACCGGAGGGTGAGAAGCGGCAACCATCTTGCCGTGCCGGCATGGAGAGCAAACAAGATCTTTGACCATCTTGAGTTTAGGCAGACCACGAATGAGATCGTGGCCGCTAACTCGAGTCAAATGGTCAAATCCAATATGACCAAGTCTCCTATGCCAGAAAGAGAGGTCGCGTGACTCAGAAGCAACTAAACACCTGAGAGGATCACCAGAAGACTCAGAAAAATCAGCACGAAAGATCCTCCCATAACGAGAAATCCCGCAAACCAGACTACCCGAAGAATCAAGAATTTTACAAGCATTTTTCTTAAAGCTCACCTCGAAACCGTCATCGGTAAGCTGAGAAACTGAAAGCAAATTGTACTGCAGCTTACTAACCAAGGCTACATCTTTCAAAATGAAAGAATCATTAATGCGCACAGTACCTTTGGCGATGACGCGCCCAGATGAAGCATCTCCGAAGGTGATCGTCTCATCACCTGGAGCACGGGCAAGGGAAGAAAACCAACGGGAGTCTCCGGTCATATGTCGTGAACACCCGGAGTCTACGAGCCAAACCTTTCCCTTCCCTGCCCGGTGAACCTGAGTCAAACAGAGAGTAAAGTCTCAGTACTGGGGTAAATCAAGAGTGATTTTGGCACCCAATACTGAACAACATGTCGAGCAGATGAAGTAGTCAAGCACGACTGACCTCTATCTACCCTACGCTCTCTGTCACTTACAGCAGAGGGTCTGTGAGCAGACCTGAAGCTGTTGCGGGGTCCGACTGCTACGGGAGAGCGAGTCGGAACACCGGCAACACGCTGAACACGCCGCAGGTAACTGTCTCGACGGGGGAAACGAGATGTACCCTCAGGACGGCGGAAGTCATGACCAGGAGCAGCATGAGGACGAAAAACAGAAGACTCAGAAAAACCAAGTCCTCGATGCTGCCCAAACCCATCAACAGCAGTAAACCTAGACCTCGTGCTGGTCCTAGGTGCACTCAGGATCTGGGGCTGACCCTGAATACGCCTAGGAGACTCAACACGGTCTCTACGCGCGATCTTGGCGCGCCTGAAGCATCGATCAACCGTGTGTCCATCCTTCTGACAGAAGGTGCAGTGATACTTCATCCTCTGAGAGGTAGAAGTAGCACGGTCAGGCTTCGCCTTCTAAGAGGCCGAAGCAGCAGGTGCAATCACCTTGCTGTCAGAAATCCCCTGGACATAGCCCGCTGACTTAAATTGGACTTTCTCGGTCCTGGGCTCGGTCTCGATCACACCTGGTGCTATGGGTCTGAGCACAGCAGGTGGATGCTTCCTCATATCCTCATAATAGTCATATCCTAGACCCTGATTAAATCTGCAAATCTTGGACTGGTCTAGAATAAGATTAAGCTTCTTCTTGCCGCCTACAAATCTCTCGAGAGTGTTCATAAGGTACTGACACTCCCGAAAGAGAGAGGTGCAAGAAGAGCAGGGAGAAGAGGGAACAGCAGGAGGTAAGGGAGCAGAAGAAGAACCAACAGTAGAGGAAAGAATGGCTTGTGCACGCACAGCCGACTCTGAGGGGACACTCCTACTACTAGCAGGTTGGTTCGCGTCTCTAGGCGTCTCACCCTTACCCTGGGGCTTCTCCCCCACACCATCAATCACATCACAACCAGATTGTGGCTTCTCTAGTAAGTCCTTAGTTAGCTTCACACATTTGTCATTCAAAGCAACGAGTTCAAGTTTTAGTTTATCACAACTAATGCATGGTGAGCTAACAGGATCCTTAGTCGCATACTGAGCCTATTTTCTTGTTGTTGTCAATCAGTTTTTGAAACTGTTTTGAGACAGCTTCAAGTTCAGCAGTTAACTTGGGACAGTTCAAACATGAATCAATAGGCTCAAGTAAAGAAGCATGCAACTCAGCAATTTTGTGATTTGCCCGTTTTAGGTTCATCTTTAAATTATTGCAATTTTCACAAGAATCGAACAGATCAAGGAGCATGGCATAAGGTCCTCTAGCAGCAATGTCCTTAACCTCACATGAGGTGGGAGAAGTAGTCTCATCAGTAGTAAGTAGGGTAACAGCCATCCTACTCAACTCTAACTCAGCAAGCAGACTAACATTCTCCACCTTAAACACATCAAGCTTAGAAGACAAACTATCATGAGAGGTCCTTAGTTTCTCCATGTCTCCAAGCAAAGCAGGGCATGTATCACAATCGTCACGGGAGGGAGCAGATCTAAGTGAAGTAATCTCCCGTGATAGTCTATCTACTTCCTTCTCTAACTCGGTACACCTAGACCTAGCTCTAGCATGAAATCCACCTAGCTTAAGAAAAGCATCATTTAGCTGGTCATAAGAAGGGAGTACCTCATCCGAGTCGGAGTACAGCTCGCTGTCGCTGATCTCGCCCTCGAGGGCCATGAAGCACATGCCGGAGAAGTCGTCGCCGCCATTCTTGGGCTCTTGGTCACCCGTCCCGTCGTCGTCGCTCCATCCCTCCACCTCGCTGAGGTCGAGGTCGTCGAAAGCGGTGAGGACGCGGTGGAAGAGCTTCTTGGCCTTCCCGAAGTTGCGGAACTTCTTCTTTCCCGGCGTCTGAGCTGGAGTCTTCTTGTTGCGGTTCTTGTCGGTGTAGTCGTTCTTGCCTGAACCGCCGTAGTCGTTCTTGCCCTTCTCCAGCTTGGGACAGTTCGCTCGAATGTGGTTGGGGCCACCACACTCGAAGCAGATGACTGGTCCGCCTCTCTTTCTGTCCCTCCTCCTCTTGTAAGCATGGGAGAACTTCCGAGCTAGGAGGGCCAGCTGTTCATCCTCTAGCTGCTCTAACTGATCATCAGTTACGTCACATAGAGCAGCTAGGGAGAACCCACAAAGCGAATCGGCGGAAAAACCAGAAGTCGGACTGGGATCGGTGACCAAAGCCATCGACTGTGACTTCGACCGACGAGAGACAACGTCAATCTCGTGAGTCTTGAGGCGCGAGTACAGCGCGTCAAGAGTCAGGGTCGAGAGGTCTGTCGTGTCTTTGATGGTGGTCACCTTCATCTCCCACACGCGCAGATCGAGTGCCGCGAGCATCTGACGAGCGTTGTCCGAGTCGGGGTATGTGAGACCGACCGCTCGGAGGTTGCTCAAGATTTTGTGAAATCGCGAAAAGCACTCGTCCAGGGACTCACCAGCAAGCATCTCGAATTTGTTATATTCGCGCTTGAACTGGTCCTGTCGAACCGTCTTGATCTGGGTGGTGCCCTCATGGTATGCGTCGAGGGTCACCCAGATGTCGTAGGCGGACGACAGGTGAGATATACGGTCAAACTCGCTACGACTCAACCCCTGTATGATGATGTTCCTTGCCTTTGCATTCGCCTCAACATCAGCCATGTTCCCGGCATTGATGTTCTCATCGGCAGGAACAGCGAATCGTACTTTGACCTTCCGCCAGATGTCATACCCCTGGGCCTGGATGTATGTCTCCATTCGGCTCTTCCAGAAGGGGTAATCGATGCCATCGAACACGGGCGGCTTGGTCGAGTACTTGTCCGTCGCCATGGCTCTTGAGACCGGTTAAGATCTATGAATTAGAGCTAACCGGCTCTGATACCAATTGTAGAACCGAAATGGCGACAGAGGGGGGGTGAATGTCGCTCGCTTCAAAAATCGCCCCCGGGAAATCGTACGCAGATAATGCAGAGACAGAGCAGCTTACAAAAAAAATAATTATGCTGAAACTTGGAACGCATGCGACATCAAAAAATTCACCATAAATCAGAGATCATCCAGAAAAAAATTTCAACTGAAAATATCGCTGTTTGATCTGCATTCAAAAATGTTGAAGATCAGCAAAAAGAAGAAAAGAAATGCAAATATTGTATGCTTCCAATGCTTACGAGAGATTGATTGAATACAATGAGCTGCTGCTTTAAACTTACCTACCCGAGCCAAAAAAAAACAAAAGGAAGACTACAGGGACAAAAGAGAAACCGAAAGCACTGCTGCCAAAACAAGTGGCAAGAAGGAAATTAGCAGGATGGCAGTTTCTTGACTGAAGATTCTCCCAACCGAAAGATCAAGAAAGTACACACAGCTGTTCGGTAGAAGAACACAATAGAATGAACATTTAATTCTTGCTGAGAAGTACTCCTGTCGGACAAAATAAACCTCTTGGGCTGGCCGAAACAAAAGAAATGCAGATCAAAGGAGTTTCTTCTGCTGCTACTCTCGCCTGGAATAAATAGCGCTCAATAATTGCATGCTACCGGCAGAGAAAAGACCAGCAGTTTGGAGAAGCTTCGGTCTGGCCGAGAGGCAAAGATATGAGACTATTGCTTGCCCAAGAAGAACCAAACTGTGCAGCTTCAAGCACAGACCGAAAGCACACCAATAAACAGCAGGAAATCTAACGGAGAGAGGGAGAAAAGAACAAATACAAGAACCAACAAGGAGACCAAGAACACTCAATCACAAAAGAAAGAACAGAAGGACATGCACGATAGATAAAACTTCAGATTCTTCATTCCAAACAAACAAGAGGAGTCACGATACCCCGATTGCATATAGAGGGATGATTACACAACTCTCAATCCATCCTCTCCCTCTCAATCCTCAAGAACACCAAGAGCTACACATGCTTCTTGGGAGGAACACACACATACACACATGGAGAGACCTAAATGGAACCCTAACTTTTATACCCACTCTCTCTAAAATTTCAGCACACATCTCCCTCTCTATTTATAGCCTCCACTAATGGGTTTTGCACCATGCTTTACCCATTAGGCCTTCAACAACTTTGCGCTTTATCCAAACCCGCTTCCTTTTGTGCAGCCCTGCGTTTTTACCGAAACGCCCCTCGCGCACCTTCCAGGAAGCTTCCTCATCCCTTGCCTCGCAAGCCACGCAGCTTCGCCGTCTTCAGCACACCTCGACCGTTCTGACCTCAGCGCCACCTGCGCCTAGTCCGGTCCACCGTGCCTCGCTACGACTCCACCTCGAGTCCACGTCGTCTTCGACACATCCCGACCGTTCTGACCTCAACGCCACCTGCGCCTAGTCCGGTCCTCCGTGTCTCACCACGACTCCGTTTCGATGTCCTGCAGCCAACACAGACAAGAAACACATCGCATAGCACGGTACAAAACATGTAAACATGGTTAGCACCTACAAATCCTACTCAAGCGAGAAATGACCCACGTGGCCAACCGGGACGACGCCCACGCGTCAAAATTGTCTAGTCACGACCCGACCTCGCCAAATGCCAAAAAGGCACGAATCACTCAAACTAAACTTACTCTAACCAAACCACGAGTCAATTACTCATCACCAACACGGGATTTAGACCACATGGTCTCTCACTTAATTACCATTCAAATTTTTTCTTGGGAATATGCTTAATCTTTTGCCAGTTTGGATCTCCAATTGTTTTGCAAGACCTCATGAATACGACATAGATCCCCACAAAATGACAGATGATTTAGGCCGTGCGGAAGAGTCAAGTTCACACAGAAATTGATCAAAGGCTTCCTGGGCTTTGTTAGGAGCTTCATTACTTCCGAAGGAATCACTGTTAAGCAAACAATTCCACATAGATCCAAGGAAGCTAGGGAGGTACAGCAGCCACTTAAGCGATTTTCCAAGGATGCGCTTCACAACCGAAACTGGATCAAACACCTGCAAGGCCCGTTCACCTGGCAAGACACCTCTGAATTCCGGTTGATGTACTCAACCCTAAGCCAGGTCCAATTTCAGGAAGAGGTATCGGATGCATTCACTTGGCGCTGGTCAACCGACGGCAAGTATTCCCCCAAATTGGCGTACACTGCTTTGTATCAAGGCTCTACTCTCTCCCCCTGCGCCAATGAATTATGGAAGAGTGCGGCTCCATTGAAAGCAAAGATGTTCGTCTGGCTAGCAATCAAACAGAGAGTTCGGACCTTTGTCAGGCTACAAAAACAACGTACCTGCACCGGCAACATGCCTCTTTTGTGATCAAGAGACCGAGACTATTGACTATCTTCTCATCAGGTGTCCAGTGGCAAAGCAGCTATGTCATCTCACATTCTCCTGGCTGTCGCTTCCCATTTCCCTCACCAATCAATCGTTGCGTGAACACTGGACAGCCAACCGGAATTCGGTGCATACCTTGAAGAGAAATGGAGTAGACTGCCTAGTAATCTTGGTGGGTTGGATGATCTGGAAGGAGAGGAACATGTTGCGGCATAATCAAGTAACCTTTAACATTGCCGAGTGTTCAAACCGCATCACGCAAGAGTTCGCTAATTGGTCCTCTTCTACGAAATCCAAGCTACACAAGCTCCTCCCTGGGTTGCCCACTGCCCAGCTTAATGTCTTGTAGTTGTTGTTATTTTCAACCTCTTAGTTATCTGCCTCTTGTAATACCGACCTAAGTTGTACCCCCTGGCCTTTAGGCCATTTTTGTATTTTCTTCCACCTTAATGAATGAAAAACAGACCTTCTCTGTTTTTGAGGAAAAAAAGGGCAGTGTCTGTGATGGTGCAAACAGGGATCTCGAGATGCTCAACAGATTTTGGAAGCAGCAATTGGGGCCTCATTTGGAACGTACGAGTTTCACAATAATTTCGCGGGTATTTCATAGGAAACAGGTCAGTTCCTGAAAGAAACTGGGTAAATTCTGTTATTCCAGACAGGGCCTGGGGGTAGTTTATAACTGATGTGATGATCTCCAACATGTCTACCAAATATTTGAAGTGCAGCCACATTAGGGTCCAAGCTTTGCCACCAAACACGAATGCCTTGAAACAGTCAAACTGTGCACGAGTTAATCCGTATATTTCCTCAGAATCTCTGCTGTTCAATGGTGCTTCAACTCCAACTTGACATGCTCGCTCATAAAACATCGACCTTATATTTTCCGCATCCTCCATGCATGTCAAGACAATGGATGGGCAGCTTGTAATTTGCAGGGTCTTCAAGTTCTTCGGAATTCGAGGCATCCCTTTCAACATGGGAAGGGATGTGATTTTAAGCTCACGAAGATTGATGCAAAGCTCGCCGATTTCAGGAAGAGCTTTCAGCTGATTACAGTCCTGGATCTCAAGACATTGCCGGTTCCTTAGATTATTATGGTTTGCTAAGAACCAAGTCGAGTATCTCCGACTACTGTAGCCCTTGATTTCTAGTCTTGCAATCTGCAATGGCGGGCAAAGGCCCTCAAGGACGTCTGCTTGGAGGTCTGGAGGGCAGATCTGACCCTCGGTCTTCCATTCCAGTGCCAATCCTGAGAGGTATTCCTTGGAAGCAAGGCTGGCTTCTTGAGCTTCCTCCTTGGCTTCCTTGCTTTTAACATTCTCAAGACCACTGATTCCCATGGTGCCACTGAGCTGTCGTAACTCATACCCTTCTTCCTCTGTCACCCCGAAGTGATCTAATGCTCGAAGTGACCACAGCTTCCCGATGCCAGGAAATTCCAAAGGTGAATAAGCCTTATATGCGATAACAATGAGAAGTACTATTCTTCGTACACCCTCCTCCACTCATTTCCACTTGATGAATTTCACACTGGCAGTGCGTATTCTCTTCATTTTATCTTCTTTCGCCCTGTTCGTTTGGATACAAAGGGTTGCAAGTCATCTAGGACTGTGAACAAGCATGAGCTAAGACCAAACTCCAAATAAAGCTCGAATTGGATTGATCTCAACTCAATGGCCTTGAAAATAATTCGAAACACAAGATTACAAGGACAAAACTGATGCTCAAGTGAGCACAAGCTCGAGCTCGTACGCATCTATATTTGAGCAAAGCTCAGATCAATGCATATTTTCTACAGTACCTGCTGCAAGTCAATGCATATTTTCTACGGTACCTGTTGCAAGTCATCAGCCCTATCATTCAGTGTGTCAAGAGGGATAGATATTGCAAAGGAAACTTCTCCGAATAGTTTATTTCAAAAAAAACTTCTCAGAAGACTCAGTTATGCACTATGGCTCTCACAAGTTCCAGTCAAATATTAGTTGGTACCTGTTACTAGAATTATGATGCAGACGACATTGCCCTCGCCGGTCAACAAAATTCAGTCCCAGGGCGTGTTTGGTTCCCTGCACCCGCCTTGACCAGGCTAGCGGGGTGCAGGGTAAGGGTGTTTGGTTGCCTGGGTCGTTGGTTCGGCCAGGCCCCGCTCGTGCAAAAAGACCCCCTAGCTCCGTGGAAACGCAGAAATCTGGCGTTTCTCCCCGGCCTGGCTCTCGCGCTGCAGCCGCGGACGCGCGCGCAGGGCGAAATCTGGCCGCCGGGAGATGGCGCGAACTCGCTAGGGTTCGCTCCCCCTTTCGCGCCACTCACCGCGTATATATCCCCCTCCCCCGCCGCCATCCCCTCGGTTCGCTCCCCGTCGACTCCGGAAGTAGGTCATCCACCTTCGAACCCTCGGTCTCCTCTTCTTTGTGGTCTTGTTTACTGATTCATGGCGAGCTGATCCTTCCCCTCTCTGGCTCGTTGTCTTCGAGGTGCTCTGGATCTAAGTCTGGATCTCGCCTCAGGCTCACCAGATCTGAGTTCTTGGTTGGCAATCAGGTACGGATCCAACTTGTTCTTCGTTCTTTGTGTTTTTTTTGGTCTCTTGTCTTGATCTCGTAACCCTAATGCTTGGTGATGACACCATCACTCACCTTTTGTAGCAATCTCGCCTCAGGCTCACCAGATCTGAGTTCTTGGTTGCCAATCAGGTACAGATCCAACTTGTTCTCCGTTCTTTGTGGTTTTTTTTGTCTCTTCTCTTGATCTCGTAACCCTAATGATGGTGATGACACCATCACTCACCTTTTGTAGCACTGTCGCCTTAGGCTCACCAGATCTGAGTTCTTGGTTGCCAATCAGGTACGGATCCAACTTGTTCTCCGTTCTTTGTGTTTTTTTGGTCTCTTCTCTTGATCTCGTAACCCTAATGATGGTGATGACACCATCACTCACCTTTTGTAGCACTGTCGCCTCAGGCTCACCAGATCTGAGTTCTTGGGTGCCAATCAGGCACGGATCCAACTTGTTCTGCGTTCTTTGTGTTCGGTACATATGAGACATCCCATCCCCTCTCTCGTCCCCACTTTCAATGATGATGGCTATTATAATCTGAGCATATGTCCAAGTCTATGATGATGGGTATTATAATCTGAGCATATGTCCAAGTCTATGATGATGGCTATTATAATCTGAGCATTTTGTCCATTGCACTCAAATGTTGTGGTCCTGTTATTTTTTAGAAAAAATTATGCTGTTCTTGAGTTCGTGGTTACTCAGTCCTGTGAAATACCTTTCTTTGTATAGATGGATTTGCAAGAGAAGAGACGCTTGCTTTTTGCTCGGGCTGCCGCTCTTATCACAGCCATGTACGCATTCATTTTTACTAGGTTTAGACTGCATCATTGTTCACGGCCTCAGCTCACTTATGGGCCACTTAGCAAGATGGATGAAGAGCGCCAAAAAAATCTGGACTTGATTTACAACTGTAATGATGTAGAGTGTGTAAAGATGCTTCGCATGAGAAGGGCTCCCTTTTTCCGGCTATGCAGTTTGCTTTGGGAAAGACATTTGCTCAGAGACACCATACATAGTTGTGTAGAAGAGCAAGTTGCAATGTTCCTTCATATAGTCGGCCATAACCAACGATTTAGTGTGATACATCAAAACTGGAGGAGGTCTGTAGAGACAGTCCACCGCCATTTCAAAGAGGTGTTGTACGCTATTGGTGAACTTAGACAAGAGATGATTAGACCTCCATCTAATGAGACACCAGCTAAGATTAACAATAGCCCAAGATGGTATCCATACTTTAAGGTAAATAACTTGTCATTTAGTTTATAGGATGTGGTTGCATGCCTGGGTGCATATCAAGTAACAATGAAATGTTGGGTGCCATGTAGGACTGTGTGGGGGCAATAGATGGAACTCATATTTATGCCAAAGTCCCAGCCAAGATCCAAGCTGCATTTAGGGGTAGGAAGCACTACCCCGCACAAAATGTGCTAGCCGCATTTGACTTTGATTTGAAATTTACATATGTCTTGGCTAGTTGGGAGGGATCAGCACATGATGCCACCATTCTTGCTGATGCACTAGACCGAGAGGATGGGTTAAGGGTTGAACCAGGTAACTAAATAAACTGGTTACACAAATAAAACATGTAAATTCAGAGGCATGAACCTAATGCATGTCCATATTTGATGTAGGCAAATTCTACTTAGTAGATGTGGGATACGCATGTCGGCCTGGATTCCTTCCTCCTTATCGTGGCACTAGATACCATCTGAGAGAGTACGGTGGTAGGAACTACCCAACCAACCCAAGAGAGTTGTTTAATTTGAGGCACTCAAGTCTGAGAGTAACTGTTGAAAGGGCTTTTGGTGCTTTGAAGAATCGTTTTCGCATCATTGATAACAAACCTTTCCATCCATTCAGTACACAAGTCAAGTTAGTTCTTGCTTGCTGCATACTGCATAATTGGATTCTTGGGCATGGGGTTGATGAGGTAGTTCCAGCTGAGTTTTCTTGGGTGCCAAACAACTCTGAAAGTCAGGCCCAAGGAACTCAGGTGGATGACAATGTTGCTTGGGCTCTTACTAGGGATGAATGGGCTAATCACATGTGGGCTAATAGGGGTTCCTCTCACATTTAGTTTGTTTTCATGTGTTTGGTAAACTTCTCTGTCTTTCTTGGTACTACTCTTCATATGAGGCAGTGGACAAATGTAATGATGATTAATATTATTCTAAGGTACTACACATTAACTTGAGGCTTGAGACATGTGCAATGATGGTTCTTTCTTATAGTTGGGTTCATTTGAGGCTTGAGGCATGTGCAGTGATGTTTCTTTCTTATACTTGGGTTCATTTGAGGCTTGAGGCATGTGCAGTGATGTATCTTTCTTATACCTGGGTTCATTTGAGGCTTGAGGCATGTGCAGTGATGTTTCTTTCTTATACCTGGGTTCATTTGAGGCTTGAGGCATGTGCAATGATGTTTCTTTCTTATACCTGGGTTCATTTGAGGCTTGAGGCATGTGCAGTGATGTTTCTTTCTTATAGTTTCTTTCTTATAGTGATGTGCCTATTATACTCTACTTGAGTTAGATATAGCTGAGTGGGGTGTGCCACTGAAATTAGGATATGGCTGAGGAGATCATTGCTGCTGATGAGCTTGTCTTTCCTGGACCTGAACTTGGGGCTGCTGGGAACTTTGCTAGCACTGGCAGTGCTTCTTCTGTTGCTAGAAATGTTCCTGGGGTTGGGAACTTTGCTGCCAGCGCTGGTGCTGATCCACAGAGGCCTGCTTTGAGATGGACTGATGTCATGTCTGGTTTTGTCCTCCGCTACATGTGCCAGCTTATTTCAACTGGTGTGAGGACTGATAAGGGATTTAAGGAAGTACACCTGAACCAGGTTGCAAAGGCTCTACATGAGTTCAATGGCAACGAAGTGACTAGTACCCAGGTGTACAACCACTTAAGGAAGTGGAGGCAGAGGTGGATGAAACTGTCAAAACTGAGAGAGCTTAGTGGAGCTTTGTGGGATGAGGACAGCTCCATGATTGTACTTGAGGAGGAGCACTACAATGGCCATATCAAGGTTGGTATTCTGTAATCATGGAACAATAGCAAGCCTATCCAGCACTACAATCATAGAATATTTCAACATTAGTTGCTAACACTTACTGATGTCATTGCAGGCACACCCCAAGGATGCTGACTTCCTGAACAAGCCTATCCAGCACTACAAGCAGATGATGATCATCTTTGGCAATGGTTAGGCAACAGGCAAATATGCTATGGGGTCAAATGAGCCACTTGGTTCTCCTTCTGACTTTGCTGAGAGCTCACTCAAGACTGACGCACCTAAGGATCTCAAAAGTGGCAAAACTGAACCATTTGAGGGAACCAAGTCAGAGGGGGGTGTGGGATCCAAGAGGAAGAGGTCCTTGCTGTCAGAGGAGGACATGATATTGTTCATTGGCATGGCAGATGCAGTGAATAATGTTGCAGATGCTATTCACTCTACCAAGGTTGAGGATTCTCATCCAGACTTGTATGGTGCTGTCATGTTTGTGCCAGGCTTCAGTGAGGAAGCACTGATGGTTGCATATGGGCATCTGCTGGACAATAAGGCCTTGGGTTCTGCATTTGTGCACATGTCTGACTCCCATCGTGTGCTGTGGCTGAGGACCTTCTTGGCTAGTCACTAACTATATGTTAGTGGTGGCTTCTTTTGTGCATAATTTGCTCCTTTTGGCTAGTCACCAAACTTTTGTGCAGTTCACCTGATCCTGCTTTCTTACTGACACTAACATATAGTTAGTGACTTCAATGTGCCACTATTACTAAACCTTGATGCTGTTAACCTAAACTGAGCATGGGCCTGCTTGCCTATGACTAGATGATTTGATTCTGAGCATATGCCTCAAGCCACTGATGTTGTTTTTTGAATTCTGAGCATATGCCTCCAGCCAGTGATGTTGTTTTCTTAATTCTGAGCATGTATGCCTCAAGCCACTGATGTTGTGTTTTTTTAATACTGAGCATACTATGCCTCAAGCCACTGATGTTGTTTTTTGAATTCTGAGCATATGCCTCCAGCCAGTGATGTTATGTTTTTTTGATACTGAGCACATGTCTCATGTACAATGTTGGTCTTGGTTCTGTTTCGCTTCTGGGGAAGGAAAGGAGAAGGAAAAGAAAAGTCTTCATTGGGTCAGGTTTCGCTTCTCCCTTGTTGACTTAGCTGCAGGTTTTACTCAATTTCTGCAATTTTCATCTACAGGTTTTGCATTTCTCACTGGTTGTGTTGGATTTTGAATATAGGAGGTTCACTCTAGTTTTTCAGCCTGGTTGGCAAATGAAAAGTCTTCATTGGGACTTCACAGAAGGAAAGTGTCCATGGGAGTTTAGAGGAAGTGATATGCTTACATTGGAGTGCAATGCCTAGTATAGCTTCTTACGCCCTTTCTGAATGAAAGCTGCTATGCTGTATGCCATATAGCTTCTGATTTGGAGCCCTAGTTTTTCTCTGGGAAAAATGAAATGTCACTGGAACTTGAGACTTGGGTCACATGACTTTTTACAGACACATCAAACATGCTATGGTGTATGCCATATGAGAAGCCTTGACTGTTAATGTTCAAATACACACAGCCAACTTTATTGGGTTAGCAATACCAAGTGCCTTAGGGCCTGCGGCCTGAACCCCTCCATAACTGTGAAGATACTCTTATTATTCTTTGCTGTTGAAGATACTCTTATTATTCTTTGCTGTAGGAAGAGTTGGTTTTTTCTTTGCTGTTGAAGTTACTCTTATTATTCATTCTAATTCATGGTTTATGCTTTTATTGTCAGCCTCTATGTCCTGGTACGTAGTGCATGCTGGCCGCAAAACAGGTGTGTTTTCCACATGGGAGGCATGCCATGAGCAAGTAATCGGCTTCAAAGGAGCTTGCTATAGGAAATATAAGACAAGAGAAGAATCCTTTACGGCATTCAATGGTGCACAACTTCAGGCTTTAGTAGATCCTGGAGTACCTAAAATTAAGATGGGAGGTTAGTGGAGGGTGGAATAATATTAGTTCAGGCTTTAGTGATCCTAATTTTGCTTTCCAAATCGGTGTAATATGCAATGCAAACAAACTTGTATGCTACAATATGTTCTTGGACTGCAATGTTGGTAATCTTACCACTTCAACAAAACTAGTCAGCCATGCAGCTTGTATGCAGGCAACCAAACAAGGTTCATGCAGCTTTTTATTTTGAATTTGATGCAAATGCATGCAACCAAACACCAGCTGCTTCTGTCCTGGCTGCAACGAGCCAGGTAACCAAACACGCCCTATTTGCATGCACTGAGCCTGGCCAACGGTGGCCTGGCTGGCTCGTGCGAGCCAGGCTGGGTTGAGAAGGGAACCAAACACGCCCAACCAGCTCCTGTGTGCCCCATACCCCTTACATACTACCTCTGTGCCCCATGTGTCAGTAAGGAATAGCCAAAATCGTTCAAATAGCAAGAAGAGAAAAATGCCAGCTTAAAGTCGGCACCATTCCGCTCACAGATCAGAAACCATCACAAACACCAAACCACAAATGAAGCTTACTATAGAATATCCGTCTATGTAACATAAACGTGCTGTGAATGGGAAACATGACGGTTGTGGTTATGGTTTATGGTTTTTTACTATAGTTTATAATAACTTTTGAGTTGTTCGTTAAAAAAATACGAGTTAACAAAATCTCATGTGCCATTTTAGGTGATATAAATAAAATCGCTATAGTATATACTAAGCTATAGACCTGTTATAAAGACATTCTATTTAAAAACTAGTTACTATATAAAAGCCGAAAAGCAGATACCAGAAATTGAAAAGAAGAGGCCCGAACAAGTGCGGCGGCGGCGTGCGGACCCCTAGGTTGGGTCACAACAATCACCGCTTGGGTCACAACAATCACCGCCTCCAGCAGCTACTCCTTTCAACCCCACATGCCTGAAGCCAACTCAGTTGATGTATTCTTGATTTGGGGAAGCGACATAGCTAGCTCCTTGCACATAGAAAAATGGAGAAGAAAAACGAGAAATTTACAGTGGAACACGCAAAGGCTCCAAGCTTGCTAGGGTGTGCTAACATGCGGGAATCGCCGTCGGAGGTGGCGCAGCCTCTGAGCAGATTACGGTGGGGAATCGCTGGGATTGAGCCCTTATCCGCGGTGGCGGAGAAGCGGTCGGTGGTTTCACTGATATTAACGATAGCCCAGAACTCGAGATTATGGGCTGAGAGGTTTGAGTGGGCTGGGGCCCGGAATACGCTTCCCAACAAAACACATAGCAATAGGTTTAGACCAACAAAGGAAAAACTCTTTAACTGTGGAGACACTATCGAATTCTTGCATGCCCATACTAACTAGCAATCAAACAGGTGTTAGCAAAATTACTCAAAAGGGCATTAATATTAGGAAACAAATAAATTTAGTGCTCATTCACATCGTAGGTAATGTAATGTATGACAGTACGAGTACATGTTAGACTGTGAAGATCATGCATTTGAATAATGATGAATAATTGATATTTGAGTTTCATTGGAATTTACATTTTGGGAAGTCTAATCGATTTGCTTGTGTATTTGAGTTCTCAGGACGGCTTTACGACCTCAACAAGTAATCAGTTGGCTCCAAGTGGTTTCGATCGAGTTTGATTAGTTTTAATCGACTTTGAGTGGTTTTGGTCCAGTCCGAGTAGTTTCAATCATGCTCGAGTGGTTTCAGTTGGGTATAAGTGGTTTTGATTGCTTTGAGTGGTTTTGGTCTACTCTGAGTGGTATCGGACGACTAGGGATGTAAAAAAGTTCGAGACTTGTGAACTATTCAAGCTCGGCTTGTTTCAGACTCGGTTCAAGCTCAGCTTAAGCTTCAAACAAACTAAATTCGAGTCTCATCATAAGCTCGTGAGTCTAATTGAGCCGAACTTGAATAGTTCGATCAGGCTCGACTCATTTGGTCATGGATACTCACACATATACGATCAGTCGGTCATATGGTCATCTGGTCATGGCCGGACGGTCATACTCAAAATACTCAAACCGATCCGCCGATCGAATCGTCGAATGCCAAGCCGATCCATTCGCCCATTCCCCTGATCCCCTGATCCCGATTCTCGTCATCCTTAGAGCAACTCCAGCAGGGCCCCTACTTGAGCCCTCAAACCTCATATTTGAGGGCTTGAGGTAAAAATAGAGGTCCAGCAGGGCCCCTACTAGAGCCCTCAAATTTGAGGAGCCTCTCAAATCCTCCCTTCAGCCCTCATTCCTGGGGGCTCTAGGCCAAGCCCTCAAATTACTGTTGAGTCCGTTTTCCGCCCGGCTCTTTCCCCTCGCCTCTTTCCCCGCCCGCCTCTTCCCCTCCTGTGCGCGCCGCCGGTTCCCCTCCCCGCACGCGAAGCCCGCAGCCTGCCCGTGAGCGCCGCCCGTGCGCGACTTCCTTCTCTCCCCCGCGAGCGACTTCTGCGGGTCCCCTCGGCCGCGCGTTTCGCCACATCCGCCGCGACCTCGCTCTCCTCTGCCGACGCCGCCTCCTCCGCGACCTCGCTCTCCTCCGCATCGCCGGTCTCCTCCGCGACCTCGACTCCCCAGCGCTCTCCTTCTTCCCCTCCCACCTCATTCCCCTCCCTGGCACTTGAAGGAGAAGCCCAGATCTACAGGAAAAAGCTCGTCCGCCTCCTTCCCTTCACCGGCGCCACCAGCGGTTCCAACTCCAGGCATAGGTAATTGATTTATTCAAGTCAGACCTTGTAATTTGACTCCAACATGTGGCAGGAATATTTGTGTTTTAGGCGATTAGGGCGAAAGCATACGCAAATCCCCTAGTTTTGTTGTGGAGATTCGGCTGAGTTATTGGCATTTTGGTGACTAGATTAGAACAAAATTTAGATGAGGTAGAAGTTTTACATGATTTAATTTATTGCTTACAGTATGCTCAGATTTCTTGGTTTTGATCGGAATTTGTGGTTTCCGTCTCGCTTGGGTTGTGCAATTGGAATTAGTTATGTATCCCATCATTCCCTAAGCATCAGCAGCATCAATTCCCAACTCATGGCAATTTGTAGCTAAAAGTAAGCTTGATGGCCTTTTAGGGAAGTGATTGAACAGGAAAATGGGTGTGTAGAGGAGATGGTATTGATCTAAATTTGATGTTCTGCTGTTAGTCCCTATATGTGATTGTACCGAAATGCTATCACTGAAAATAAACATTCAAAATCATGATTCATTTGTTCACGTCATGGTTCTTTGTTTCCCTTTTTAGGTTAAATTGTGGTGTGACTGCCCTTTTTGGCCTGATGATGGAATGTGTCTGTTATGAACTATGTTGTGATCAACTATCATTAAATTTGGACCAAATTTGTCTTTGAATTTAAATTTGAATATTCGTATTTTCATTCATAATTTTAAGTATAGTGCTTTAGAGTTATAGTTTAAATAAATTATTATATAATGTGTTGTTCTCAAATACATATGCATATAGTGTGTGAGGAAATAGAGGGAATTGAGAAGTAGGGGCCCTGTTTTGAGGGCTCCTGCTGGAGTGCAGCCCAGAAAACAGGGCCCTCAAAAGTAGGGGGAGCCCTCAAATGAAACGTAGGGGCCCTGTTTTGAGGGCTACTGCTGGAGTTGCTCTTATCCGGTCATCCACTCATCCCCATTCCCCACTCCATCCATCTCCATCCCTCGTCCCTCCCCTCCCTGTCCAAATCTGAGATCCAGATCCACCGCTCCGCGCCTTCGGCCTCTGCCCCTCTTGAATCTTGCTGCCGGCATGGCACCACGCCGCCACTCGACGACCCGAGTTCCTGACGCCCTGAGCTCGAGTTCCCGACGCCTTGCCCAAATCTTTCCTCGGCCCCGATGTCGCTGCCTCACCGGTAGCCACAACCACTCTCCAAGACTCCAGAAATGGCCAGATCTGACATCCCTGTCCCTCCCTAATGCCCTCTTCCGGTCTGCCCCTCTTGGCAGTTGGCACCCAACTGCCTGAGTTCCCGACACCCGCCCAAAATCTTCCCCCGCCTCGGTGGCCCCGACGCCGCCGCCCGCCGGTAACCACAGATCTAAGATCCCTCAGCCTCTCCTCCATTGTTACTTTTAGCCTCTCCTCCACTACTGTTGAGCACTGAGCACGTGGTTGAACACGGCAATGCACAGAGCGTTGACCCACTGGCAGCCTGGCGCCTCTCCTCCTGTGGTACCAAGCTTGGCTCCCGAAGATCCTCCTTGGCTCCCGAAGTCCCCATCGGCCACCGCCACCCTGACATCAAGGCCCACCGCAGATAGAGTATGAACAATGCCCTTGATTTATGATTTAAAATTATATACATCAATTACATGACTTACATTAGTTACTATAAATCTTGCTTGTGTTGATTTAGTATCTTGACAACATTTGGGTCATGAGTGGATTGGAAATTAAAATTTTCAAATATAATGTATCATTTGGAGTTTGGACATTCCGAAAATACCACAATGTTATTTTGATAACTAATCTTCATGCTGGTCTCGATGTTGAGTTTGTAATCTTTTCAATACAAGTGACAAATATTTCATTCCGAAATACCACTGGATTAACAAGAGTTTCTTGAATCTATGAATGTGAATTGTCTGGCTATCCCTGTGAGTTCTGACTGCAATGCCTGCCATAACGAGCCTCGACGAGCTTGCTTGAGCTGAACTCGAGCTTCATCCGAGCAGAGCTCGAGCCCAGCTCAAAGCTTGACCGGTATCTTGGGCTCGCTCAAGCTCGAGCCTAACAAGTTGAGCTTGGCCTGTTTACAGCCCTACGGACGACATTTGAGTAGCTCTGAAGCATCGGACGGTAGTCTGATCAGCCTTGTGATGGATGGTCTGATCGACAGATCCGAACGACAGATTTCGACTATGGCAGACTTTGACCACGGTAAGTCGAGCACTACAGACTTTGACCATGGTAAGTCAACCACTATAGACTTCGACCACGTCCGACTTCGACTACATTGACTTCGACCACGATTGGCTTCGACCACGGCAGCCTTTGACTATGACCTTTTTGACCACAATAGAATGGCCATGTAGGTAATCGGTAAACTTCGATCTCGACTAACGAACTGGTCGTAGCTACAATACTTTTTGATGGCCGTAGATACAGTACTGGTTAGTAGTCGTAGACTTTATTAGTCGATACACGATACTCGTAGACTCCGCAGTCTAAGTTGTAGACTGCTTTCATAGTCATAGACTTAGTAGATTGCTTTCATAGTCATAGACTTCGCAGACTACTTTCATAATCGTAGACTTCACAGATTATTGTCGAAGTCGTAGACTTCGTGGATTATTGTTAGGGATGCAAACGGATCGAATATGGACGGATAATGTCTCTACCATATTTGTTTTCATTTTTTCCTCAGATGCGGATACAAATGCAAATACGAATAATATCGAATACAGATATGGAGCGAATACGAATCAAAATAAATACGGTCATGAATATTTATCGGAACATGAAAAACCCCTTAAACCATATATCCAAAATCAATGAAAACACATAAATAGTTTATCTTGTCAAAACATTCATGAAATCTAAACAAGTATAAGTATTTTTATACTGTTGTACAAATTTTAAATCTTCAAGTGGTAGATAATTTTTCTAAAGTCCTAAATAATTCTTAATGGATTTCTACCATTTATATGTGACTAATAAATTAATTAAGTATTTAAATTTGCATCAAAATGATTTAAACATGGGTACATCAATTTAATTGATACAAATTTTAATCCACCGATAATATTAAATTTATTTTTTAATAAACATAAATATTTGCTAGTGGTGTTTGTAATTTAATATGACTAAGGAACCTAATGCCTAATGGTAATGGAGGCTTATGGCTTGGTTGGGCTAGTGGGCTGATGGCAGGGGAGATGAGAGAGGCTGACTTGGGCTGGGCAATGTTGGGCTGAAATCCCGGATATCCGTTTTCATATTATCCGGATAATCCGTATTTGTATCCATATTCGCCGGATATCAGGCCTACTGTATTCGTATTCGTATCCGACAAAAAAAATCCATATTTGTATCCGATCCGAGAATTATCCGAAGAAAATCCAATCTGACACAATCCGTATCCGTTTTCATCCGGATCGTTTGGAAACTATCCGATCCGTTTTCACCCCTAATTGTTGTTGTATTCTTAGACTTCACAATTGGATGTCTTAGGCTTTTTACGATCGATTGCCATAGGCTTCACGGTCGGTACTCGTAGACTTCATGGTCGGTATGAGTGCTTTAATTCTTGCTATCTTCGAGTACTTTGAGTACTCATGTTAGGCCAGCGGTAGGATTGGTTGGTGCATGGTGGTCAGTGATTGGTGAACGGTACTCGGTAGTCAGAGATTTGGGATTGGTTTTTCAGTACTCGTGGATGGTAGTCTGTGTGGTACTCGGTAATCAATGGTGCAGCGAATGGCTTAGAGATTGGTAGTTAGAAGGACTTGGTACTCGGTAGTCATTGTTTTTGTGATTGTGATAAGCAGTCGGTTGTCGTAGGTGTAGAGATTGGTACTTGGTAGTCGGTACTCGGTGGCTGTGTGGTCAGTAGCAAGGCGGATGTTTTCTCGAGTGTTTTGAGCTCAGTGATGGTAATTTTCGAGTACTTGTTTTTTTCGAGTACTCGTTGAACTAGCAGTTGTATTGAGTGATCTGAAGTTGATTTTTGCGAAGCGATAGGATGTATGGTCGTATATGACCTAGTTGATGATCATTGACAACCCGGTAGATGGTCGTGGAAGGTTTAGTTCCTGTCTATGAGTAGACGTGGCTGTGTGGGGGCTTTTTGTGGTGGCTTTGAGGAGATTTTTTGCTAGGGTTTTTAGGGGTGCCGTGAGGGTGCTTTGTAGCCATAAACATGTTATAGAACTAATAGATCAGATCTATTCCAAGAAAAGTTAGTCGGCGTCGGTGACAAGTTTTCTAAGCATTATTTTCTTGTGTTCTCGGCGGTGGTGTGATAACACATCTTGATCTTAAGTGATACAAGCACGGTGTTGTCTTTGGTGTGTTCTGGTTTGAGCAGTTGAAGCGATCGAGTGGCTGAAGCGGTGGGAGATTTCGACTACGTGCATAGGCGATAGAGCGAGCAGTCGTGGCAAGCGATCCAAGCGTTCTAGCAGTTGGAGCGCTAAGTTGTCGAAGCAATCGAGCGCGTGCAAAAGAGTCAAGAGCGAGCAGTCGAACGACTTGCTGTCGAAATCTATATCTGGTAATTTAGATTGCTTTTTTTCTGATTTGAGGTTTGTTTTCAAATGTCAAGAAGCGACGATAATCATTCACCCCTTCTGATTGTTGCCTTCGATCCTACAGTACATCATTTTGTTCACTCGCAACTCAGCAGCGACAGTTCAACTGTTCAACACCATATAAAAGGCACAGTCCACGCACAAGTCGCAATCCGGAAAAAAGAGGCTACATAGTACATTACATAATACAAACACAAATGGAAAAAGGAGGCAGCAAAAGGGATTTATAGTTGTACCTTCCAAACCGTTGCTCTTTTTTTAGATAAAGGATATAAAATCCGGCCTCTATATCCACGAGGGATATACACAGCCAAAGGTTACACGAGCTTTTAGGCTCAAAGCCTCATGACTGAGGAGCATACAACAACAAGAAAGAGAGCTTAAGGACTATGAAAAAAGCTAGAAAGACTAAGCTTCAGAACTTCTTCTCCGTCCTTGCTTTCAACCAAAGACCCTAACCTCAACCGACTACGCCATCCAAACTTCGGACTACTTTGCGTGAAAAAGGACCTCCTAGGCGACGCCTCCAAGGAGACGACTAGGGTCGCCAACGCCGCCCGCCTCACCGAGGCAAGGTTTTCACCTGGAGATCAGAAAACATGAGGGCTATGGAGTGCCATGACAACACCTCTAGGAAGGAAAATGGCGCCCGAAGGCGTCATCATTGTCGGGACCGGTAAAAACACCAGCAAGGCTTTCACCAGCACCTCCACAGCACCACACGCACCACCCACACACAAAATAGACCGCCACCACCACACCGGAGTCCTGCACACCTCAAGGCCATAGCATAGCCACCCTTGAAATCCAGAAGAGCTGCTTCCTGCAATGTCTGCCTCTGAAGAACCCACTAAGCGACACCTACAGAGGACTATCTGCTGCCACGCCAGACACCAAGCACCGTTGCCAGCTTAGCCTTCACCGGACGCCGCAGGATGCCTCAGGCACCCAGGTTCCAAACCGCCTGCTGCACGACAGGACCGCAGGCCAACCACCAGCACCGCCAACTGCAGCAACCGGCTTCCAGCCAGCCTATGCCGTGCTCCGGCGACTAGCACCGCCGGCGGCCCCGCGCTCAACCTGATCCAGGCACCAGCACGCCGGTGTCGCACGCCATTGGCCGGCAATTTCGGCGCGGACGAGACACAGCCGCCGCTGACCGCCACCAGGCCAGGCTCCACTGCGCCAACTCTCAGCAACGTCCGGAAGCAAATCCTCCCCTTCCTCTTCCTCCTCCACCTCTACCTCCACCTCCCTCACTACCTCCTTCGCTTGTTCCATCGGTACCCCGGTTGGATCCGGCTCGACCTTCACCTCCTCCGCGGCCTCCAGAACAGGAATCGGCTCCACCGCCATCGGCTGCGGCTGCGGCGGCAGCGGCGCCACCATGACGAAGCGGGCTTCTCAGCGACGGCGGCCATGAGCCCCCGCTGCTTGCGGCGCACCTCCGCCTCCGGTGACTCCTCGGCAGGCGACGGGGACTTGCTGCGCTTGGGCTCGAGCTGCGCAGGCAGCGAGCCCTGGAGGCTCATGCGGAGCGCCATCAGGAGCTCCTCCTCCTCGTCCCGATCCCCCATTGGAGCAGCTCCGCCGAACCCTACCGAATCGAACCAGCCCAAAAACACAAACCCTAGGCGGGAGTTCGGTGCCTCGCCCCGACGCCGCGCAGCCTCCGCACGCTGCTGCCGACGCATCGAAGGGCACCGCCATCACGCCTCCCTGAATCGACGCCGCAGCACGGACGCCCAACAGAGCGCCAACGAACTGGCCCCGGCCGCATCTCACGCCTCGCTGCCGCCGCCGGCGACCTCCTGAGAGGCCCGGCCGCCTCAACCCCGCCGTCCAGATCCAGACGCGGCCCAGATCCAAAAGCCCCGCCGCCGCCTTCCTAGCACCCACACCAGCCTCCGGCGGCGTGCTCCAGCGGCGGCAAGGCGAAGGGGAGAGGTAAGGGAGTGGTGTCGGCGCTGGAGCGCTGGAGCGCTGGGAGAGGAAGAGTTCAATGTTTTCAGTATAGGATCTGTCTGCGAATGCTCTATCCCAAGCCGTTGCTCTTATTGGGAGAGCGACTTGATTACCACCCTGCTTCAATAACTTTATTGGGAACGTGTTCAATCTTTTGCCAGTTTGGGTCTCCGATTGTTCCGCACGACCTCGTGAACATGTAATTGCAGCGAGAGATCCTCAAGCGCTCGAGAGAGTGGGGCAGTGTTGGTAGCGATCGAATATTCTCGCATTTAATGATACGTAATTCCTTGAGCGACGTGAGGTGCTCCATATTATCTGGCAAGGCGTCCCAGCTACAGTCCTCAAGTACGAGACCACGAAGATGAACGAAGAACTCATTTCTGTCAGGAATAGCTCCCAACGGGCTGCATCCCCAGAGTTCTAGGCGTTGCAGGTGCTTTGGTCCATCCTTGTTACCAACCATCCAATCTGGGTACCTCGACCCTTTGTAGCCACAGATAGCCAGTGTTTCAAGGCCCATCGGAGGGCAAAGGCCCTCAAGTATCTCTGCTTCAAGGTCTGCATTGCAGCTATTCCGGTACCGCTTTAACTGAAATAGTCCATCATCACTATTCCACCTAAGTGTTAGATCCGTGATGCGTTCCTTGGCAGCTAGATTGGCTTCAAGAGCTTCCTCTTTGCTTCCAACATTCTGAAGGCCTCCGATCTCCAGTCGCCCTCGAAGCCTGTTTAGGTCCCTCAGCTGCCATAACTCGTACCCAGGTTCCTTGTGTACTAGAAACATACGTAACGTTTGCAGTGACGTCAGCCTGGTAATGTTCGGAAGATTCAGATATGCTAAGGACAATATATAACGCAAGTTGATGAGGTTACTCATGTTATCTTGACCAGGGGGAAACACCAATTCACCGCAAGAACCGAAATCTAGCACCTGCATATTGTAAAGCTTCGTAAATGTGCTTGGTAAAATTAGGTTCACATAGTAATCCGTCTTAATTGCAAGATAGCGTATATGCTTTAAGTGGCCAATAGATGCTGGGACTGACAATGATGCTGGGACTGACAATTGCTCGGACTCTCTCCCGACTGGTACGCTCAGTATCCGCAACTTCCTCAGCCTCGTGAACATTATCTCAAAGTCTTTGTCTTCAATTTCATCTGGCCCTTCGTCTTTAATTTCTTCTTGCATTGTAAAACTATCAATGATCAGAGTGCGTAAATTTTCCAATTTGAGTATCTTCTCAGCCATCAATGCTCTATTACAAGTGGTAACGAAAAGATGGCGAACATCTGGAGGAACTTCTGCTGTCCAGGTCCAGCCATTCTCAATTCTGAAGCAGTCACTTCCTGCTACCTTCTCTGCTAAATCATGCAACAGATCATGAATTGTATAGTAGTCCGTGTCCAGGTAGTTCTTTCCTCCTAGTTGCAGAAATGAGGTTGACACCAATTCATCAAAGTAATCCCGAGCAACATCTTCCATTTTCTCTCCTATTTCTGTTGTCTTTATGAACCCTTCTGCCACCCAAAAGTTTAATAACTCATCGCGTTCCAAATGATGTCTTCTTGGGAAAATACTGCAGTAAGCAAAGCATCGCCTAGCCTGCTCATCAAGGTGCTGGTAGCTCCACCACAGAGCTCCCATGGTATCAGTCAGCACGTCCCGATCCCGAACGCTTCTCCAAAAGTCAACATATGGTCTTATACGTAGCTGACCTCCCACTGTTCCGGCTACTAGAGGTGATCTCTTCAGCTTTTTTGCAATGTCAACCCCAATGGCTTCGAATATTCTTCGATCTTGGCCATCTAACATTGCACCTTCAAGTGCATAATGCATGAACAATTCAAGGAAGGCATGCTCATCCAAGTCTGGTATGGGAATACATCTCACAGCACCCAGAGCTAACAATGCATGTCTAGTTCTACTGGTCACTAGGATCCTGCTTCCTGCCTCCCCAACCTCCAATGGAGAAAGCTCCTCCTGACTCAAATCCTTGTTGTACCAGACATCATCTAGGACCAAGAGGAACCGTTTTCCACTCAGTTTGTCCTTCAAATGTTTTTGTAGGGCAGTAAGATTCCTGAATTGAGGGCATGGTTCCCTTGTAGCCTGCTCAATCATCTCACTGAAAATGGTCTCCACACGAAAATTCTGGGAAACATGAACCCACATAACAAGGTCGAAGTAGCTTTCTTTTTCCTCATACTCGCAAACATACTGTGCGAGGGTTGTCTTCCCAGACCCGGGGATGCCATGAATGCCAATTACAGAAAAACTTTTACCACCACTTGAGCTTGGGTTATCATCATTTTCTGTATCACGAAGCATACTTATTATCCGCTGACGGTCCTGGTCTCGGCCAGTTACCTTGCGTGGTGGATCTGCAGCAGTGGGCTTCTGTACATATTTGGCAGTAACTTCTGGTCTATGGTCGCTTGGAAGGTTTGCCAGCCCAATAATCTTCTGTGCTTCGTCAATGTGTTTTTCTATCTTCTTCAGCGTTTCCTTCAAGCAACCTTTCAAACGCCCAGTCCAACTTGATTTGGAACCAACATCCTGCAAATACAAGCAAAAGCTGAGCTGGTTGGAGAAAAATGAAGTCTGTATCTCCCAGAGGACCAAAAAGAAAGGATCAGAGCATGGAAATTCCCACCGCGCTTTTCTTGTAAACATTGACGGGCTACATTGATATCAACTATGTCACGATCCAAAGATCGACTAGGGTAGTCGTGGGTGAGAGGAGGTCAAGGACCAGGTCCCCGGGGCTTGAGCGGTGCTGTCGTGGAGCACACCCAAGTCACGATGAACCGTGGGAAAGAGGGGAAGGGAGAAGAGATGCTTTTCTTAATCCTTGCTTAACTCAATCTAAAGCATTCGGCTGGCTTAATATAGCCGCCCCTAACTACTCCAACTAGAAGCAACTAATCAACGAATTAGGTACCAGAAAAAATGGGGATTAGGTACGAACTTAACAAACCAAATCTGGTCCTTCACATGTTAGCTAGCTGTGTTGCCGTTCTCTGACTCTCCATCTATACTGTTTAACTCTTTGTCTATGCAGGTTGTTCTTACACTCCAGAAGAAAAAAATAGCGTTTCCGAAATTCAAGGGAATAGATCGTGTTTGTTGCCGCAGACAAAAAGACTCGATGGAGAGACAGCGAGGTGTAGCTGGAGACTGCTGTCTCCATTCCCATCGCGAGTGGTGCACAAACCACGAACTAGGGCTACTGACAACCAGGAAAATAGTTTCGATTTAAAAAAAAATCTCGGAGGGCAGCGATATGAACGAATGGAACAACATTTTGTTCTTTCATTCAAAATTTGGAACGAAATATTCAAACGCCATTTGAATTTTGACGAAATTTAAAAAATTTGGATAAAATTCAAATAGGGATAAATTCAACCAAAATTTGACCGAATCGTAATTGCTTCGGAGGGTAATGAAAGCAACGAAATGAGCAAAATTTTGCCAAAATTGTGAAAACGATAGCCTTTCACCGGCTATCAGGATTCTGGGATGAGAGGTTTGAGTGTGCTTGGGCCTGTAATATGCTTCCCAATAAAACACATAGCACTAAGTTTGGGCCAAGAAAGGAGAAACTTTGAATTGCATGCCCACGCTAACTAGCAATCAAATAGTGTTAGCAAAATTACTCAAAAGGGTACTAATTGGTGAGTTCCCCTTGACCCCCTCCAACTCGTGCTTTCCTCACCTCTCCCCCTCTCACTCCGACACCACCGCGACCCATTTTCGAGCTCGCCTCCACCTCTTCGGCCGTCCCTCGCTGTCGTCGCCACCTCCAGAGCCAAGCTCCACCCTCCCTTGTTCGGCTCCCTCTGTTTCTCCTATGTCATGTTTTCTCCTCCTCTGTTCCCCTCTCTATCTCGCTCTCTCAGTCAATGATAGGTGGCCCAATACAATCAAAAGTTAATTAATGTAGTTACTAATATGTATGTGATCAATTTTAGAATTAAAATGTTTTAAAAAATATTCAAAGTAGGAATATGGTGACACATAATTCAGTTGCACATAAAAATAGGGTAAAATTATTTTTGGAATTAAAATGAGGTTTTAGGTAATCAGAAATAAGTAAATCTTGAATAGTGGCATGTCAATAGGGATTAAGAAAATTGATTAATGACTAAAAGTAATGAGTGCTGGATTAAGATAGGTGAAAATAATAATTATTATTTCCATATCTCAATTATCATGAGGGCCCTTTTTGTGAATAGTTAATAAAGGAAATTAATTCGATCAATATACCACTAGTGTTTAAACTGGATTTAATTACCTTGGAAGATAATTAGAAGTATTCAAAGATAATTAGTATTTAATTTGAATTGAAAACTTTAAATAGGGGCCATGTAAAAAATGACAATAAAAGTTTGAAGGAAAACACAACTTCAGAAACATAATTGAAGTATGAGTTTCGATGGAAAAAAAAACTATTGAGCATAATAGATTGCTGGGTTTACTAAAAATGTAACTACTCTCCATCATACATAAATCATGTAGCTTTATGCCTATATTTTTCCTCCATTAGTTACTCTTTTTCGAAATATATGCATAATTGAATTTTAGTTATTTAGGGATTTTACTTTGAAATTCATATAGAAATCAAATTCCAAAATTTTCTTTTATTGTTGTATTCTTAATTACAGTTACTTAGATATTTTACTTTGGAATTAGCATCCCAAATCAAATTGCTATTTTATTTTATTTTTTATCCCGAAGTTTAGTTACTTTTGGTTGGAATTCGTATACAAATCCAATTGGCAATTTTTATTTTGAATTATATTTAGTTAGGGATTTTACTTAGGAATTCATTTGGAAATCAAATTACTTATTTTATTTTTAATTTAAATTTTGTTATTTTAGATTGTACTTGGTATGGACTCTTCTTTTTAAAATAGACTGTTATAATTTGGACTCACCACAATTGATGGTGTAGATATTTCTCTTTTTTATGATTAACATGAGAATTTCTAGCCTTTAAGAGCGAACGTGATG
The DNA here is from genome assembly GCA_017311315.1 of Dendrocalamus latiflorus. Lineage (NCBI taxonomy): Eukaryota > Viridiplantae > Streptophyta > Magnoliopsida > Poales > Poaceae > Dendrocalamus > Dendrocalamus latiflorus. The sequence goes on from CM029641.1 coordinate 50,263,565, forward strand.
AGTCATTTTTCCTTTGCTTTTGAAAATATAATAGATAGATTTCAAAAATAATTTTTACCTAAAATATATAGAAAATGCAAAACCACTTGTATATGTAGGCACATGCACTATCTTAGCCCTCCAAAGTCCAACGACACTACAATGATTAAAAAACGAGGTGGTCTTCGGTTGAACTTCTGTAGTACTCTACGCATGGTTTCTGTAGCACGGACACGCGTCAAAACGACCGTATCCGTGTCCGACACGTGTCGGACACAGATACGACACGGACACGTCTCGGACACGTGTCGGCGACGTATCGGCCGATTTCAGAATTAATTTTAATAATTAAAATTCTCAACACGTGTTGGACACAGTAATTATGCGAGTTGGACACGGCCTGGACACAGCCGGCCCTGGAATAGCCCAGGACACGGCCGGCCCAGGCCAGCCCATACCGTGCCTGCCCTAACCCTACAGCTGCCGCATCGATTCCTTCCGAGAGCTTTATTCCCATCGGCCGCTCGTGCTTCTCCGCATCGCCCGCTCGCGTCGCCGCCTGCCGGCTCCTACACCTCGCCGTCGCCCGCCGGCTCCCGCACCCCGCCACCGCCTCCATCTCCTCACTCGCATCTCCTCTGCCCGCCGGCTCCTGCACGTCGCCGCCACCTGTCGGCTCCCGCATCTCACCACCGCCTCCATCTCCTCATTCGCATCTCCTTTGCCCGCCGGCTCCCGCATCTCACTGCCGCCTGCCGACTCCCGCATCTCGCCGCTGACTACATCTCGCCAGCGTCCCCGCTGCTGCCTCGCCAGCGTCCCCACTGTTGCCTCCCAGGTTAATGTAATTCTTATTTCTGGAAATGGTATTCACATCAACAATTGTCGTCAGGATTAACAAAACAATTCATGAGGTACATATTCCAAGTATACACTTTACAAATTATAAGTTTACAATTTACATTATTTCAGTTTAATAAGCATGTGGAAATATAGAAAATAATACATATATATATAATTTATTATTTAAATATATATAGCCGTGTCGCCGTATCGGTATTTTTGGGAAAACGGCGAATTCCCGTGTCATGTCGTGTTGACGTATCCGTGTCCGTGCATCATAGCGCATGGTTTCTTTTAATGGAATTCAAGAGGTGCCATTTCGAAAAAAAAGAAGATGAGGCGGTGGTTTGATTTTTTCATTTTTTTTGGAAGTTTACATCAATCTCGGGGCACATAAGATGGTGGTGATAGTACACGTATCCACATATACAAATGGGAAAAGCATTTTCAAAATATATACCTCCATATTATTGGGCATGGGAATAAAAAAGACATTTTCTTACATACAAAAAAGAACATCCTTTTAACCTATTACGTCCAGTTCTACCTCAATAATTAAGCTACCCTGTGATCAGATTACGTGGTGATGAGTAATGAAGTATGCGATTAAACAACAGGAAATTGAGGGTGGCAAGAAATGACCTGGTTTGAGGGGCCAGCACCATCATCCGAAGCATTTTTGCGCTTCTTCGAACTGATGGTGAGTTGCTTTCCGAGACGACAGTACTCCACCTCATCCAGGATGTCTTCCACTTCATAGAAAGCAGACTTGAGCTCCTTCACCAATTGCTCAAAGTGACCCCTACGTTCACTGCTCTCCACTGCTTTCAGAATAAGCGCCAGTCGAGGGAGAATGTTAGTCTCTAGGTGACGAAGCTTCTTTGATTCGTCGGAGCTGATGAGCGAGAAAGCTTTGTTCAGAAGCCTGGTGATGATGGGTGAGATGATCCACCCTGCGGTGGATATGCCCCACCCAACTGCCGATAGCGTAAGAGGATCCACCATTGAGGCTTTTCAGAGGTAGAAAGAAAGAGAGATGTAGGAGAGTTAGGCCATGCAGCAGGTTCTTGATTAGATCTTGCAACTGCCACGGAGTGCTACGTATATATTCTGAGAACCAACTCAATGCTGTCAGAATTTAAGAGGAAGCTTAGGCCAAAATAAAAAGTGAGTCATCAACACAGCCAAGAAAGCATCTTTACCTAAAACCGTAATTTAATTGTCATAAGAAGCCTACGCACACCTCATCTAGGAAAAGAAAATAAAATTTTACATCTAGCAGAAGAAAATAAAATTTTACTACAATCTTCTCATCGACCGGTTTAAAATTTTGAATTCTAATTGTTCTCAAGAGATAGTATGCAAAGGAAAATAGTCACATGTGATTTTGACTGATACAGCTGAATTCAGTACAGTTTTTACTATAATCCTTCTGTTAACTCCACCTTGAAAAATGCACCATTTAAAAACTAGTTACTATAGTATAAGCCATAAACCATAAGTAGAAAAGAAAGCACCCTAAATAGTTTAGGACTTGGTGAGTTCTTGTCAAGAAAAGAAGTTCATTCAGAGAAATGGTACTGTATTTTCCTTTGCAATCATCCGTCCTATAAAAATGCAAACATCAATTTGCATGATGTCCTGTGACAGGGAAATTATTGCGATTTAAAATCCCTATATCGTGTTTTCCATCCAACCGCCCCTAACATTGAATATACTCGCCCCTCGGTTCCTTGCAAGACTTCCTTTGTGTTCTTTGTCCGCATATGATTAATTTGACTAATTCATACAATATTAAATATTGCTATTTATTAACCATAGGGGCAATCATCTTCCATTGATCTGACGGAGATACAATTTCTCTTGAGAAGAAGAAATAATCTTGAAACAACCAAAAAATTTGAAAAAAACAAAATTGGATTTGAATTGCTTTGAATTGAGCTCCATCTCCACAGCCCTAATCCTCACCAATCTCAAAGCAAAAACACCCCTTAATCCCTGTCATCACGGCGTCATAACGGCAATAACGGGATTTTTCCTCCCGGTCACTGTTCACGCCCGGCAAAAGCGTCGCCGCCTCCGATTTTTGCCGCCGTCGGCCTCCTCGCGCTTTCTCGCGCCTGCACGCCGCTGCCAGCTCCTGCCCACCTGCCAGTCGCCGTACTACGCCCATAAATGCGCCTGACACCGCCTGGCACGGCCACTGTGCGTGGCAGCGCCGCCGCCGTCCGTGCGCGCCAGCCTCTGCTCCTTCGTGCTTCTTCCTCTCACGGCCAACAGCAGCCCCTTTGACCGCCGCTCTGTACCACCCCAGGCCAGCTGTGCCCACTGGAAAACCCCGAGCCGTCCCGCCCTCTCCAGAAACCGCCACCGCCGTAGATATTTCCCCCTCTTCGGCGCCAACCGCCATACTCCGCCTATTTAAATGCTCCCGGCCCTCCATTGGACTCCATCGACCCCCCTGAAGCTCACCGAGCGCTCCCAAAGCAACCACCACCGCCCCATTGCTGGTAATGGCCGAAACCCCCAAATCCCAACCCTAGTTCAATGTCGGTCCTTCCCACTGCCATTTTTCAATTGCATTCACCAATAGCCTCCTCATAGCCTTAGAAGCAATCCCCAAGCCATGCCCTAGCTCCTCGACCCCTCTCTTTCCCCGGCACCGTGAGCTACCCCATGATCAAAACCGGCCACCGTGGCCAACCCAATCTGGACATCTCGAGCTTCGGCCGACCCCTCCCCAAGCTTCCCTGAACCCTAGTGATGCTCAAGAGCCAGCCCAATTGCCCTAGGAAGCTTCCACTCGCCCACAACTTCAAAATTGCCGCAAGAGAGGAGAAACTCACCGCCGGCGATTGCCGCCTCCACTGGGCCCGCAACCACCCAAAATGGAACCACCTCACCTCCCCGAACCCATCCATGGCTTTGGTTTGCGTCGTTCTTCACCCGAGCTCCGCCGGCAGCCACCGCCCACTCCTCTGCTCCTCTGCGCGCGTGGGAACGGGTTGGAGAAGAAGAACAGTGCCGGAGCACTGTTCCCCCGACCAGCCGTCCCGACTCGGTTGAGCCGAGCCCCGTCGCCCGCACTCGACCAGATCCGTCCGCCCGCGCCGGTGCGCCCGACCCGAGCCGCAGCGACTTGATCCAGCCGAACCCGCTCGCCCTCGCGCCCGTTGTAGCCGACCGAGCTGAAGCCACGCGGTTACGCCAAGTCGCCTAACCGCGTCAGGTCCGAGCCCGAGGAACAGTGCGCCGAGCCCGATGAACAGTGTTGGACCCAAACCCAAAAATGCATATTTATACTCCCCGGATTCGTTTCGAGCCCGCCAACCCAAATCCAGGCCCATTTCCCCATAAAGCCCTCCTATAAGCCCAAAACCCATTTTATTGGAGTTTTTCGGATTTTCTTTATTCTTTTATTTTCTTTATTCCTCGCTCATTCCTTCGGGCACGGAATTAATATTATTTTGTTTGCTTTACGCTAGCTCCCGGAGTCGAGTTTGCACAGGAGCCGGAAGGAGAAGCGCAAGCCCAGGCCCCGTCCGCTGAAGAATACGAATTAATTGAAATCACCGATCCGCAAGGCAAGTCGCACATATTTTTGAACATATTGATCCTACATTTCCTGAATTATTTATTTACATGTACTTTTATTATGTTATTTTTATCTGTTATTTTATGTACAACAAATGCTTAGAATGACATGATATTAGCTATGTCCTACCACCCGAAAAGCCCAGTTTAACTTGATGGCCATATTCACCTTGACAAACTTAGTCACATAAAATATAAGAATATTATCGTTGTAGTTAGGGACATCACCTCTTTCTACTATTAAGATTTTTAATGTTGGTCTAGAGTTTTGGAAAAGTTGGGTCTAGGGTAAGAGAGGATTGCAGAGGTGGATCCGAAGACCTTATCCTAGGGTGGAGGCTGGTTGTGGATTGTGGCAGTACAGTGTGTACTGAATTTGGGTTTGTGTGTGGATGATGCCTCAGTTAAAATGTAAGGACTAGACCCTTATGCTGAGTAATGGACATAGTAACCGCCCAACCACAAGCGTTGATTCGGTCAAACTTGACTTATTCTAACCTGGCTTAGTAGCTGCTCAACTTCAATTGAACCTCTGCAACTGGAAAGGGGGAGTCAAAGGGTGAGTCCGTATGGGAGGTGGTTAACCATACAACGGTAGGACTGCGATGAGTCGGACGAGATCCGAGGGGTCATCCGAGCTTAATGGGGTTAACACCTACTAGGCGGAGTCTATACAAAGAATTGAGCAGTAAACATCCTTGTTGTCTTAACTCTTTAGCGGGAGTTAAGGGATCTTGTGGGTAAAGCAGGGCCGCTTTGCAAAGTCATGACAAATGGTATTCGAATACGCCGTGCTTCCGGTAAATGAAGCTGTGTTTAGTGGGTGATTCCAATAGCAAGGCATAAGTAGATTTGGAAAGGATATGGTAACATTGGTGGTCTGATAATTGAACCTTGAAACCCCCTAAAGTTTTTAGGAAGTTATGATTTTATGTTTAAAATCTGTTTATAACTAAAACTGCATCCACATAAAATAATAGACTTGATTCCCCTTCACTTGATACACCATGCATGTAGATATTGCTAAGCTCCATGTGACTTGCTGAGTACGGTAGTTGTACTCATACTTGCTAAAAACATAAACAGAAACAGCTAATATCGAAGAGGCTGGAGAAGACAAGGAGGTGATTCTGTACGAGGTTGATGAAGCATGGAATTAGGATCGTTCTTCGCTCGAGCATGCCTATGGTTTCTTTTGTGTAATATAACTAAGGGCAGTTGACCCTGCTGTGCACTACTACAGAAATCCACATTACAGACGGTTCAGAAACGTCATCACAGACGGTTTTCTGAACCGTCTGAAATTATGGGTCAGTGATAATCCAAGTTATCACAGACGGTTTTCGAACCGTCTGTGATTATGCGATATCACAGACGGTTTTTAATAAAAAACCGTCTGTGATATCGCATAATCACAGACGGTTTTTAATAAAAAACCGTCTGTGATACTCCTCCACCCCAGCAGAATCTATTTCTGTTTATAGCTAGCCTCAGGAAATGCTAGCCATGCCCTCTGAAACAAGCAGATAATCACAGACAAAAAACATACAATTCACACATCTCATTTCCTTTCAGATACATTTCACAGACATAAAACATCACATTGACATCGCACTTCATTTCACAAACATAAAGCATGCATCCATTTCGCAAATCGATTAATTGAATTGAAATGAAATGTCCATTAACACATCTCATTTACAAAAGATGTGCACTGCATTTGCACTTGGTGATAAGATCAATAAGAAATCATGGTGCGCAGTAGAACCGTCCTCCTGGCGTTATGACTTGAGTCAGCAAAAAGTACGCCAACTCTCCTCGAATCCCTCCAAGAACAGGCTGTTTCAATGCAGTTGACGGGATGGACGCAACCTGTCGATAGGAATATCAATGTGCGTATATATGTAACGTGTTAAGTATGAAGTAATTATGAGAAGAGTGACAAACCTTGCGATTGGTGAGCCTCGAGGAATCGAGGAGTAGTTCCATATGTTGGCAAACGTAGTATCCACATGTGTTGCCCGGCTCCTGCTGGTGACACTGCAAAAAATGGAATGTGTTAGTTCAAGAGGCATTAGTACCAACTGTTGCATAGGATTAATTAATGTGAAATAGCGAATACCTTAAAATCTCGAACATGTGTCAGCAAGCCTTTGGCCCCGCGCTTCGAGTCACCTCCCTTTTCAATGTAGGTGGCAAACGCCCTACGTAATTCGAAAAAGTTAACCTTAATCATTCGGAAGGAAAGAAAGTACAATGTAGATATGTATGGGGAATATGTGCTTACCTATCGATTACTTGGCTGAGAACTGTGAAGTCCATTTTATTCTTACTTAGGGAATCAAGGTAAAATACCTTGTTCCATTTTGGTACAATTACTACTAAAATCCAATGAAAGTTTTGAAGGAAGGGCATAAGTACATAATCCTTCTTGACGCAACCCAGCAGTCCTACTGCAATGTACCTCTCGACGAGGGGTGTATCCTGGTCAATGGTTTGCTTGGCGACCAATTGTGGGTCGAAGAAACCAACTGATAAGTTGGATGATCTAGCTTTAATCAGCATGTGTCTATATATATACACACGAAAGCAAAAAATTAGATATGGCATTTATCGGTATGACATTAACGGAGACTGTGATTGTACACACTTACAGCGTCCAGCATCGAAGGATTGAGACGTCAAGAGCGTTGAACATGAACAGATCGAATAAATCCTCAAAGGCGACCACGAACATACACTCTTGAAGATTGTGGTGTAAATCATCCGACGTGAATTTGACAGTGATACTTGAGGTCCGTTCTCCCTCTAGCTTATTGGACTGCTGCATATACCACATGTGCAATTGCGTGCAACTATATGGTAGCTTTTCGAGGTATTTTTCCTCGAGCAACGGCTGACCAAGCACGAATTTGCGGGCCAAAGGTAGGTACGAAATATCATCATTGGTCTTCTTTGCTTTGCCCTTGCTGCTTCGGCTATAGGCCGACTTAACGGCAGTCGGCAGCAGCGGTGCAAGTTGCTCTGGCGAGAATAGGACCCGTGGAGATAGCACCGGTGCAGTATCCGGTGGTGGAACCGACTGGTCTTGTAATGGAGATGGCACCAGTGCAAGTTGCTCTGGCGAGAGTATGACCAGTGGAGATAGCACCGGTGCAGTATCCGGTGGTGGAACCGACTGGTGTTGTAATGGAGATGGAACCAGTGCATGTTGCTCTGGTCCTACCACCGGTGAAGAAGACTCCAGGGAGATGTCGCTTTTGGGCCACTGGATGAATGTTCCGATGGCCTGTCCTAGAGTCATGATCTCGTCGTTGGGGGGCTTCGGTAGCGGGACCACCTCAAAATTGACATGCACACCATCCACATTAACTTTTGCGAAGCCTGGCGCTAAAGCTTGACCGTGCACCATGGCCCCGATACCAGACGAATATGCCTGGCCCCAAGCAGCGTACAAGGGAACGGAGCCATATCTCACTTGGAGCTTGCAATTCGTAGGCTCCTACATAACGATACAAAATTAGCTACTCGAATAGGCCTACCAATGGAGCAAGCATTCGAGAGGTAATAATTATTACCTGGATGTCGTCCACAGGAAATTTGGACTGGATTTGCGTCGGATTGGACGCGCAGCTACTCGGACGGTTGTGCGGGCTAGCTAGCGCAGCAGCGGCGGTGGCGGCCTGCTGACTTTCTATCTGTTTCCGCACCTCATCTCTGATTATATCAGCCATCGAACCCAGTAGCTCCTCTTTAAGAGATGCCTTGATCTCTTCTCGTAGTTGTGCGTCACGCTCGCCTTTGTTTCTCTTCCTGCGCCGATACATGTCAGAGTCATCTTGGAAACCATGTTTCCATGGAACGTAAAGCCCAAGGCCTCTCGTACGGCCCGGGTGCTCCTTGTTTCCCAGGGCCACGGAGAGCATATCATTCTCCCTTGTTCCCTGGAATGATCCCTCCGTAGATTGAAAACTCAGCTCTTCCTGCAAGAGCACGACATGTCATTTCAATTCGTACGAAGTTGTGGAGTAATTACAAGCTACGTAGTTCGATCGATATCTTACCAGGCGCTGGGACACTTGCTGGTCTGCAGGGTTTCGAAAGGAGACTTCCCCCGATGTCATTGTAGATGACCTTGCTCTAAGCCAATTTCGAGCGCGGTCATCCGGGATATTGGAAAACGGCGGGGCGATGTCCTCTGCAGCTGCCAGCTCATCCTCCAACCTCCATTGCGGAATTTTACCCGCATACCCAGCTGTGCCAAGTCTGTGGGGGTGCGTGTTTTTTGCCTGGAGGGCCTTGTGCGCCAAACTTGTACTTTTGAACTCTTCGGTCGTTTTCATCGCCTTGAAGTATTCCCATTGTGGTTCCAGGAATGGGTATGTAGTGAAAGGCATTTCGTCCGTCTCCACGTATTTCTTGACAAGCGTGCTCTTGAAGTTCTTCCATGCTTTGCACGCCGCTTGGTAGGTTTGTCGTTCCACAGCGTGTAAGTGTTCTTCTGGGAACTCGAACGATGCCAAAATTTCGGTCCACAGCTCACGTTTCCGACTGTCAGGCACGTTCTTCCACGAATTGTATGTGATCTCAATTCGTTGTCGTGCAACTATTCCGACCATGGTTCGGAATGCGTTTACCGCTTGCTTAGGAAGGATAGGGACCCCAGCTGCGTTTACCGTTGTGATGGTCTGTCGGCTCTGAGGCTTCTTTGATATCCCTCTTCCTTGGCGTCTTGATGTTGGAGCGGACGCCTCCGACGATGATGCTGAAGAATGCGCGGGTGACATGTTGCTCATTTTGTGGGTCTATTAAGATAAGATGAGAATGTGATCATATTGAATTGGAAGAGAGGAGTAGAGGGGAGGGGGAGAAGGGAGGGGGTGATATGGACATAGAGAGGGGGTGATGTGCCTATCTTAGCACCTACTTTAGTTGCTAATACTATAAACCAAATAATAGAATCAATAACAGTCTCAACATGAATATGTGCTCTCAAATTGTAGGGTTGCACAAGATTAATCTTGGCCGTCCCGCTACTAAATCATATACTCTTCCTTGATTGGTTATGCCAAATAATGAATTCAGTCTTTTGAGCTCTAGATACAAACTCTACAATCTCAAGATCAAGATATATTCAGCATGCATATATTCAGACAGGAATATATGGAAGATTGTATATAACAGATAACAGCTATTAGAGCTCAAAGACCGAATGAACCAATCTATTAGAGCTCAATTTAATAACATGCCATAACTGTAAATCCCACAGGCAATCTCAGTATATGGAAGATTGTATATAACAGCTATTAGAGCTCAAAGACCGAATGAACCAATCTCAGTATATGAATTTATCATCATCGAGCAACTGTAAATCCCACAGGCAATCTCAGTATATGGAAGATTGTATATAACAGCTATTAGAGCTCAAAGACCGAATGACCTTAGGGTTTTGGTGACGGAGGAGGAGGCGGCAACGACGGAGGAGGAGGAGGAGGCGGCGGCGACGCAGGAGGAGGAGGCCCCGGGCTCGGGGAGGCGGCGGCGACGACGGGCTCGGGGAGGCGGCCGGCGACGACGGAGGAGGAGGAGGAGGCGACGACGACGGAGGAGGAGGAGGAGGCGGCGGCGACGCAGGAGGAGGAGGCCCCGGGCTCGGGGAGGCGGCCGGCGACGACGGAGGAGGAGGAGGAGGCGGCGGCGACGCAGGAGGAGGAGGCCCCGGGCTCGGGGAGGCGGCGGCGACGACGGGCTCGAGTGAGGCGGCCGGGGAGGGCTCGAGTGAGGCGGCCGGCGAGGGCTCGAGGGAGGCGGCGGCGAGGGCTCGGGGGAGGCAGACCGGGATTTAGATATTAGAATAACTGCATAATACACGGAAAACCCTAGACACGGGTATATATAGCGGATTATTACAGACGGTTCTAAACTTAGAACCGTCTGGGATATGAATATCACAGACGGTTCTAAACTTAGAACCGTCTGTAATAAGCATACTATCTCAGATGGTTCTACGTTTAGAACCGTCTGAGATAGTAGGCTTATCACAGACGGTTCTAAACTTCGAACCGTCTGTGATATTCATATCCCAGACGGTTCTAAGTTTAGAACCGTCTGTGATAAGACTGTGCCCAACTGTAGTCATTCATGATCAACAGCCAACCATCTGCATTCATGATCAACTACCTACCAGCTGCATTCATTTACACATTTTATCAGTCTGCATTCATTTTTGTCACACATTTTCACATACACATCTGAAAATTGACTACATCACACATTTTCCACATATACATCTCAAAATTGACTACATCACACATTTTCACATATACATCTCAAAATTGACTACATCACACATTTTCACATATACATCTCAAAATTGACTACATCACACATTTTCACATATACATCTCAAAATTGACTACATCACACATTTTCACATATACATCTCAAAATTGACTACATCACACATTTTCACATATACATCTCAAAATTGACTACATCACACATTTTCACATATACATCTCAAAATTGACTACATCACACATTTTCACATATACATCTCAAAATTTTCACATATTTCCTTTAAAAATTAGCCCTTCATCATGATCAATGCGTACGTAACTAGTTTCGTCACGTTGTTGATCGTCGACCCTTATGCCATTTCCAAAAGGAGGTAACTCGTCAAATTGATTGTATTCCTCCTCGTCCACTACATTCTCCACTCCAACAATTCTCCTTTTTCCATGAAGAACTACATGGCGTTTCTTATTTGCCGGGTCGGTTACATAGAAAACTTGAAAAACTTGATTGGCGAGTACAAATGGTTCGTCTTTGTACCCGACACGTTGGAGGTCCACGGTCGTGACACCGTACTTGTCAACCTTCACCTGTGGGAGATGCACCCAACGGCAGCGAAATAAGGGGATTTTGAAAACCACATAGTCGAGCTCCCAAATCTCTTCTATGAAGCCATAGTACGAGTTTCTCGACCCATCGGTACTGAATGCATCTATGCGGACACCGCTGTTCTGGTTAGTGCTCTTGACATCCTGAGACTGCGTATAGAATGTGTACCCATTTATGTCATATTCTTGCCATGTCACAACTGTAAATGTCGGCCCTTTTGCCAACCATGTCAACGTCTCACTCGGCGAGCTCCTAGCGATTTGCTCCTTCAACCATTGGTTGAACCAACGGTTGTGTTGCCTCATGATCCAAACATCCGGCCGCTCCGGATTCTGTTGCCGAAGCACATCCTTGTGCTGGTCCACATAAGGGGCCACTTCAGTCATGTGTTGCAACACCGTGAAATGGGCTTGAGTATACGTGTCCATATCTGGAGTGATTGCTTTCCTTCCGATAGTTCCGAGACCCTTCAGCCTCCCCTCATGACGAGATTGAGGGACACCTATCGGTTGAATCTGAGCCATATAATCGACACAAAACTCAATGACCTCTTCGCTTGCATAACCTTCGACGATGCTGCCCTCCGGCCGAGAACGATTCCGTACGTAGGACTTGAGAATTCCCATGAACCTCTCAAATGGGTACATGCTACGTAGGAATACGGGCCCGCACATTTTTATCTCCCACACAACGTGAACAATGAGATGGACCATGATATCGAAAAACGAAGGAGGGAAATACATTTCAAGGTGACATAGAGTCATCACCACCTCGTCCTGCAGAGCATCTAGTCCTTCGGGATCGATGACCTTCTGAGCAATTGTGTTAAAGAAATAACATAGCCTCATGATTGTCTCTCGGACTTTGATCGGCAAAATATTTCTAATTGCAATAGGGAGCATCTGTGTCATCAGCACATGACAATCATGAGACTTCATGCCATTTAACTTCAAATCTTGCATCGAAACAAGTTTCTTCACGTTGCCGGAGTAACCAGACGGAACTTTGACACCATGCAAGCACTGGCACAGTTCTGTTTTCTCAGCCTTGGACAGAGTGTAACACGCAGGGGGAAGGTACGTTCGTCCATTATCAGTGTGTGTCGGTGCTAACTCAGGCCTGATGTCCATGTCAGCCAAGTCAAGCCGTGCGTTGACGCCGTCCTTTGTTTTATCACGGATGTTCAGTAAGAGACCAATCAAGCTGTCACACACATTCTTTTCTACGTGCATGACGTCGATGCAGTGCCGAACATCTAGGTACTCCCAATAAGGTAAGTCCCAAAATATTGATCTCTTCTTCCAGGTGTTCTTCTCATGAGCCCTCAATTTACGTCCCTTTCTGAGGACAACATCTAAATCCTTAACCATATCATAAACCTCGTGTCCCCTTAAATGCCTTGGAGCTGAACCGTCTTCCTTCTCTCCGTCAAATTGTTGCTTCATCTTGTGGTATGGGTGAGCCCTCCGAAGGAACCGGCGGTGACGCATGTAGACGGTTTTGCGTGAGTATCTCAGCCACACACTCTCGGTACCATCTAAACAGTGAGTACAAGCTTTGGCACCTTTTGTACTATGGCCTGATAGGTTACCAAGGGCAGGATAATCATTTATGGTGCAGAACAATAAGGAGCGCAGAGTGAAGTTCTCTCGTTTGTATGCATCCCATACCTGTACCCCTTCGTTCCACAGTACTTTTAGATCTTCCACCAACGGTGCTAGGAACACATCGATATCATTCCCAGGTTGTTTTGGCCCTTGAATAAGTATCGACAGCAAAAATGTACTTTCGCTTCATACACAACCAAGGAGGAAAGTTATAGATGCAGAGAGTCACGGGCCATGTGCTGTGTCGGCTGCTCATGCTACTGAAAGGATTCATTCCATCTGTACTCAGTCCAAACCTTATATTCCTTGGTTCTGCACCGAACTCTGCAAAACTCCTATCGATGTTTCTCCACTGCGCGGAATCAGCAAGGTGTCTTATCATTCCATCCTTCTTGCGCTCCTCCGAGTGCCAACGCAGCAGTTTTGCCTCCTTTGGATTTGCAAAAAACCTTTTCAAACGGGGAATTATAGGAAAATACCATGCCACCTTAGCAGGAGGTCCTTTCTTCGCCTCTGTTCCCTGGCCATCATCTGATTGATTGTTACGTTTGTATCGGGATGCGTTGCACACCGGACATACATGCATGTTTGCATACTCTTTACGGTAGAGGATACAGTCGTTCGGGCATGCATGTATTCTTTCTACTTCCATTCCCAACGGACAAAGAACCTTCTTGGCTTTATACGTGGTTTTAGGCAACTCATTTCCCTCCGGAAGCATGTCCGCTAAAAGACCTAGCAGCGCCGTGAAACTCTTGTCGGACCAACCGTAGCTTGCCTTCAATTTCAACAGTTCAAGCACGGCCGACAACCTCGTGTACTTGCAGCTCGTGTACAAAGGTTTCTCTGAGTCCTCCATCAAGCCACGGAATTTAACATACTCTCTCTCATCATAGTTCTCTTCTACATCGCGAAGCATCTGATTCAGATTATCATCGTGCAACCTATCCGAATCCGAGCCACAATCGACATCAACCGGCGACATGTCATTCACTTCACCGGCGATGTCATCCGGGGGCATATCATTCACTTCGCCGGCGATGTCATCCGGGGGCATATCATTCACTTCACCGACGATGTCATCCGGCGGCATATGATCATTCACTTCGCCATGACTGGTCCAACACGTATAATCTTTTTTGAAACCCCTCCGAATCAAGTGCGCTACAATTTGCCCTCGGTTCTTAAACATCTTCAAATTCTCGCAGTCAGTGCATGGACAGCACATATATTCCACCCCCTTATTCAACATATCCTCCTCGGCGGCTCTTATAAAAGCAGAAACGCCATTAATGTACTCTTCACTCACACGGCTCGCGGCATACATCCAGCTTCGGTCCTACGTTACGTACATATATAACAACTTAGTATTAAAATCTAGATTAACTAATTATAACTACATATATACGGGCCACATTTATTATATTGAGACTTAATTTGCTAGCTCAATTCATATTACAAACACAACAGCTATTATATAACCAACAATTTTACAAATTAACCATCTTCAATAACCACTAATGGATTACTTAGACCTAAATTGTAATGCAATTAAAGAAAAAATAAATTACATTACTAACCATATCTAGAGCAACCAGGAAAGACTGAATATTCAAAGCTCAATCTCTGCCTCTTCCCACCAAATTAACTGGCCTGAAATCGCCTAGCTTCCTCCCGAGTGAAAAAGTGCGCAGCAGTGGATAGATCTGGATCGAAATGAAGACAGATGCGGTCTGAGCAGCGCAATAAATGCCTTAGCCATTATCACAGACGGTTTTTAACTAAAAACCGTCTGTGAATTATCATAGACGGTTTTTTATTAAAAACCGTCTGTGATAATTAGCTTATCACAGACGGTTTTATATTAAAAACCGTCTGTGATAATATGGGATTATCACAGACGGTTTTTAATACAGACCGTTTGTGATACTTCGGTAATAACCGCCTGTGATAATCCATTTTCCCGCCAGAAATACCACAGACGGCCTCCTAATTACAACCGTCTGTAATAGTGTTCATCAGAGACGGTTTCACAAAACCGTCTGTGATGAGGCGTCTACTATGAGGCTTTCTGTAGTAGTGGTGATACTTGGCTTTCGCCTTTATATTGTAATAAAGTTCGCTTTTACTCTTAAGTTTGTGTTGGCAATGTTATGCACTCGTTGGATGTACTCGCAGTTGAACAGTCCTGGGCAGCTGCGAGGATTTCATAATACTCCCAGAAATGAGGGTGTTACAAATCTGACCAATTCATGCAAGCAGGATGACTATGGCTTCAAAGTCTTAATTTGGTCCGGTTTCTCTACCGAATGTGGAAAATTCACAGAAATCAAGCATACAAACAAATCCACAACTACTCACCCACCATGGCGCCCCACCTGTTCGATGCAATGCCCAACCGGATCCCTTCCTCCTAGTGCACCACCACCTCTGGAGTCGGGGTGCGTATGCTGCGGCCACGATGGCGCCGTGTTTGATCTACTGTAGACCATGCTTTAGCAAGGAGTCCCGCTCGGCCAAACTCACTACTGCATGCGAGCGCTGCGAGGGGGGTGACACCGCACGCACCACCATCCACAAGCATTCGCTGATCCTGTACCTCCGCACTGCCGTCCTAGCCATTGTGGAGGCCAACCGTGCCTCCGCTGCCATCTACGCTACTGCGCTTGGGCATCGTTGCTGTGGAGGTGCTCTCTAGTGCCACCGCCATCGAGCCTCACTCAGCCACGATTATGCCCATTGTGGCTCCTCACTCGGCCGTCTCCATTGTGTCCCTGCTGTTGTGCTCAGGCACTGATGCCGTTCCTGCCCACCATGAAAGCGAGAATGGCAGGACGAGTTGGTGTGGAACCCGTGCTCGCCAGCTAGAGCTCCCCGTGCAGGCATTGGGGCCGTAGAGCAGACTTTCTCATGCGCTCAATCTCAAGCTAGAAATCCCATGAACGTCGAACGACAAGGATGAAGAGTGGTAGCCATTGCAGTGAGTGGGGAGTTGGCTATGTCGAAGTTGGATCCAGAAGGCCTAGACTTTGACATGGTGCAGTGGAAGGGAGAGGGAGAGGGGATGGTTGGTACTAGGGGAGGAGGGGGAGGCAGAGGGAAAAGGTGGGGCACGGGGGGGGGGAGGGGCGGTGGAGTGGGGAGGATGACCGATGGCAATGCGGAGAACGAGGAGAGGTGGAGGGGGAGGCTGAGTGGCGATGGCACGGAGGAGGAAGAGTGGTAGTGGGGTGGTGGACGGGCGGAGAACGAGGTGCGGTAGGGGAGGAGCGGAAGCAGGGCGATAGATCTGGAGAGTGTGGAGAGAGAGAGACTGGAGAGACTGGTGGATGACGGCAGCGCGGTGGAGAGGGAGGAGCGAAAGCGGGGCAACAAATCTGGAGAGTAGAGAGAGAGACTGAGAGAGAGTGAGAGACTAGAGAGTGGAAAGAGACTGAGTGGCCTCCACGTGAGCAACCCTTGGGGACATGGTCATCTCCTCCACGCCATACGCATCAAGGATCTAGTGTAGCACATGGCTCACGGTGACGCAAAGAACACCTCCTGAGAATGCCTCTTGAGTACTCGACATTCCATCAAACACCTGGCGGGCGCTCTCGCCGTGAACATCGACCATGCCTGAGTACAATCGCTGGTTACACCTCCTACTGCTACTACGGGTCTCCCACACCATCTCCTTTTTAGGAGCCCAACAAATCGACTGCTCTGATACTAAAATGTCACAACTCGTTGCCGTTGGCAGTGGAATTGCTGCTATGTGAGCGCCAAACTCACGAACAGGATAGTTTCTCACGACCGTCGGCGAGTGGATTGCGATGATGTGAGATCAGACAAGACGAATCAAACCACAATCAGATATAATCATGAAGGAAGAATAAAAGAATAGGATGGGGAACTTGGAGAAGAACAGTAGGTGGGAATCACTACTACAGAAAAGGTCATCACAGACGGTTCAAAAACGTCATCATAAACAGTTTTGTGAACCGTCTGAATTTATGGGTCAGTGATAATATGAGGTCATCACAGACGGTTTTCGAACCGTCTGTGGTGCAAATATCACAGACGGTTTTTAACTAAAAACCGTCTGTGATAGTTATAATCACATACGGTTTTTAGTTAAAAACAGTCTGTGATATATAGTTATCACAGACGGTTCTTAACTAAAAACCGTCTGTGATATATAGTTATCACAAACGGTTCTTAACTAAAAATCGTCTGTGATATTCGCTTCTACTCCTAAATCTATTTCTGTTTATTGGCTAGCCTCAGGAAATGCTAGCCATGCCTTCTAAAACAAGCAGATCAACATGTACATGTATATATCCAGCTCACATCTCAATTCATTTCACAAACATAAAACATCCATTTTTATTAAGATTAGAACCTACCATTGCAATATACCAAAACAATGAGCAGGTTACACAACAAGAACAGAAAAAAGCAAAGATCCTCTATGCCTTCTCGCCTCTAATGCAACGCATGAGCTGGATGTCTTTGACGCCCACCATCGTCGGCGTTGATTGAGCATTTGCGCACGAGCTAGTTGCTTATGCTGTGTCTTGCCTCCCGTAGACTTGTGCGTCGTCTGCAAGGAAGGGGACAGTAAGGAGGAGGACAACAAGGAGGAGGAGGACAGTAAGGAGGAGGATGGCAAGGAAGAGGAGACCAGCAAGGAGGCTAGGTTTTGGTTATATTTATAGGGGAGAGAGAGGGAGGGAGAGGCGGGAGTTTGAAATTTTTGGCGCGGGAACGGAGAGGCGGAGCTACGATCCGTGGGGTGAGGATTGGTGGATTTCTATTGGCTATGATTGGGTTGAGAAGGATCGACGGGCCCATCGGTCAGATTATCACAGACAGTTCTATATATAGAACCGTCTGTGATGAATGAATATTACAGACGGTTCTATATATATAACCGTCTGTGAATTAGAGCACACATTTTATATACCGATGCAATATAAATAATTAGTCTGAAAAGATAAAATAGCAAAGTTTTATATAGCTTATATATACTCATTTGAAAGGTTTCGATGAGATCTACAACTTTTCAGTGGAAGCAAAATCCAAATTCCAAAAGGAAGACCAAGAAAAAGGGCAAAAACAGAAACCAAAAACTTGCGATGCAGGTTTAGGTCCAAAGATGGCCGATTTTCGGGGTCTTGGAGGGCGACTAGCACAAGCCGGTCATTATTTTTGGATCAGGCTCGTCGTTAGCTTTCCAACGAGTATAAGAACGTCGAAAACGGACACCGTATGCAAAAGTTATGCCTGTTTTACTGAATATATCTCAAAACTGAATCATACTCGGACTAAAGCGGGAAAATATGAAATTTTGAAGGACTGCAAGGCGGGAAACGTATCACAGACGGTTTTATAATAAAAACCGTCTGTGATATTCTGGATTATCACAGACGGTTTTTATTATAAAACCATCTGTGATATTCATCTGTGATAATCCGGATTATCACAGACGATTTTTTATTATAAAACCGTCTGTGATATTCCAGTATCACAGACGGTTCAGCGGTAAGAACCGTCTGTGATACTCCTTTTTCCCGCCATAAATACCACAGACGGCCTCCAAATTAAAACCGTCTGTAATAGTGTACATCACAGACGGTTTCACAAAACCATCTATGATTTGGCGTCTAGTATTAGGCTTTCTGTAGTAGTGAATTAGAGTTTTATTTCATTCATTCGATAGCTTGTTGCGTATAGATAGCGTATAGGGGCTTCCCTTTTAAACCCAAACACACACACTGCCTTGTGGCCCTAGAGCTACCCACTGCATACAGGACCCACTCCACGGCTGACCCACCTCATCATCGTTCCCCTTTTGCATAGGCGTAACATTACCGTTGTGACCCTAGCATGGAGTGCTATGTATATATTCTGAGAACCAACTCAATGCTGTCAGAATTTAAGAGGAAGCTTAGGCCAAAATACAAAGTGAGTCATCGACACAGCCACGAAAGCATCTTTACCTAAAACCATAATTTAATTGTCATAAGAAACCTATACACACCTCGTCTAGGAAAAGAAAATAAAAACCCTTCTTTGTGCAAGGCAGTCGGTTTAAGCAAGTCGATCAAATAACTATCTAAAAGTCTATAACACTTTGAAGTTTGAACTTACCTAAAAAGTCCATCCAGTACCTTGAATGATGAAACCGAACATTTGACCCTCAAAACTTTGCAATCCAGTTCAGTTAACACCTTGACCTGATTTTGGATGGTGGTATTGCCCGCGTGGCGCGATGAGTAAGCGGTTTTACCACGTAGAGTAACATGCTGGTCAAAATTACGTAAATGATAGGTATCTTCCACAGGGTCTTCTCTCCCAAATCGAAACAGAGAAGGAGGAAAATACAGGGGTGGTCGCCATGGAAGTATGGTTGGGAGCTTGGTGGGGGAGAAGCTCTTGTGGGCCCCACATATCATTGGTCCAACTTGACCAACGTGTCATTATATGTAGCAAAATCGTCCACTCATCATGTCACGCGGGTAATACCGCCATGCGAAACCGGGTCAGGGTATTATTTGAACCGGATTGCAAAGTTTGGGTGATCAAATGTTTGGTTTCATAGTTTAGGTGCTGGACAGATTTTTAAGCAAAGTTTAAGGTATTATATGGATTTTTTTCTATATAATATTATGTAAGTAATGAAAAGTGAGAGCTCCATGGATGAAGTTATTTCAACTAATACTTGTCTGTCAGTCATGCATGCATTTGCATCCCGTCCCGGTGACCTAGCTAATGACAGCAAAACTACATAAACAAGTAACAATGGACAGAGATGTTTGAACTAACACTCCCGTTTACCACTGGTTTGCTTTAGAATAAGTCAACTGGTGATCAACATGCATATATACTAGGGTTAAAATACATAAACAAGTAACAATGGACAGAGATGTTTGAACTAACACTCCGTCTCCCACTGGTTTGCTTTAGAATAAGTCAACTGGTGATCAACATGCATATATACTAGGGTTATATAGTACACATCTATCCATGCAGCAGTTGGCTTTGATCATACTGACACAATGCCACTCGTATTCTTACAAGTTCCCCATATCAAATTAGAAATAGTTGCCGCTTTAATTTCTTTTAAGAGTGGTTGCTGTGGACGACGGAGTCTCGATAAAACTCTGTAATAATTTAATGCAAAATGACTCTTAAATTAATCTTGACTGTTAAATTAATTTGCGTAAGTCTTGGTCAGATTTATGAAGGAAAAAGACCCGGCCGGTTTATGCATCTTCTTCGATGACTTTTGAAAAATTCTCTCTCAATTGTGGGAACGATGCAGAAAAGAGATGAATTTCTGAAAACTTGCTGAGAAGAGAAACCTAAGACAAAGAAAAACCAGGTTAGTTCAAAATCTCACTAGTTTGTGCTAACCTACCGGAACCCATGCGGGTGTCGCCGGAGATGGCCAAAGATTCTACTAGCTCAGGGTGGGAATTGCCTGCAACCGCCGCCCTTCTTCTCCGCCGGCGCCGAGCATTATGGGAAACGTCGGTGGGCTTTCCATCGCCGTTGTAGAACGGAAAGCTTGTGGTCGCGGCGGCTCTCCACCGGTCGAGACTAGTTCTACTGTGGGTTAGGCTCAATGGCTCGTGTGGGCTTGAGCCTCTAATTCTGGTCCAAATTTTGATGGGCAAAGTTCACCACGAATCTCATCCGCGAACGAAATTCTGATGGGCTCAACTATTAGTATTTTCATTTTAGGCCGAGAGATCTGCAAACACACAATGATGGGCCAATTCGTCAAGAGTCTTCGGCTTACTCTGGCCTGTCACCAATCTTAAAGCAGCCCAGCCCAGCCCGGCCCACCACCTTCTACTCCCAGATAGGGGTGCCACTGGTAGGGCATAGGTAACCCAAATTTATACCTAATTATGTTCATACCTATTTGAAGTGATATTATCCATACCTAATGGGTTTGGATAACTCAGTGGATAAATGAGAAGGAAAATGAGGGGCTAAGTCAAAAAGGCTTATGAAGGAAATTTTTGTAAAAATTCGGTATTTAGAATTTCAACCCTACATTCACACAATAAAAATTTTCCAAAATTGACTGAAATTTATTAGAGATGATTCTGTGTGTAGGGGAGCTACTCTATGCAAATTAGCAGGGCTAGGCGCACACGTGGGCCCACATGTTTTTATAGGAAGTTTTCGTAAAACATCGGTATTTGAAATTTCAACCTTGCGTTCACACCACAAAAGTTTTATGAAATCAACTAAAATTTGTTGGAAATGATTATGTGTGCAGGGGAGCTACTCTGCAAATTGACGGGCTCAGGTAATAGGTGGCTTCCACATGCTTTTATAACAAGGTATAACTGAGTATAGGTAGTCCAAACCTATAGATAGTCTAAGTACACTTTCAACTTTATATTTGAATAGGTATGGATAAAGATGGGTAAATGGATATTAACCTCTTTATACCTAAATCTAAATAGGTATTTTATTTCTTATCCATACTCTACCTAATAATATAGATATGGGTTTAAATAAAGATAATGAGCACCCAGTGGCAGCCCTACTCCCAGATCTTGCAGTAAAGTAGATATATATGCGAGTGTTCATCGGTTCATACGTATGGCAAACAACTCTAACAGCATACATCAGTCTGACGATGGACTTTTCTGATTGGCCGAACCAAACAAAAATGGAAATATTGTGAACTCTGTCTAGCACACAAGCACTTTGAACGTCTATTATATTATTAAAGCAAAAACAAAAGGAGTCACTAGCTTCGTTCTCAAATGATAGAAATTCCTATATTAATTAGAGGAAAAAGATAAAGATCCACGCCATTGATCGTGATGGATCTAGATTATAACAGTCTAAATTAATAAAAGAGTCCAAACATATATTCGATTAGCCAGAAGAAAAATATATGAACCAGAAATAATTGTGTAGAATCAAATAGAGACTGAGTCAGTTTTCACTTGAGCAAGGAAAGAGCTTGGGTTCCATACAGAGCAAGGAGGAGTTCTACTCCAACACATCTATTGTGATTGTTAAACGGAAGGAATTCTATCTATAAGATGTTAGGATCTTGACTACTTCATGTGGGAAAAAAATAAATCGTGACAACCGAAGATGTAGTCCTCAAAGATGTTGGCGGAATAGCAAAAAACACATGAATCTTTGCGGCTGGAGTCCGGAGGAGCGGATCAATTTGAGGAACTAGTCAACAGAAAAGGCTCGAAGAAAAGGATGGAGTCTGCTGGAGAGAACGAAGAGGCCGCGGTGAAGCAAAGAGGCACATGGCCATAAAATTGAGGCTGACGACAACACCGGCAGAAAACAGTGGCATTATTGCCCTGGCAGACGGCAACGCGGATGAAGATGGCTACGGCGACGCATCGGAGGGTCAAAAACGAGGATGGCAGTGCCAACAAAGATTCGTAGTCAAGAAGATAGCGACAAGAAGCTGCCGCCGTCGCCGCCACTCACCGTTCTCTATTTGGGTCTCCGCTGTCGTCGTTTCCTCCTCCGAGCTATGCTTCTGCTTGACAATCTGACCTAAACAACGGTTCCGCCAATGGATTTGCCAATCAGCGATGCACCGCACAAGCGCAGCAGTTTATTGTATCAAGAAACCAAGAGTTGCGCAACAGTAGCATGCAACCATGCAGTCACAGATGGGGCCTAGAAAGCTGAGGGCGGCGAATCAGTTTGGTTTATGCGGTGAGAAGTAGGACAACACAATTGAACATCCTGGCAGCGGCACATCGGAGCAGAAGAAGGTCGCGGCGCCGTCAGGCCACCGACCTTGGTTAAGTTGGTGCAAAGAGCTAGGACTATCTGGAGACGAGAAGTGCATGCAGTGATGCAGGTAATAGAAGGCTTTTATACCAGGGAATAAAACCCTGTGAGACTAATAACAAGAAAACGTAGAAAGACAAGGTGGTGGTGTTTGAGATCATTTGCATCCATGCGATGGCCAGAGAGGTAGCTCAGTATCTACATACGTACACACGTAGTCATCTATCTATAGAGGTAGCACAGTATCTCCGTACGTACACACATAGTCATCTATCTATTATATTATTAAAGCAAAAGCAAAAAAGAATCACCATGTTCGCTCTTAAGGGATAGAAATTCTCACATTAACTAGAGAAAAAAGAGAAAGATCCACACCGTTGATCATGGTGGATCCATATTATAACGATCTAGATTAAAAAAAAGTCCAAACATGTATTTGATCAGCCAGAAGAAAGATATGAGCCATAAACAATTGTGTGGGATCAGATGGAGATTAAGTCAAGTTTCACTTGAGCAAGGAAAGATATTGGCTTCCATATGGAGCAAAGAGTTCTACACTGCCATTAGATAAATATTGATTTTAAATAAATTTAGAAATTTGTTTTCTGGAGCTAAAACGAGCTATTTGAAGTTTAATTCAGTTTTAATTTGGGAAATTAAAATAAAGAGAAACATCTCTCTAGTATGTGGGGCCACTGTCAGATTTGATTTTTGAATTATTTTTCTACTAAAAAGTATCTCTGAGACCGATATGTGGGTCCAAGGGATTTTAAATTCTTTCGGATCTATTTTATAAAAGAAAAGATGGCAAAGACTGACGAGTGGGGCCGAGTGGGGTTTAAATTTGCCTTTTGATTTATTTCCTTCCGCTGACATGGGAGTCCATGCTATTTTAATTTAGCTGGAATTATTTTCTATAAGGAAAATCCATGTGAGGCTGACGGGTGGGACTTTTGGACTGTAGCTACAGTGATTTAGTCCACTCGTCGGTGATTCCAACACCTTAACCCGGTTTTAAAAGGATTTAAACTCGTGGCGGGCCCACATGTCATCCACATATTTACTTAAATAACCAAGGGGGCCACCGGTCAGAAACAGATTAACAGGGACTAACTACGGCCATTAGCACTTAAACTAATCACACGTTTAACATAACTACGCGCTACAGTGCTTCTTCCTACCCGAGAGAACTGCGCGGCTCGTCGCCGGCGCCGGGGGGGGGGGGGGCGGCGAGCATGCCCAAATTCGAAGCCTAGGGCTGCCGGTGGCGAGCTATGCGGCGGCGGTAACAGGGGAAAAGGAACGGCGGCGCTACAGGGCATTAGCATTCAATTAAACGCTACGGGAGCATCTAAGGGCCAAGGTGAGCTCACCTGCGACGATGGCGAGGCTCGGGGAGGTGTGGAGCGGTCTGGCGACGGAGGACCGGAGCGACGGGGAAGGGGGCTCGGCGCCGGAGAAGAAGGGGCGGTGTCGTTTCGAATTGGCGGCGGGGATTGCTTCGGGAGGTCTCCTTGGTACTTCGGGCGAATGCAATCGTCCGGCGAAGCTCGGAATCAGTGGGGCAAGCAGATGGCCGGAGTTGAGGAAGACGGGGGAGCCGGTGAGCTGCGAAGGAGGAATCCCGATTAGGCGGGGTGGGAGCAAGAGGAGGGCAAGTGGAGTGCGTTGGTGGGCTCAGAGGGGCGTGAGCATTACCGAGACGGCCTGGCACGGGTGAGGGCCGAGGGGGAAACGGCGGAGGTGGTAGCGAACTCCGGCGAGGTTGGTGCAGAGGAGAAGGAGGGAGTAGGAAGCTTCGGGGGAACTTGTGAGAAGCTCGAGAGGGCCGGGCAGGACTTCAGAAGGGGACGGGGAGGGGAGAGCCATTCGGGGCCATCATGGCAGTGCGGTTGCCGAGAGGGGGAAATCCGGCGGCGCGGCGCCTGGACCGAGGAAAGGGCAGTGTGCTGTCGATCGGAGAGAGTCTGAGCAGCAGAGGACCGGGCGCTGGAGCTTCAGGCCGATGGGCAAAGGAAAACGGCGCAGAGGACCGAGACGGCACTGGGCTCGACGCAGCGGACGCGACGCAGGCGCGGACTCGGCGCGGCGCGAGCAGGTACGGCGGAGGCACGGAAATGATGCTGGCGCAGGGAGATGCCGGCGCAATGCGGTTCGGGGCGGAGCGGCGCACGGCGCGGGTGCACGGCCAGGGCGGAGCACGTCGGGCGCGAGCGGACGTGTTCCGGCGCGAGGGAGGGGCGGATCCAAGCGAGAAGGCCATTGGGTCATCTTTGTTGCATTATTGAGGTCACATGACCCTAATCCTCATACGCTGGATCCGCCCCTCAAACAGAGGGAGGGAGAGAGCAGAGAGGGAGAGAGTGGGAGGGAGAGAAAGAACAGGAGGGAGGGAGAGAGAGAGATTTGAACTTGGGGTTCAAATGAGATAGTGAATTTTAATGTTGCTTTGGATTCCAAATTGCAAAAGAAAGTCTTGATTTACAAGCATGTTCAATTTTCCCCCAAATGGGGATGTTACAACCAGCTATAGTGTTGACCATCCCTTCATCACGATCTAATGGTTGAGATTAAACATAGGTGGTGATCGGTTCGGCTGAAAAGCTCGTGGCTTATGGCTGAAAACACTGTAGCCCATTACGTATAATACAAACGAATACGGGAAAAAAAGAACCGGCAAAAAAGCTCAACAAAAAGCTAAAAGTTCAGAAAAAAACGAAATTTATGAATAGTGCAAAATAAGCCAGAAGCCAGAAGCTCAAACCGAATTGATCAGAGCGATAATGACCTGTTACTTTCTAGAAGTAACGGTCACCCATGAGCATTCAATTGGGAACCATTAATGTCTTCCAATCATATACAGTTTACATAAGGGCATCTGTAGTGTATGAAAATAAAGGGTCTTAAGCCACCTTAAGGTCAACCTTATACATTACAGGGGTGATCTTAAGCAGGCTATAAGCAAAAAAGGTTTAAGACTGGTTCTCAAGCTAAAGACTTGGCCATAAGCATTAAAATACAATTTTTCTTTATTTGCCAAGTGGGACCGTCTTAAGGCTCCTTGGATTATATACACTATGGAGTAGACCTTAAGGTTTAGATGAGACCCACCTTAAGACCCCTTGGGTTATATACACTAGAGATGCCCTAAAGAGGTAACAAGCAACGGAACTGTACGGCACATCGTACGTTGATAGGTGGACCCGTGGAAAGTGTTATGTAGTGAACCAAGGAGATTGTAGAATACCATGTAATATATGGAATAGGATTTAGCCCTGCTCAAAAGTGTTTTCTTTGAGTGGCTTATGACTGAAAAAATACTGTAGCTGATAGGGATTTATTTAGCATAATTAAAATTAAAAAAATAAAAATAGAAAAAACATGTTAGCCCATCATGTATAATACAAACAAATACGAGAAAAAAAGAACCAGCAAAAAAGCTTAAAAAAGTCAAGAGTATCGAAAAAAACGAAATTTATGAATAATACAAAATAATCCAGAAGCCAGAAGGTCAAGCTAAAATAAGTAGAACCTTAATGATGACAATTCAATAAGACACTATAATAATAACGAAGTGATAACCAAGTGATACGATGGTGACATGACATTTTTGGTATTATGGGTTCGATACCGGAGAGATATAGCGATGCAATGTGGTGTGGTAATAATACGGTCATAGTCTCATAGAGAAAGTGATACAAGGACACTAACACTAATCAATACATTAACCAAAGTGGACTCGACCTGACGGAACCATTCTGAAGGCAAACATCGTCGGTGCTTACACTGAAGGATTGAACTATGGAGGATGAGGTGTTGTGATCCGGACGCGGCAGGGGAGGTGATAGTAGTCGAGGCGGGAAGAGTGGAAAATGTGAGAGATGCTTGTTCTGTTCGTAACAGCAGAGATTGCGCGGCCATGCAGGTGGCTGATGTTGCACCTGCTTTACAGGAGTATGACATGGTGCACAGAAAAGAAATTCTATGGGGAAGGGCCTCAGTCGAGGTCTCTTTCTATCCACCGTTGATCGATGAGTCTTAGCCAGATCAACGATGGATAGGAAGGAACCTAGGTTCTCCCCCACTAGATTTTCTTCCTGGTGCACATGCAGGTTGATTTGGTGTTTGCTTCTTTGCACGCAAGCACACCTCACTAGGGCACAAGTCGGAAGAGGCTGTGGTGCTGTCCCCGGCTGAACTGCTCGCGCAGAGAACACGGCTGCGACGACAGCAGCGGCGCTCCATGGAGAAGGGCGACGTCGACGCGAGGACTGGCGCGGGCAGCGGCGCTGTGGAGTAGAGGGCTGAGGTGGAAGGACTCGGCGGTGACGACGACCCGAGCGACGGCAGCGCCGGCGCTGACAGCGGCGCTATGGAGTTGAGAGCTGAGGTACCCTAGGGTTCCTCTCATCTAAACTACAGTAACGGGCCACATTGTCCAAGATGAGCCAGGTCGGCCCATGTAGCCTAGCCTCTTCTTTTCTTGTTTTTCCTCTTCCCATTGATTATTCAGGTTTGGAAGATATTTGGAGATAACTGAGGATTTAGTTAAGAGAAAACTAGAGAAAAATTAAGGAAAAAATATGCAATTATTTGATATTACAAACTTGAGAGTGTTACATGTAACCAGCAAAAAGGAGTATACAAGAACCTAGAGCAAATAACGTGTAAAACTTGCACGTAATTTTTATTTATAGGACGTTAGGCACATCTTGCTTGTAAAATGAACAAGAGAATTGTAATCGAAAACTGAAAATCTAATTAACAAATTATATGGTGGCGTTCAGTTGCATCTAGCAACAAATTGACTAATTTCACTCACTTGTACGTGTATTTCAGTATTTGGATCCATTCTTTTCTTTCAAACAAGGACTAAAGAAAGAGATAAATTCCATTAGTGCCATGGCATGGTAACCTGGAGTAACAGGTTAAAATTTTATTGGTTAAAAATAATCATAATAATGAACAGCCAAGATTTATCCTTGCCTCTTGGGGTTAGAGGTGTACCTTAATAGAGCACTTATTTTAAATGCTGTCAAAATAGCCATCAAGGAGCCCTAAAGTTGCAATAATATTTATTTAACAAACGGCAAGGATATGAACACTACTGCTGTTTTTCTTCTTTGCACATCGTGTACTACACGTACACTAGTACAAACGGAAGATGGAAAAGAAATTAGCAGATAAATGTACAAACTTACATGCAATTGATAACTTGAGACACAATTACATGCCTGACGTTGATATATTCGCAAAGGCAACTTGTTTACAAGATTGTTTTCCAAGTGATACGTACAAGCTTCTGCCAATTTGGATGTCCAATCGTCTGACAACTCTCCGTGAGAGAGCGGTTGCAATGATAAAGTGTAAAGTACTCGAGGTATGGGGGTAATGGCGGCAATGACTCAATATTTGGGCACTCTTGGATGATCAGATCCTTCAGCGATGTCAGGCGGTCCATGCTCTCAGGCAGAGAGTTCCAACTGCACTCTGCAATACTAAGTTTGTACAAATGAACGAAAAAGTCGCCAATCTTGGGGGGAACACCTGATCCATCGCAACTCCAGAACATAAGAAATTGTAAGGCTGGAACATCTCTGCTGTCCTCTTGAGTGCATCGTTCTCTCGACAACCAACTTGGGTACCTCAGACCACCGTAGCCCCTGATGAAAAGTGATGTAATACGGGACGGCGGATGGAGGGCCTCAAGTACCTCCTCTTGAAGTTCTGGAGGTGATGAACAGACTTCCACTGGCGATAATTCATGTTGATCTTCATCAACACCGCCCCATCTCAGTGTGAGCTCTGTTAGATGTTCCTTGTCAGCTAGCCTGCCTCGAAGAGCTTCCTCCTTGCTTTTAACATTTTCGAGATGTTCGATGTACATGATGCCACGAAGGTTATTCAGGTGCTCCAGCTGTTGTATCTCGTATCCCCTCTTATTCCTCACATAAAATCGATACAAACTTTGGAGCGACGTCAGCCTCCCTACATCAGGAAAGTTCAACCCATAATATGTGGGCATGCACCGTAAATTGATAAGGTTGGTCATTTTTTCCCCGGAGGAACAATGCAAATGAGTATCAGGTGGGACAGAGAGCTCCTGTAGATGGTAAAGCTTGGTAAATTCAGCTGGCAAAGTCATGTCGTGGGAAGGGGGTGCAGAAATACCAAGATAACGCAGATGTTTTAGTTCACCAATACATGCTGGGATCGGTCCCAACCGTTGGAGTTTCACGTGCACCACCCGCAGCTTCCTTAGTCTCATGAGCACGCCCTCAAAAACTTCTTTACTCATCTTCTTGTCAGAACACATGATTAAAGTGCGCAGATTTTTCATCTGAAAAATCTGCTGTGGGAGTTCTATTTCACCATAGGATTCAATACAAAGATGGCGAACATCTTGAGGAATTTGTCCCACCATACCTTTCTCAATTCTAAAAAATTCACTTCCAGCAACCCTCCCTGCTAAGTCGTGCAACAGATCATGAACTGTGAAGTACTCTCCGGAACTAATCTCTGACCTAATCTTTGTTTTTAATTGAAGAAATAAGCATGACTGCAATTGATGAAAGTAGTCCTGACCGACATCTTCTATTTCCTCTCTCGAATTGGTGATCTTCACAATCCCTTGTGCAATCCACACGTGAACTAGATTATCTCGTTCCATTTCATATCTTCTGGGGAAAATACTACAGTATACAAAGCATCGCCTAACGTCCACATCAAGTTGTTGATAGCTCCACCACAGAGCTCCCATGGTCTCATTCAACTGGTCAAGGTTTGCAGTTGTTCTCC
This sequence comes from Dendrocalamus latiflorus, assembly GCA_017311315.1. Classification (NCBI taxonomy): domain Eukaryota; kingdom Viridiplantae; phylum Streptophyta; class Magnoliopsida; order Poales; family Poaceae; genus Dendrocalamus; species Dendrocalamus latiflorus. The sequence goes on from CM029641.1 coordinate 50,293,072, forward strand.
AGAAATTGATATCTGGATTTCTCCAAAGCTGTCCTGCCACTGTTACTGCCGCAATAGGTGATCTGTGTAGCCTTTTCGCAATCTTTCTCCCAATTTGTGTATACTCTGGATTATCAAAACTTGTACTGTCAAGTGCATAATGCATGAACATTGAGAAGTATTGATCCTCGTTCAAATCAGATATTGCAATAAGTCTCTGAGCACCTAGAGCTCTAGCTGCATCTTTTCTTCGAGATGTCACCAGGATTTTGCTTCCTATCTTCCCAACATTGAGCGGAGAAAGTAGCTCCTTCAGTTCCTGGTAATTCTCGTCGTTGACCCAAACATCGTCCAATACCAAGAAGAAACGTTTGCCTCTCAATTTTTCCTCCAACTTCGCATGTAGGTCTTCACGATCTTCAATATTGGAGTGCCGGTCCTTCGTAATCTCCTTCAGCATATCACGAAATATAACATCCACGCTGAAAACCTCAGAAACATGAACACACATGATAGGGTTGAAATGCGTAACCTCCTTTTCGTAGTCACGAACATATTGTGCCAGGGTAGTCTTCCCTGACCCTGCAACACCATATATGCCAATCACAGAAAAACATGTACTGCTACTGGAGCTTGATGCATCATCATGTGGTGTCCCACGAAGCATCTTTGTAATCATATCACGCTCTTCCTCTCGACCAAATACCTTCCGTAGGGTAGTTGATCTAATTCTGCTCCTGTTCTTGTTGGCGGTATCATTCGGTGCACTGTTGCTCGGTAGGTTCAAGAGGTGTGATTTCTGCACTTCAGTGGCAATGTTTTGTAGCATCTCTATTCTTTTCTTCAAGTTCCATCTTGCAAAAAGAGGAAGCCTAGAATCTAACGCAACAGCATTCTCCTGCGAAAGGCAAAATCTCAAATGAGTATGTGAGTTACATATCTATCATCTATTATATAATAAAAGTCGATGACGTGTATTTTACAACTGCTAAAAAAAGAAAAACAAGATAGAAATTCTCACAAAAAGCAAAACATGTAGCTATTAATCTGGTGGACCCTAATATATTATATAATAAAAGTTGATGATAGGTATTTTACAACTTACTAAGAAAAAAGATAAATGTATTAGAAGTTCAAGCAAAAAAGCAAATCCTCTAGACATCAGTTTGGTGGAGCCCAATTAAAGATGAATTATACAAGCCATTGTGTTTTATTACAAAAAAGAGAAATATTACAAATTCTCATAAAAAGCAAAACATCAAGCCCTAAGTCTGATGAGTCCTAATTAAAGTGGAATTATGACCGCCGTTGATATAATTACTTAAAAATATATATTGCTTTGTAATTTAAAAGGAGAGAGAAGACAATCCTTAATTATTTCTCGTCTACTCCCTCCATTTCAATATATTTGTCTATAATCTCGGAAGTATCTACTTCAATATATTTATCCATTGAGGGAATCTAGATTCTAGAGTGTAATTATTACAATTTCCCCTCCCTATCCCTACTTAAATACTTTAGAAAAAGGTAAGAGGTTGTGACATGTTATTTAATATGGATATGCAGAGTCATTTTTCACTAACTATTTCTTAGATTTATTGCTTTCTTAGTTTGTGTGCATGAAACAGAGAAAATACTGTCCAAAAACGAAAACAAGGCAAAAAAAAAAACCCATGTATGTAAGTCATGCAAAAAAAAAAGCAAAATTAGAACCAAAGTACGTAAGCAAAAGAAAAAACAAAAGAGAGAGGCTTGATAGGAGTCCTTATCTACTATTCATATAGTATGGAAAGAGCGAGGGCACTCTGCACCTATGACAGTGACATAGGTTCTTTCTCATTCCATGTTAATGGGCATCCTTCCAAATATCTAATGGTTATTTTTGTTCTATTGTCTTAGGTATGCACATCAAGATACATGAACATTTGCTTAAAAGAATTGGTTGATATTTTGTGGGAAAGGTGATAATAATAGTACTAAGAATGGCTATTTCAACTATTTTATTTTATTTTTCTCGAATCCGCAGGAGAACTGCGCATCATTTAATTAAGAAGAAGAAAAATGTTGATACAAACGAGTCTAGACGACTCGACAAACCCCCTAGGGGAAAAACAAAAAACAAGGAGGCATCAATGCCATAATCTACGGAGCCCCTTTGCTCCCGCCATACACCACACACTGGCCTCCTCTGTAATGTTCCGCATGATAACATTAAGGTTAGGAGAAGCGCCCTCAAAAACACAAATATTGATGTTCTGTAATGTTCAACCATTTGTAATGTTCTGTAATGTTCAACCATTTTATTTGATGTCAGCGTTTTTTTAATTTGAAACTGCTATTCTATTTTATATATAAATATGCTCATACATTAACCTAGTTGCTGTGCGTGTGATTTTACTTTCTAATAAAAAAACATTATGTAGTTTCCCACGCTTAGCATAGATAACAAATATAATGTAAAAAATATTAAATCTATCCGCGTAATTGCGTGAGTGACTTCACTAGTTGGAAGAAAATAACAATAGTATTATGTTTACTGAAGCATAGGGAATCAACAAGACAATATATATACACACATACAAACTATTCTGCAGCCAGTTTCCCACCCTGACCGAGACCATCCACACTGTGTTATTGAACCATCATCCTGTTGGTTACCGCACTTTATGTGGGGAGTTTTTTTTTAATTTTGACTGAAAGCTTATAATTGCAATATCTCTTTAACCGAACATCTGATTTGCGATCCATTTGTAATGTTGTGTTCAAAATTATGAGCTTAATAAAACAAGTTACATGTTGAATATATTTTGATGCTGTGAAAGTCAGAATTTCGATTTACTGCACTAAATATGTCGATTAACTGCACCACTGCACGAAATACGTTGTTTTACTGCCCTACCACAAGAGATTTACTGTCCTTTTTTGAGCACAGATGGGTGACTAAGCATAGAACTGGATGGTGCGCTATGTTTGTTTTTACTGCATGAAATACGCTATTTTACTGCACCACCACATGAGATTTACTGTCATTTTCTGAGTGCGAACGGATGACTAAGTATAAAACTGGATGGTCCGGTATATTTATTTTTACTACACGAAATACACCATTTTACTGCAGCACCACAGGAGAGTTACTACCATTTTCTGAGAGCAGATGGGTGACTATGTATAGAACCGGATGGTGCAGTATGTTCTTTTTAACTGCACCAACAGGGGAGATTTACCGCCATTTTCTAAGCGCGGACGGATGATTAAGTATGGAAATGGATGGTGCAATATTTTTGTTTTTTACTACATGAAACACGCCATTTTACTATACCACCATAGGGGATTTACTGTCCTTTTCTAAGTATGGACGAGTGACTAAGTATAGAACTAGAGGGTGTAGTGTGTTCGTTTTTATTTATGAAATACGTCGTTTTACTGAGCCACTATAGCAGATTTCCTGTCTTTTTCTAAACGCGGACAGGTAACTAAGAATAGAAAAGGCACGATGATTAACCTTAAGAGTAACCTGATTAACGCGTAACCATTGGATCTTATTAAGGTATATATATATATGTACCTATTAAACTCAATAGATAAGAAAGAATCTTGAAAAATAAAAACTTCAATCATGAGTAACATGTCCTCAGTACGTCTCCCTTTGCCTAATGTGAAAAATAAAATAAGAAAACAAAAGAAAGGAGCAGCAGCCATTAAAAAGAAAGAAAGAGATAGAGAAGAAAACTAGCATAATGCATGGTACACGGTTGTCTTGATCTTATGGACATGATATGAACTTCCAATTTAAAATTTTAGAAATCGAGCCTAGCTATCCAGCCGGTGCCTGTCTCCTCAATCGGTTCCACCATCTCGAGCAATCCATTAGCGTCGTCCCCGTGATGCTGGTCTACGGATTGCGAGATTAGTCCGTAATGGATGCTTGGCGTAGCGCTTGCGGCCACCACGGGGAGAGACGAGAGAGTCGGCCAGCCGGGAACAGAACGGGACCCGACGAAATAAACATCTCACTCAATTGTGCGCGCATGGTTAAGGCAAGGGGCTTTCACTATCCATTATTATCTTATCAAAACAAAATGAAAAATAGCTTCCACGTGCACTCTAAGATACTATAAATTCCCACACTGATAAAAAAAATAGAAATACCTATGCCGCTTACTTTGACGAGTCCCCATTATAACAGTATAGATTAATCATATTTATACATAAAAACCATTACCATTGTACTTTGTTCTGCAATATAAGTTAACATACGTCCACCGTATGGAGAGACCAAGGAGACACTAAATCTAAGAAAATATTAATATTGTTGGGCCATACATACCCTATTAAATGACATAATACAACTAATCGTCCATTTTTCAGCAGTAAAACAGAGATATAGAGTGAAAATATTGCAATAAGTGCATCTTTGATTTCTTTAATGGACTTAGGCCATATTTGTTTCGTAGCCAAACTTTGTCGCACTCTAAGTTAGACAAATTTGATCTAGTTAGGCTCCTACTTGGTTTGTAGCCACACTTATGTCAAGATTCCTTTTCTGCCAATTGGGTACCACACATCAGTGACTCAAAAAAGTGTGGCAAGATTCATTTTTTTGCCTAACTTGAGTATGGTTTCAATTTTGTTGACATAACCTTAGGCGAGTTTGGCAAAAAAATTATGGCAAGCTTCTATGAACAAACTTTGGTGACTGTTATATGAACCAAACAGAGTATATGATGCTTTCCAAGAATATTAACTTATATTACCAGATGGAAGGAGTATAAGAAATACAACTATATTTCTAATGATGAGTATTATAGTTGTATGGCAAATACAACTACAATTACACACATAAATATATGAATTTTAGTATCTAACCGGACAATTGCATGGTCAATTCAACTAGTTCTACTTATATTCTATTGAGTAAACTGGACTAAAGGTAAAATGAACAGAACTGAAAAGGACAAGTTACATATGGATATGAACATAATACAAGACATATGTTGTACGTGGTCACTATGTTTTGTACATCTGTTAATTTTGTTGGTATTTTTAGAATAATGGATCAGACATTTTTAATTTTTTTTTGGTATTCTGCAAATGGGGACACCTGCCCATATGCGCAACTGAAAATTTCTTTTCTTCATTATGTACTTAAACTTTTATTTAGCTCTACTAGATGGAATTCGGCAGAAGGGTTAGATCGTACCTGGAAACTTGTGATGCCAATCTCCTCATAGGTCCAGTCTCGGTACGAACGGGCAACCGCAATCGCATTGGCTAACCAGGCGATTATGGATCTGCAGCAGTTTCTGAAGTCGAAGGACCCAGACCAGCAACGGATTATCCTCTGCACCGAGGAAACCGAGGGTGCACGAGAAATGGGTAGCAGCGCAGTTGATCTGCGCGGGGTGGCGCACTGGCCCGTAGGCATCGCCCCAACCAGCTCCTGCTGCAGCGAGCAACGCAAGTGCCAGCTGCTGTCGTGGGACTCACAATCACTGACGACCTTCTCGATCCGGTGATAATCGATGAGATCCAGAATGTCTTCCGCTTCGTACAAAGAATACTTCAGCCTACCCGCCAGCATGTCGAGTATGTCCACGTCAGATCTCTCCTTTCTTGCTTCTTTCAGCATCCTCTGTTCCTCTACTTTCCTCAGATTGTCCTTCAATTCTGGGATAGTGATACTCTCCAGATCTCTGAGCTTTTGCGATGCGTCAAAGCCGAGGTAGGGAACGATTTTGTTCACGAGCAAGACGATGATGGGCGAGAAAAAACCAACCTAATACGGTTATGCCCAAGGTGATCTTGGTCATATCAACAGCACTTAGCATGTTATGCTTTTCAAAGGGAGAGCAGGGACAGAGCAGAGGGAAGACGGATCTAGTCTTGGTAGCTCTTAGCAATATGCAAACATGCTCTTTTGAGAACTCAATGCCGTGCAAGACTTGAAGAGGAAACTTCAACGCAATTTCTGACGAATCATCAGTTATCAGTGAGTGTTACTGATAATGACATAACTATACAGCATGCGACTAGCCGACTAATAAGGAGAGACTTTTCAAAGTAATGATTCCTCACCAATACAAACTAGTAACTATTTCGGTGGTTGAGTCTTCGTAAAATTGCATGCTTCCATCCATTGGTTTACTTTGCAGGTCAATGGTATTTTTTTTCCCAACCAGAGGGGTGAAAACACACCCTGGCCTCTATGATTGAAACGGTTTTGGTATTGTACAGTCATCTGAAAAAATGTAAGTTTAAGTCGACTTTCTGGCCCTTTGATCTACTTTGTGATTTGTGTTGTTACTTCACGAGTTAATGGACCCACCATGCTTTATCGGGGTATGATTTTGTGTGTTTGACCCGTTAATTTCCAAACCCGTTAGGACATATATATTAATGGATATGTTTTTTTGGGTTGTATCTTAAAATTTTTGAATTCTGTTCGCGAGAGAAAATACGGAGAGAGATACTTAGGTGCAATTTTGGCCAATATAGATAAAGTCAGGACACTATTTACTATAATCGACTTCTAAACCCTATTTTAAATAAATACTCAATTTGAAATTCAGTTACAGTAGAAATCTAAGTCATAAGCTCAAAAAAAGGGAGCCATTACTTTGGATCTGTGGAAGAGAGAGGGGTTGGGGTGGAGAGGTCAGTGCCTGGGCGGAGAGGCGCACGGTTCACGGTTTCCAGTGAAGTCAAGAGGTATTGTGGCGACAGGGTTTCGGCTGAGTTATCGTGTTTGTGGCTACTTCTACTTTATCCCATTTGAGGTTGGTGTGTTACACCCTACCCTTTAGTATTTCCAGCACTACAAGTTCAACAACCCGCCATGTAAATTGCTCTTGGTATTTTATCTTTTATTCCTTAAGCAAGAGTTAACCTTACTATGTTCATGTTTCCCTACCCCTCTCGTTCTCTACCAGTGCCGCCATTGACAACTTTCACCATGGCACCATCGTGCTAGACACCCTCCAGCACATTGCTGCTAGTAACTAGAATTCAAGACGATGGTCAAATATATGGAGGGGATTTTTCTGGGGTACGTCCCTACGCAGAAGAAATGAGGTAGAACTTATGATGCTATCACGTGGAATCCTAATCTCACAGCATTGAGGGAACTCCTCCTTCCCTCCCCAGTCCTCCAGCGCGACGCGCGACTCCACACCACCTCGCCAGCGTGCCACCGCCACAGCCTAGAGCCGTCGGCCTCCTCCCTCTCCTTACCCTCTCCTCGCGCTGGAGAGCGGAAACGTGGCACGGGAATTGCTTCGGCTGCTCGAGGACAGGGGCGTGGCGCAGCGAGTGTGTCTCTCGTCTGGCCGCGGCCGGCGCCTCCTCATCGTGCTTGGAGCAGCGCGAGCTGAGGCGAGGTGATTTCTTTGAGTGTTTGTCCGCGGACGTGGTGGCGGCCGGGAGGAAGCGGTCCATGATGAAGCTCAGCGAGCACCGCGAATCGACGCCGTTGATTGAGCTCAGCCATGCAGAGAACGTGGCGAGCCGGTCGGACGACGAGATCCTGTCGAGAGCGTCAGAGAAAGTGACGTCCTCATCGTCGTTGCTGCTCGTCGCGTCGATGGTGTTGCCGTGATAGGCCTGGCTCCAACCACCTCACCACGCAGCCTTTATATGCCCCTCATGTTGGTCAGCTGGTGCATGCATTGCTGCGGTACTAGTGTCTGTGGTGGTAGTTGCCTAGCCAACTCGCTCACCGGCCGGCGCCGCGGCATGGATATCGTGATGGCCAGAGATTACTAGAACGCACGCGAGCACAAATGGATGCACAGGAGGAGGAAAAACAAGCAGAGAGACAACTCGGTTTTGGTGCTCAAAGCTCTGCACCCTTTTCTCTGTTTCTTCTGCTCTGTTATTCTCTTCTTTTGACGGCCCATGAGTTTCATCCCGCCCACAAAAAAGTTTTTAAAATAGAACTAATTCAAGTAAGTTCACATGTCCGCCCTTGACCGTGGGTATGGCTATTCAAATAGTTTTACACTCTGCAGAGGTTGCACAACTTTACTCGATTTAGTTATTAAAGTTATCTAAGCGGTTCTTCCCCAAGCCACAATTTCTCGTGCTATCCTAGCACCAACACTTCTTATCATCTGTTCAGATATATAAAGCATGTTTTAGGGGATTTTGAGAAGCATAAAATCATCTTATCCACATACCAACCATTTCCTACAATAGTTGCCCAAACATATTTTCATGAGTTGATAAAAGATGATTACGACAAAAAACATATTTCCTCGGGGTATCTAAACAAGGCTAATCATAGTGCTTAGATGCTACCTATGACTAGTAAGGTTACCATTATAGTCATTGGGTGACAAGGTATTAAATGTTCAATTTGCCCAAGGATGTGTCATATAGTAACACAAGGAATGTAGGCATTTATCTACTTCCTTACATTTGAACATATTGCATAAAATATAAGCACACAATTTAATATTTTAAATGAACATAATTTGTATAAAATGTATATTTAACATGATCAAAGTATTAATTCGCATGTGTGAAAAGCGGGTTGATCTTGAAAGTCTTTTGTCATCACGAACTAGGGCTCTTCGGCGTCTTCGTACTCTACTCAAACGGTCACAAACGAAATACAATACATAAGCAAACGAACAAATAAATTGAAATGAACTTCAAATTGAAAAACAACACTGCCATTAGATAAATATGATTTTAGATAAATTAAAATTTGTTTCATAATTTCTGGAGCTAGAACGAGCTGTTTGAAGTTTCATTCAATTTTAATTTGGGAAATTAAAATAGAGAGAAACATCTATCTGACAGGTGGGGCACTGTCAGATTTGATTTTTGAATTATTTTCCTAGTAGGAAAAATATCTCTAAGACCGACAGGTGGGTCCAACAAGATTTTAAATTCTTTCGGATTTATTTTCTAAAAGAAAAGGTGGCAAAGACTCACGAGCGAGGCCGGATGACATTAGGGGTCCATGCTATTTTAAGTTAGCTGGAAGTATTTTCTAAAAAGGAAATCTGTATGAGGCTGATGGGTGGGCCCTCTGCACTGGTTTTAAAAGGATTTAAACTCGTGATGGGTTCACATGTCATCCACTTATTTACTTAAATAACCGACGGGGCCACCGGTCGGAAACAGATTAACAGGGACTAACTACGGTCATTAGCACTTAAACTAATCACGCGTTTAACATAACTACGCCGCTACAGTGCTTCTTCCTCCCGAGAGAACTGCGCGGCTCGTCGCCGGCGAGGCGGGGAGTGGCGGGGGGCCGGCGAGCATGCTCAAAATGGTTGCGTGCCACCATGTGCATCTCTGGGCGAAGTCACGCGAGCTAATTCGAAGCCTAGGGCTGCCGGCGGCGAGCTATGCGGCGGCAGTAACAGGGGAAAGGCACGGCGGCGCTACAGGGCATTATCATTCAATTAAACGCTACGGGAGCATCTAAGGGCCAAGGGGAGCTCACCTGCGACGATGGCGAGGCTTGGGGAGGTGTGGAGCGGTCTGGCGACGGAGGACCGGAGCGGCGGGGAAGGGGGCTCGGCGCCGGAGAAGAAGGGGCGGTGGCGTTCCGAATTGGCGGAGGGGATGGCTTCGTGAGGTCTCTTTGGTGCTTCGGGTGAATGCAATCATCCGGCGAAGCTCGGAATCGGTGGGGCAAGCAGATGGCCGGAGTTGGGGAAAACGGTTGAGCCGGTGAGCTGCGAAGGAGGAAAACCCGATTAGGCGGGATGGGAGCAAGAGGAGGGCAAGAGGAGTGCGTTGGTGGGCTCAGAGGGGCGTGAGCATTACCGAGACGGCCTGGCACGGGTGAGGGCCGAGGGGGAAACGGCGGAGGTGGTAGCGAACTCCGTCGAGGTTGGTGCAGAGGAGAAGGAGGGAGTAGGAAGCTTCGGGGTAACTTGTGAGGAGCTCGAGAGGGCCGGGCAGGGCTTCAAAAGAGGACCGGGGGGGGGGGGGGGGGGGAGCCCAAGCCATCATGGCGGTGCGGTGGCTGAGAGGGGGAAATCCGGCGGAGCGGCGCATGGACCGAGGAAAGGACAGTGTGCTGTCGATCGGAGAGAGTCTGAGCAGCAGAGGACCGGGCGCTGGAGCTTCGGACCGACGGGCAAAGGAAAACGGCGCGGAGGACAGAGACGGCACTGGGACCGACGCGGCGGACGCGACGCAGGCGCGGACTCGGCGCGGCGCGAGCAGGTACGGGTACGGCGGAGGCGCAGAAATGATGCCGGCGCAGGGAGACGCGGGCGCGACGCGGTTCGGGGCGGAGCGGCGCACAGCGTGGGTGCACGGCCAGGGCGGAGCGCGTCGGGCGCGAGCGGACACCTCCCAGCGCGTGGCATTATTGAGGTCACATGACCCTAATCCTCATACGCTGGATCCGCCCCTCGAACAGAGGGAGGGAGAGAGCAGAGAGAGAGTGGGAGGGAGAGAGAACGAGAGAGAGATTTGAACTTGGGGTTCAAATGAGATAGTGAATTTTAATGTTGCTTTGGATTTCAAATTGCAAAAGAAATTCTTGATTTGCAAGCATGTTCAACTTCCCCACAAATGGGGATGTTACAACCAGCTATTGTGCTGACCGTCCCTTCATCACGATCTAATGGTTGAGATTAAACATAATGACCTATTACTTTCTAGAAGTAATGGTCACCCATGACCTATTACTTTCTAGAAGTAATCTCTGACCTATTCTTTGTTTTTAATTGAAGAAATAAGCATGACTGCAATTGATTAAAGTAGTCCTGACCGACATCTTCTATGTCCTCTCTCGAATTGACCTTCACAATCCCTTGTGCCATCCACATGCGAACTAGATTATCTCGTTCCATTTCATATCTTCTGGGGAAAATACTACAGTATACAAAGCATCGCCTAACGTCCACATTAAGTTGTTGATAGCTCCACCACAGAGCTCCCATGGTCTCATTCAACTGGTCAAGTTTTGCAGTTGTTTTCCAGAAATTGATATCTGGATTTCTCCAAAGCTGTCCTGCCACTATTACTGCCGCAATAGGTGATCTGTGTAGCCTTTTCGCAATCTTTCTCCCAATTTGTGTATACTCTGAATTATCAAAACTTGTACTGTCAAGTGCATAATGCATGAACATTGAGAAGTATTGATCCTCGTTCAAATTAGATATTTTAATAAGTATCTGAGCACCTAGAGCTCTAGCTGCATCTTCTCTTCGAGATGTCACCAGGATTTTGCTTCCTCTCTTCCCAACATTGAGTGGAGAAAGTAGCTCCTTCAGTTCCTGGTAATTCTCGTCGTTGACCCAAACATCGTCCAATACCAAGAAGAAACGTTTGCCTCTCAATTCTTCCTCTAACTTCGCATGTAGGTCTTCACGATCTTCAATATTGGAGTGCCGGTCCTTCGTAATCTCCTTGACTCCTTCAGCATATCACGAAATATAGCGTCCACTCTGAAAACCTCAGAAATATGAACACACATGATAGGGTTGAAATGCGTAGCCTCCTTTTCGTAGTCACGAACATATTGTGCCAGGGTAGTCTTCCCTGACCCTGCAACACCATATATGCCAATCACAGAAAAACATGTACTGCTACTGGAGCTTGATGCATCATCATGTGGTGTCCTACGAAGCATCTTTGTAATCATATCACGGTCTTTATCTCGACCAAATACCTTCCGTAGGATAGTTGATCTAATTCTGCTCCTGTTCATGTTGGAAATATCATTCGGTGCACTGTTGTTTGGTAGGTTCAAGAGGTGTGATTTCTGCACTTCAGTGGCAATGTTTTCTAGCATCTCTATTCTTTTCTTCAAGTTCCATCTTGAAAAAGTAGGAAGCCTAGAATCTAACGGAACGGCATTCTCCTGCGATAGGCAAAATCTCAAATGAGTATGTGAGTTACATATCTATTATATAATAAAAGATATAATAAAAGTCGATGGCATGAGTTTTACAACTGCTAAAAAAAGAAAAATAAGGTAGAAATTCTCACAAAAAATAAAACATGTAGCCATTAATCTGGTGGACCCTAATATGTTATATAATAAAAGTTGATAATAGGTATTTTACAACTACTAGAAAAAAAAGATAAATGTACTAGAAATTCTCGCAAAAAAATCATCTAGTCATCAATTTGATGGACCCTAATTAAAGATGAACTATACAAGCCATTGTGTTTTATTAAAAAAAGAGAAATATGACAAATTCTCACAAAAAACAAAGCATCTAGCTCGAAGTCTAATGAGTCCTAATTAAAGCGGAACTATGACGGCCATTAATATAGTTACTTAAAGATACACATTGCTTTGTAATTTAAAAGGAGAGAGAAGACAATCCTTAATTACTTCTCTTGTCTACTCACTCTATTTCACTATATTTGTGTATAGTTTCGGAAGTATATGTTTCAATATATTTATTCATTAAGAGAATCTAGAGTGTAATTATTGTAAATTTTCCCTCCCTATCCCTACTTAAATACTTTGGAGAAAGGTAAGAGTTTGTGAAATGTTATTTAATATGGATATGCATGGTCAATTTTCATGAACTATTTCTTAGATTTATTGTTTCTTTAGGCTGTGTGCATGGTGGTCTCTAGACAAATATTGTGAAACAGAGATAATACTGTTCAAAAGCAAAAAAAATGCAAAAACCCATGTATGTAATTCATGCAAAAAAAAAAAGCAAAATTAGAACCAAAGTGCGTGAGCAAAAGAAAAAACAAAAGAGAGGCTTGACATGAGTCCTTATCTACTACTCATATAGTACGGAAAGAGAGAGGGCACTCTGCACCTATGACAGTGACATAGGTCCATTCTCATTCCATGTTAATGGGCATAATCGTTATTTTTGTTCTATTGTCTTAGATATGCACATCAAGATACATGTACATTTGCTTACAAGAATTGGTTGATATTTTTGTGGGAAAGGTGATAATAATAGTACTAAGAATGGCTATTTCAACCATTTTATTTGATGTCAGCGTATTTTTAATTTGAAACTGCTATTCTTTTTTATATAAATATGCTCATAATACATTAACCTAATTTCTCTGCGTGTGATTTTACTTTCTAATAAAAAACATTATGTAGTTGCCCACGGTTAGCATAGATAACTATTATAATATAAAAAATATTAAATCTACCCGCACAATTGCGTGAGTGACTTGCTAGTTGGAAAAATAACATAGTATTATGTTTACTGAAGCAGGAAATCAACAAGACAATATATATACACACACATATATACTATTCTGCAGCCAGTTTTCCCTGACCGAGACCATCCACGTTATTGAACCATCATCCTGTTGGTTACCGCACTTTATGTGGAAATTTTTTTTATTTTGACTGTAAACTTAGAATTGTAATATATCTTTAACCAAACATCTGATTTGCAACCCGTTTGTAATGTTGTGTTCAAAATTACGAGCTTAACAAAACAAGTTCCATATTGAATATGTTTTGATGCTTTAAAAGTCATAATTCCGTTTTTACTGCACCAAATACGCCATTTTACTGCACCACCGCACGAAATACATTGTTTTACTACACTACCACAGGAGATTTATTGCCATTTTCTGAGTGTGGATGGGTAACTAAGCATAGAACCAGAGGTGCAGTATGCTCATTTTTACTGCACGAAATATGCCATTTTATTGCACCACAACAAGAGATTTACTGTCATTTTTGAGCATGGACGGGTGACTAAGTGTAGAACTGGATGGTACATTATATTTATTTTTACTACACGAAACACACTGATTTATTGTACCACCATAGGAGAGTTACTATCATTTTCTGAGAGCAGACGGGTGACTAAGTATAGAACCAGATGGTGCAGTATGTTCGTTTTTACTACACCAACACGGGAGATTTTTTGCTATTTTCTAAGCGCGGACGGATGACTAAGTATGGAAATAGATGGTGCAATATTTTTTGTTTTTACCATACAAAATACACCGTTTTACTGTACCACCATAGGAGATTTAGTGCCCTTTTCTAAGCACAGATGGGTGACTAAATATAGAACTGGAGAGTGCAGTATGTTCATTTTACTTTACGAAATACGTTGTTTTACTGTACCACCATAGGAGATTTACTGTCTTTTTCTAAGTGTGGACAGATGACTAAGTATAGAAAATGCACGATGATTAACCTTAAGAGTAAGGAGATTAACGCGTAACCATTATATCTTATTAAGGTATGTACCTATTGAACTCAATAGATAAGAAATAATCTTGAAAAATAAAAACTTCGATCATGAGTAACATGTCCTCAGTACGTCTCCCTTTGCCTAATGTGAAAAATAAAATAAGAAAACAAAAGAAAGGAGCAGCCATTAAAAAGAAAGAAAGAGATAGAGAAGAAAACTAGCATAACGCATGGTACACGGTTGTCTTGATCTTATGGACATGATATGAACTTCCAATTTAAAAATTGGGTGTGTCTAGACATCATCTGGACTCTCATTCAACTGAAGTTGCACTCTGAATCATCTAAAATTGCAGGTGATTTTTTTAGAGGAGGAGCTACAACTTCAGTTGAATGAGAGTGCAACTTTAGGTAATTGAGAGATAAAAAAATTTCAATCGCCTATACAATAGCAAAACTGCCTATTAAATGGTATAATACAAGTATTCACCAATTTTTTAGCAGTAAAGCAGGGGTTAGAATGAAAATATTGCAATAAGTACACCTTTGATTTCTTTAATGGACTTAGGCCATATTTGTTTTGTAGCCAAACTTTGTCACACTCTATGCTAGGAAAGTTTAATCTAGTTAGGCTTCTATTTGGTTCGTAGCTACACCTGTGGTAAGATTGTTTTTTTGCCAACTGGGTACCACACGTCGGTTACTCAAAAAAGTGTGGCAAGATTTATTTTTGCCTAACTTAGTGTGGTTTCAATTTTGTTGACATAACCTTAGGCGAGTTTGGCAAAAAAATTTGGCAAACTTTGGCGACCTTGTTATATGAACAAACTTTGGCGACCTTGTTATATGAACCAAACAGAGTACATGATGCTTCCCAGGAAAATTAACTTATATTACCGGATGGAAGGAGTATAAGAAATACAACTATATTTTCAATGATGAGTCTTATAGTTGTATTGCAAATACAACTACAATTATATACATAAATGTATGAATTTTAGTATCTCACTGGGCAATTTCATTATACAATGAACAGAACTGAAAAGGACAAGTTGCATATCGACATGAACAGTGCATGCACTATTCATGTATGCAATTTATCATTTTTTTTGTCCTCTGCAATACTGCAATGCGGATGAACTAGTGAATTTCCCATGCAACTACGGGGCTAGGTACTACAAGACATATGTTGTACATAGGCACTATGTTTTGTACATCTGTTAATTTAGTAATTTTGTTGGTATTTTTAGAATAATGGATCATGCATAGTTTTTTTTGGGGGAATTCTGCAAATGTGGACACCTGTCCATATGCACACCTAAAAATTTCTTTTCTCCATTATGTACTTAACTTTTATTTAGCTCTGCTAGATGGAATTCGGCACAAGGGTTAGATCGTACCTGGAAACAGCAAGTGCCAACAGCGTCGTAGAGGTGCTGTACCCACCACCGCACCAGCTGCTTTCGTGGGACTCACCATCAGCGACGACCTTCTCGATCCGGTGATAATCGATGAGATCCAGAATGTCTTCCGCTTCGTACAAAGAATACTTCAGCCTACCCGCCAGCATGTCGAGTATGTTCACGTCAGATCTCTTATCTCTTGCATTTTTCAGCATCCTCTGTTCCTCTACTTCCCTCAGCGTCAGCTTCAATTTTGGGATAGTGTGAATCTCCAGCTCTCTGAGCTTTTGCGATGCGTCAAAGCCGAGGTAGGAAAGGATTTTGTTCAGGAGCAAGACGATGATGGGCGAGAGCAACCAACCTAATACGGTTACGCCCCAGCCCATCCTGGTAATATCCCAAGCACTTGGCATGGAATGCTTTTCAAAGGGAGAGCAGGGACAGAGCAGAGGGAAGACGGATCTAGTCTTGGTAGCTCTTAGCAATATGCAAACATGCTCTCTTGAGAACTCAATGCCGTGCAAGACTTGAAGAGGAAACTTCAACGCAATTTCTGACGAATCATCAGTTATCAGTGAGTGTTACTGGTAATGACATAACTATACAGCATGCGACTAGCCGACTAATACGGAGAGACCTTTCAAAGTAATGATTCCTCACCAATACAAACTAGTAACTATTTTGGTGGTTTGAGTCTTCGTAAAATTGCATGCTTCCATCCATTGGTTTACTTTGCAGGTGTATGGTATTTTTTTCCCAACCAGAGGGGTGAAATACACCCTGGCCTCTATTATTGAAACGGTTTTGGTATTGAACAGTCACCAAAAAAAATATTAAGTCGACTTTCTGGCCCTTTGATCTGCTTTGTGATTTGTGTTCTGCTTTGTGATTTGTGTTGTTACTTCACGAGTTAATGGGCCCACCATGCTTTATCGGGGTATTATTTTGTGTGTTTGACCCATTAATTCCCAAACCCGTTAGGAAAGATATATTAATGTGTGGGTTCTTCTGAGCTGTGGCTTATAACTTTTGGCTTAAATGTTTGAATTCTGGCTGTTCATGAGAGAAAGTATGGAAAAGATACTCGGATGTGATTTTGGCTGATATAGATGAAATCAGGACACTATTTACTACAATCGACTTATAGACCCCACTTTGAAAAAAAATACTCCGTTTGAAAGTTAGTTACTGTAGAAATCTAAGTCATAAGCCCAAAAGAAGGGAGCCATTGCTTTGGCTCTGTGGCCCCTGTCTGAGCGGAGCGAATGAAGAGAAAAGAGAGGGGTTGGGGTGGAGAGGTCGGTGTGTGGGTGAAGAGGCGACTTCGTCTGCTACCGACGGTTTCCAGTGAAGTCAAGAGGTATTGTGGCGATGGGGTTCCGGCTGAGTTATCATGTTCGAGGCTACTTCTACTTCATCCCATTTGAGGTTGGTGTGTTACACCCTGCCCTTTAGTACCATGTTATCAGTTTAGCTTGAGTTATACTAACATATAATATCTGTTGGTCCAAACCGTACACTTTCAGATTAACCTATTGGCGAATGGAGGACCAAAGGCCAAGAGAGAGAGGTGCTTTGGGCCGCAGGGTCTTACATGGTGATTTCAGTTTTTTTCCTAAGTTTTGGTTGATGATTGTGTGCACGCATGGTGTTTTAGTTGTTCTGATGGCTATTGGCTGGCAAATATAACTGTTTGATAGCTTGATCTGATCTATTTTTGAGTTTGATTGGTGAGGGTTAGGCTTGGTTCAAATTTTGAGTGCTTTGACCCTGTGATTTTGTGTAATCCTGATCTGAAATTATGCTTGTTTGTGGCTGGTTAGATCGTTGTAGTTAATTTTTTGGGTTTGATTGGGTTCTGAAATCATGCGATTTTGTCTCTCTAAACCGTGGATTTGTTTGCCTGTGAACCATCTGCTGTAGTAGGCTTATGAAACACCCCATTTCTGAAGGTGCTAGTAATCCCCGCAACTACCCAAAAATGAACAGTTGCGTAGTACTGAACATGAATGCGCACCACAACAGCACAAGCTTCCAGCAAAAGATCCAACTTTTATTACAACATACGGTTTAACAACCAGTTTTTCACAGCGGGCGTGCAAGCCCAAAATTATCATACATTACAAAAACTCCCAAGCAGCCTGAGCACAGCTAAGACCTAAAACCACTCATCCTCAGCAAAGAAAGGCTCTTCAGGAACCTCATCTCCAACTGGGGCTTCCTGATTCCATTGGTCTTCTGTTGTTGTTTAGCAAGTCATGAGTACAACCATACCCAGCAAGTTGCAAGGGTAAACCCTAATTTACTACTTGCAAGGATATTCAAAGGTGGGAGTATACTGGTTTTATTAATTTTATGGATGTAGTTTTATTTACAAAAAAAATAAAATAAAACAATTCTCCTTAAGATAAAAGGGTTTTCTTTCAGCATCTAAATTCACAATTACATCATTTTAAACATTATGAATTCTACTTATGCTTTGTTGCTGGAATCACCCAATTAACACAGCTTCATTAACCGGAAGCACGGCGTATTCGAGTACCATTAATTTCACTCTACAGAATTGCTCAGCTTTACCCACACGATTTCTTAACTCCCGCGACAGAGCTAAGAAAACCAGGTCGTTTCACTGCTCAATTCTTTATATAGGCTCACCCGATAGCATCACTCAGACACGGCTCATACTAACCCTAAACTCCTTTGCCCGCTCTGAGTGACCTCTATCGTTGTTAGGTATGGTTTTACCATTCCGCATACCTAACTCCCCATCATCAACACACCCACATCCTGTAGAGATTCAATCAAGTTGAACAGCTACTAAACCAGGGTTGACAAGTCAACTCCTGTGGTTGAGCGGTTACTGTGTCTTTTACTCAGTATAAGGTTCTCGTCCTTAGTTTTCACATGAAGCATCAACCGCAACCCCAACTGTGCTTTAACAGCACTACCACCTTTCCGAACCAACCTCCACCCTAGGGTAAAGTCGTGGACAAAGGTCATCTCATGGCTTTCCACAGTACACCCTTACCCTAGTACCAGTTTTCAAACCTATCGGCCAACAGCCAATTCACTTAGTAGTACGAAATGTTAAGTGAGATGATCTACAAATATTTATACAATATTTTAATTATTACTAAGGCTGTCAAGGTGAATGCGGCCTCAAGTTTAAACAGGGCTTTTATTAGTGGCAGGATTTAGCTAATTTAGCATGTCATTCTAAACATTTATTTTAGTCAAATTAACATTTCACAATTAGCATTAATGAAAATATATTAACTAAATAATGTAAATTTTATGGGATTCAATATGATCAAAAACTTGTAACTTGCCTTGCTGCTCTGGCACTTTGACAAGTTTGTAAACTTCAGTGCTCGGGTTTGATCCTTGAACCGTTGTCTCGGAGAGATCGGAAGCTAGCGTAAGCACATAAAATAACAATATAAGTCCATACTTGAATCTAATCAAGCTAGGAAAAATAAACTAATTAAAAAGGAGAAAATTGCAATAAAATTCAAATGGAGGAATTTGAATTTATTTGGAGATGAATTTGGTGAATTGGAGGTCAAAAATGAATTCACGGCGTCGAGATGATCAAAATGGTATATTTTTGGGATTTTTGGAATTTTCTAGATTTTTCTGAGATTTTTAATTGATTTTCTGAATTTTCTCTCGGTGAACAGTGTTGGGCTTGGCCCAACCGCACAGTGCGGCCCGGCCGGGTTCTTGCCACGCGGCCGAAGGCCCAGCGCGCACGCATCCACGCCTGATGGGCGACGCACGGACGGAGCGAACGGCCCGGATTCAAACGATACTGATGTCTCGGATGGAAGGAAGTTAACGGGCACCGACGGCCAAGACCC